>JBBCBC010000018.1:677915-1186385 GCA_037126765.1 Stenogyne calaminthoides
TCAGACAAAGAGACTAAACCTAAACACAAAAGAATCATAAACAACACAATACAATTTAAAATAAAGATGATAAAAATAAGAAGTAAATTTTAAATTTATTAAAAAATTACAAAAAATCGATTCAACCAGTTTTACCGATTTCCAGTTTTGACCAGTTTTTTCGGCTCTGACCGATTTTTTTTGGTTGAATTGTAAAAACAATTATTTGAGGGTAATCAGACCGGTTCCATGGCCGATTCCCATTCAACTGCTTCTGAAAAACAGTGCATAACTGTGCCTAAATTGAAAATTCCATTTACTTTTCTACAAACAAATTACTTTTTGAGCTATTGAGAATGAATTACCCTATTTAATTAGTAATGCTGCCTTAAAAAAAGAGCTTTATAAATACTCTCTATTGCCTATATATATATACGCCTTTCTTGTGTGCATAAAAAAATTGTATAAATAGTTGAATTACAGCTACAATGGAGGAATTAAAGCATGGTTATATGTGCCTGTATACATTTTAGTTGCAGTACATCTGTAACACAGTCAAGGCTTCATCTTCAACCACCAAAAACAGAGAGAGCATCATCAAATTCAGTATCAAATAATGTGTTGTTAATTGCTTGGCCAAGAAATGTGATGCAAGCTCCTCTCTTTACTTGGTAGGTGGAGGTTCTTCTAGCCACTTCGCGCGAGAACCCGTACCTTTGCAATCTGCACAGCATGAAGAACCCTGAAAACATGAAACCAAAGTTATGGTACAAGATCATCAATGAAGTTTTGGTATGTGATAAGATGCAGGGCTAGGGTTTACTTTTTCCGCACAGATGACACATGTGGTGCTTCGTGAAGGACTTGGCACAGCATGTTATCACCGAGAATGAAGAAGCCAGTTCCACTGCACCATTTGCATTCAACGTGTCCCTTTGATTCGCATGATGATGAACAAACGACGGGTCTTGGTTGCTATTAATTGAAAGAAAATAGTTTGTCAAGAAAAAAGGGCAAGAGTCTTTCCTAGAGTAATGAGAACAATGCTTATCAATTTCCAGGTTATGCAGGCTAAGCATGTACATTAGCAAATATTGGTTCACTCAATGCATGTTACAAGTCTCTTTCGACTACCTTAATGATTTTGGAGGATCAGGATATTAAAGATCGATAATGCGCCGATCTTCCTTGGATGATTAGAAAATATTTCCTTGGATCTGCACTACATATTCAAATAAATAAACTTGTAGGGTGTAGATTAAGTTCATGTAAAGATGATAGTTAACAGTCTAGATATAAACTACCCAAGGCTAAAATATGTTGTCAAGTAGCAAAACAGAAAAATCAAGACATGGTATAAATAAGTACCTGTTTACTAACTCAATTCAAATTCTAGAAGCACTTTTTTTTAAAAAAAAAGCTGTATCTAACAGCTTTAAAAATAAGTGCTTCTACAACACTTTGAAACCTCTAAAAGTAAGTATACATGTGCTATGTTCTTCTTTGAATCCTAAGTTAAAGAATGTCCATCTGATTCAAACTTGGAAACCTCTAAAGTAAGTATACATTTGCTATGTTCTTCTTCGAAACCTAAGTTAAAGAATGTCCATCTGATTCAAACTTTGAAACCTTTAAAGTAAGTATACATTTGCTGTGTTCCTCTTTAAGGTCCTGAATTTGCATTTCCCAAATTCTGCCTAATCATAACCTATTATGATGCAATATGATTACTTATTAGAACATGTTCTTAACAGTGATGCCTTTCGTTCAGCCTCAAAGCTGAGCATAGGTTCTTACTTCATACAAATTCGTCATATGGAACTTTAGTATTCAACCTTATCATTCCTTTGATGGGGTTCTACATGCTACAATAGGCTCTAGCATGAATTTAAACCCATTTCATGATTTCAATTGTATCTAAGATAATAATAACAACACAGCAAAGAGAAGCAACAATCAAATTGGTATACAAATACACTGATACCACATGAAACAATTTTAGCATAATATATCTATTTATATGTTTGAAATGCAGAAACTCGCTGATCATGGAATGTAATTCCATTGCTAGATAATCCAGAACTGTAATCTCAATTCAAAAATTAATAATACTCATGGATAAAAGTTATCAATTACAATTATTATTGGAAAACTCAACTAATGAAGTCTATCAAAACATATAAATCACCAATTTCTCCATATCAATTTCAACACACACACATATATATATATAAGCAAAAAAGTATTAAAATCAACCTGAGAAATCAACCACGCACGTTCCATGCGGTGTGCGAAATTGGAGCTCCCATACGATTCCACCATTGAAGCTCTAATAAAACCAACCTTCTTCGGCCTCATCAAATCCACTTTTCTCGACGGTATCACAAACTTCAACCCATTCAAATTCATGGGTATACAGCAAACACTCGACATATTTCAAAATCTTCCTTTCCTCTCCCCCAAATCTGGATTTACTGAATTCTATTTCAAACAAGGGTACATAAAATCTCCGATCCGAAACCACGTAGTGTAAAATGAAGATATTACGATGACTTTTCTGGATTGTTATGACCTAATTTTTTGTAGGAATTCGTGGCGCAAACTGTTTATGTTGAAACTTTCGTCGACCTTAACAGCTCCAGAAAATCAGGCCGGTTGGGCCTTTACCATGTTTTGGGCTCTGAAATTATGGGCCTGGCCCATATTTGTGTATGTAATAATAATGGTGTTGGGCCTGGCCCCTAGGGTGTGTTTGTTGAATGTGATGTTCGATGGACCGAACCAAATATTCGAAAATATTCTCGATATATCCAATTTTCGAGGTCATCGATATTAATAGTGAAAAGAACGATATTTTTATAATATTTGAAAAAAATAATGAATATCGATATGCAATATCAATATTGATTAACGTTTTGTACAAATTGAACCTAATATCGATAGAGGGTCACTTGCGTGAGATGTGGTATAATGAGCATTACGTTTTGACATTTTGAGATACAAAGATGTTAATTTGTGCTAGTTTATTTCTCGTTTCATATATGAGTCTGTTTCATATAAATTTTTGTCATATTCATATCGATAAGGCAATCTAGAAATCATCGATACATTCAAAAAAAAAAAATCGATAAGTATCGACGAATAGTATATAAAACAATATTATACATTATATTATATTGTTATTTAAATTTATCACAATTACAAAATATGTTCAAATTCTTATTCTTTTGTTAAATATGTACTTGTTATTAAATTTTTATAATTTTTTAAATTTATCGATATTAATATTTTGATAGAGATTGATACTTTCATAAATTTAAGATCTCAATATTTTTAACGATATTAATATTTTTCACAAAATTTGTATTTGATATCGCATCTAGTGATATGAATTGTATTATTTTTTTTTTTGTGGGTCAAATAATAGGTAGGGTTAGGACAGATTGCTGGCGGGTTAATGTGCTTCCTCCTTCATCTTCACGAATCGCCTTGATCGAGACAAATTTCTTCTTCTTCACGTTCAAATGAATACAATCAAATTTCTTATTCTTATCTTCTCACGTTGCAACAAACGACCCGGATCGCCCGATTGATTTTGATGGGTAGTGATTCAGTTTTTTTTCTTCTTCTTTTTGTTCTTCCTTTTCTTTCTCTTCCATATTCTTTTTTTTTCTTCAATTTTCTCATCCTCGAATTTTTCTGGTGATTTCCTATGGTTTTGTGAAAGCGATTTTTGAGATCCTTCCCGACTATTTCATTTATGTAATCGTAACTTTGGAATGAAGATTTTTTAGCGTCAAGTACTTTTTTTTCATGTAGTAACACTCTTTTGCTCATATGGTAACATTCCTTTTGTTTCATGGGTGTTTTAAACACTTAAAACAAGCTTAAAAAGCGACTTATTTTCAAAGCTCCCCTCTCACGATTTTTGAAAAATAAGTCTTACTTTTATTTGTTTCAAAACACACCAGTAGTAACACATTAAGTTGTTTTTAAATCTGTAATTTTAAATTTCTTTTTTCGCTTATCTTGGTTTTTATTTATGTGGTAACACGTTTTTTCTTTATATAGTAACACTTTTTTGTTCATTGAAGTAACACGTGTTTTTTTAGTAATATATCGTCGAATACTATGTGAATACTCGTGTGTTACCATATGAATAATAATGTGTTACCATGTGACCCATGTTGCGTTATGAATATTTATGTGTTACGATATGTTTTATTAAGTGTTACGTAAGATATAAGTTTTTTCAATATAACAATGTAGTAACACTTTTACGTAGATGTAATGAATACACAAAAAATTTGACAAAAAAATAAATAAAATTTAATATAACAATGTAGAACACTTATACATAGTTGTAGTAACACACAAAAATTTGATAAAAATAAATAAAATTCAATATAACAATGTAGTAACTAGGGGTTGGAAGACGACATCTAGAAAATTTTCTCGCCATATCCGATTATCGTCACCAAATTTTCGACAATTAAAAATGTCATACTGGTTGTCGATTAAAAATTAATTTAGATAGAAACGATCTTACCGATCGAAATTTCAATATATAGATATCGGAATTTTTTTCAGATAATTTAAAATTTTTCGATATATCTAGATATATTTTTTTCTAGATTATCGAAGTTTTTCAGATATCTGCCGTCGAAATATTTCAAGATAATCTTAAATTTTCTATATTTTCATACCGTTATCGTACCAAAAATTTTTGGTGATATCTATTGAGTGTGGTATACCCAAAGTTTTTTATATATTTTCCTCCCCCAAAAGAAGAAACACTATACATAAATGTAGTGTAATAACGTAAATTTGACAAAAAAAAAAAAAAAAAATATGTGTACAATAGGAATTGAACATGCGACCAAATTCATTAGTAACAAACCTAAATCACTAGGCTACAAAACATATATTTGATAAAAATATCCTTCTATAAATACATATTCGCCCACTCCAACCTGAACCCCCTGCCCGCCCTGCCCGACCTGACCAGCCCTGACCAGACCCGACCCGCGCATTGACCCGCGAAATTTAGACAATTTATCTTATTTATATTCAGATTATGGCATATAACAGTGTCAAAGATAATATTTCACAACACTTTTGCAATATTTTTAACCTGCAAATTAATATACATAATTAAAAAACTTTAAAAAAGGTCATTGATTCGCAATCACAACAAAATAGCTGCATCTGCAACTGCAATTACAAAACCCACATACAAAATCACAACCTGAGTGTGTATTTCTCGATTTGATTATACATTCAACCAAAAGAAGAATAATTAAACAAGCGGTAATGGGTTCGGGCCGGCGATGGGCAGTGGAATTCACGGACAATTCAACGTCGAATTCATCCCGCGATATTCCTGATCCGCCGGGCTTCACTCGGGCTTCCCAAGAGCAGGTATGCGCGAGTTTGATGGGATTTAATTTGATGATTTTATTGATATACTTTTTGAACTTGAATGATTTGCTTTTGGCGTTAGGATGATTCGGCTTTGAGCAAACAGAAGAAGGAAGCTGAAGCAAATTGGAAAGCCCAGGTCTTTTTAACTTAATTTAGATTTTATTGTGTTCTAGGGTTTTTGTTACTGTGGATGTATGTTGTGTTCTAGAATAAGGAGTGGTTATAATTGAAGTCCGAATTCTTGTTGATTGAATCTATTTCTCTGTTTTCAAGTTCTTTTTTTTTTGTTCAGAAATTCAAGGAAGATATTAGATCGTGTTCCGTTACACCCATTTTACCCAAACATGATGATTTTAGTCTTCATTGGGAAAAAGAGAAAAGTTTCTAAATGCATGTAATGTCATTCCAGACTGTTAGAGTTCAAATGATAGGAATTATCATCTCAATGGATTCTATGATCCAACTTTTGTGCAGTATTTTTTGGATATTCTGCTTTCATATACACCGATCTCACTAAAATCCCAAAGTCCAAATATGCATAAACGAATTTGAAGAAGAAAATCATGTTTTGTTCTTATCAATGGGTTATTTTTGATAGTTAACAAGATACTGCGCCTACGTTGTTTAATGGTCTGATGCTTTTCTATCCAATAACTTTCGGTGGTTGATGGTGCATACTGAATGATCTTTATTGAGATATATAGTTTTGTACTCCCTCCGTCCGTTACTTGTTTACTCCTTGCTTTCGGCACGATTTTTTGATTGGGACGAAGGGAGTAGTATTTAATGTGATAAAGTGATTTTTGATTGAGGGTATTGTAGTCCTTTCTATTTTATTACTAAAGTAGATGATTTTTTGGGGTAAAAGTAATGACATGAGGTGTAATTTTGAGATGTTGTGACGGACTGTTTTTTGAAAGGGGTAAACAAGAATAGGACGATGGTAGTAACTTTTTTGCTCCTCTAAAGTTAGGAGCCTCTGTAGTTCTTTTTTCCCACTGTGCTTCTACTAAATTTCTATTTATTCGGGTCGTTGATAGTTTATCTCTATAGTAACTGGAATATTCATTTGTATGAACAGAAAGCGTGGGAAGTGGCACAAGCACCTTTTAAGAACTTGTTAATGATGGGCTTCATGATGTGGATGTCCGGAAGCACAGTTCATCTATTTAGCATTGGCATAACATTTTCAGCTCTTTTGCAGCCGGTTAATGCACTTCGAGGGGTTGGGAAAAGTGAGCATCATTATTAAACTAGCTTAATGCTTCACTCTTTTCTATTCATTCTGATGGAGTTTTTCAATTTTGATTTCAAAGATTTGATATTTCTGATTGATAGTGCACCAGTTTCAAGATAATTTCTGGTTCTTAATTGTGATTTTGGAACCTAGCTCACCATTTACAATTGAATATAAAAGCATTATTTGATACCTCTTTTTAATGTACATCATATCCCATGAGTGATTCTACATATTATTTCATATCCCATGCTTACTTTTAGGCTTTAGCTCATGATTTAGCATCAAGGTGCATTTGTTTATTTATTCAAATAACATAACATAAATCCTTAAAAACTTTTAGATGCCATTTGTCAGCTAACCATGAATTATGATTGCTTTACCACTTAAGTTTACACATTTGAAATTTGCTGACCGTCGTTATCGTGTCTTAGTGTTCGAGCCTTACAAGGACAACAAAGTGGATCTTCTACTACCTAAATTAGTATTCATCGCCCTTAACTTGGTAGGGTTAGGGATGGGCATCTGGAAGGTTAGTTTTCGACCTCTTGTAAATCCTTCCACATCATTGTTACCTGGAGTATTTCTGAAAGCTTACGAATCTTATTTGTTCTTGACAGCTAAATAGTCTTGGTCTTCTCCCAACTCGCTTATCAGATTGGGTTTCATCCTTGCCTCCACCACAGGTTTGTTGGTCGTGTTTGATATTATGGTCTCGAAATTTAAACTTAAACTAAGGGGTGTATTCAATTGAGATTTTATTTGATTTTTTTGGCTGTGGATTTAGAAAATCCATAAACTTCATGCAGAGTTTGGTTGACTTTTTTTATTGATTTACATGGATTTTCATAGACTTGACAGGATTGTGGAATACACTTTTTTTTATTGATTTACATGAATTTTCATAAATTTCGGCTGGAACTATTGATGCAAATGTATATGGAACACACTTGTATATAAAAAAAAGTTATCTAAATTGTTTAGAAAAAATACCAAAAATACATTAGTTAAAAAAAAAATATATTATTATTCATCATTATTATTCTCATCTTCATTCCCATCATCTTCATTTCCATCACCATTATACCTCGGCCTCATTTCCCACATAGCATTAGCAATACTCGTTCTCCATGCATTAGCTTCCGTTCTTTGTTGTAGTTGGCTTTGAGAAAACAATTCCAAATTTTCCTCTTCCATGTCGAGATGTGGTGAATCTTGATCTTCTTCACATTCGACTGAAAATTCATGCGGCATTTTTCCCGAAGAAAGTTGTGTAATCCAGCACAAGCCAATACGCTGAGGCATCATAGTACTTTTTCCTAATAAAACTATCACTGCCTTAATTGCCAACATCAAGAGCCTAATTTTTTCGTAAAGTTCCATCTCCAAATCTTCATCTATTTCTTCTTCCATTTCTTCTTCTTCTATTTCTTCTTCCAATATTTCACGACTTTCCATGCTGCATATAAAAAAATGGGAACATGGTAAATAAAATTAATTAAACCACACACTGAATTAAATAAAATATATCGATTCAAGCACAAATTCAAGGATTCATATATTCAAATACATACAACTTAAAGCAACACATGACTCAAAAATAGTTTAGGAAAGAATGTACAAGAGCTCAAACCATTGATAAAATAGTAGAATATCATACATCGTAATGCAAAATCCTAAATTTTATTCAGCAGGAAACCAATACTATTCACAAACTGAAAATATTTTTTTCGTTACACTTGTACACGAAAATAAAAGGCCAAAATTTTAAAGGCTTGTACCAATTTCTTTAAAAGAAAAACATTAAGGCATGAAATTCATAATAAAACAGAAAAAGAAGGCAAGAGTGGCACAAATTTCAATAACAAAATCTTGCACAACCATTGAACTTCAAACTTGTCAGTCTAATAATAATCCCAACTTAACAGAAACTCCCAACATAAAGAATCACATAAATCAAAAAATGAAAATGTAAACGAGAGAATGACGGGAGGAACTCACAGCCGGAAAACGAGTATCGAGCTTCTTCCTCATGGCGTAATCAGAATTGTGCCTCCATCGAAATATTTCGACTCAAAGTGTGATTGAACTAAAAATAAAAAAATTCACTTAAATCCCTAACCTAATCAAACAATTTCATGCGATTTGGGATCAGAAGAATACAATAAATACAAAAAGGGTTAAATAAAATACTGAATACGATAAATACCGGACTTCGTGCAGCGGTGCAGGGCACGAGGGTGAGCGCTGCGTCGTCCGGTGGCAGGAGAACGGCGGCGATGGCAGGAGAACAACGAAGGTTTTTTTCTTCTGACCTTTCGTCTTCAGAGTTGTCTGAGAGAATACGCAGAAATCTCTAATTGATAGAAGATATTTTGGAGAGTGAAATCTATTTATATTTTTGGAAGAGAATCCAAGAAAATCCATAGAGTATTAAAATCCATAGACGGTTCAATATCTAAAGATTTTTCAAGACTTTTTAAAATCTGGATTGAATACCCTAGGATTTTTAAAGACTTTTGAAAATTCGAGTTGAATACCCAAATTTTAAAAGTCTAAAAATATCCTACATGCTCCACAACTAATACACTCCCCTAAATATCATGTGGAATCTTCATTCCATCATATTACATGATTGTGTTACCCTATTGATTTGGCTAATTGGTTCTGATCTGAGTAATTTGTCAGGATAGTTAATCATCTGAATTGCATATCATCTAGAAAATAGACACAATCTTGTAAATACTGTGTGTATATAAAGACTATACGATACACTATATCTACGGTCCATCTTTATGTATACACACTGGTATGTATCTGCATTTGTTTGTTTCTGGATATTGAATACTATGTTAAATGTATTTCACATGATGTACCATTTAAAATCAGATTACGGGCCTTTAGAGGCTAATTTTGACTATCTTGATAGCTTGGCCAAATAACCAAATCATGGCTAAAATCAACAGATTTAATAGAATTGGTCGAAAAGGCAAATCTTTGAATTCTTGCCATTTAGAAATCATCTGAAGTTGTTGTTACGTATCGTCTCGTAGCTCCATTTTACATTCTCATGAGCTTTTTTTCATTTTCAGGAGGTCGAGTATTCTGGTGGAGGTTTTCAGCTTTACTAGCTTCGATTCCAGACAGAAGCATATTCGATATCATTAGATTCTGAAGCCAGTAAGTAATTTAGCATCTCGTCGATGAAGTTATTCCTTATTTTTCTGAATTTTCGCTGGTCCTTGAACTCTGCGGCCGTAAAGCGTCTAATTTATTTAGCCGGGACATCTAGCACTCTTATTCCTTTAAATTTTTTGAATTTTATGTGCAACATTAACATGATTTATGAGTAACAATTTGTTGAAATCATGGTTAAATATCAGTTGATATTAGATTGGAAAAAATTTCAATGGTTAAATAAAATATTTGTTAGTATATATAATTGAAATCTTAGTTTGAAAGTTGCCAAAACCGAATTTACAAGTGAGAGCCAATGGATCTTTCTCATGAACTCAATTCATTCAACCCATATTATTTACCTTCCTAATTTGGTGTGTACTAATTATTGTCTTGTTTCTTTGTTTCATCAGTTATTTACCAACTGATCAAAATGCCCAACCCACTTAGCTTTTCAATGAATAGGTCTCCGGTGAAACTTGTTCATGAAACTTATGCCGCTATATTTATAAACTGATATCATTACACTTATCAACTGATATCATTACACTTATCAACTGATATCATTATATTTATAAACTGAGATCATAGTATTAAATGTTATGAGTACTAGTTTATAAGAATAGTGATATAACTTTATAATTATAATGATATGATTTTTATATTATGAACAAGTTTCACAGGAGGAGTGCTTGTGTTTTCAATTAGTTTTTGTCCATTCATTTTTTGTCATATTTATTGTGAAGGTAAGAAAGGAAGAAAAGTGAATTTCAATCACTTTAAAATTTAAATGTGTATTGTTAATATGTGTGAGAAACTATTTATATCCAATTTAAGGCTAGGTCTTGTATGCGCGGGTGCATCACTTAGACTTATAGTGCATTTTTAGAAGCGTGCAACTTGTTATCTTTGAAAAGTGCAACTTATTTATACGAAAAAAGTGCAATATTAATATGAGAACATAGTTGCATCTTCATTTTGAATAGTTAATGCGTTTTTTATATTGTATAATTCAAGACACTTTTAAAAATCACTAATTTAGCACTTAGACCCACCCCAATTTAGTATGAGTTCTATTAGTTTTCCAAAACCCGTCTTGAATCAAGACTAGTATTTTTGTTTAAATTGGGTCCAATTTGTCTCACTTGATGGGCGGTCTTAGATGGGCTTGGACCGACAAATTTACAACTTTAACCTTATCTTGCTTTAGCGATCGAAGACTATTTTGCAAAATTTCATTTTGAGCTCGGTTAGAAATAGACATCAAATAAATTTGAACATAAATTTATGTTTGGAGTAAGTCTAAAATAAGCAAGTGTAAAAATATCAAATTATTCAAGTTCAATTAATGTTTGACTTGATTAAAGTTCGATAACATTTCAAAAAAGTTTAAACAATAACAAGTTAAACTCGACTCGACACATTTAACATCCTAGAACAGGACTAAACTATCAGTAACACGTTTTTCACATTCCATCAAATTTTATTATTGGTAATTTTTAAGATACGTAGAGTTAGTACAAAAATACACTTATCATGTAACTATAGATAAAACAATTCATTAAAATCTAAAAGAAATCGAGACAAAATTATGAGCCCAATTCATCCGCTTTTTATAATTTTTATTTCATTATATTTTTCATGATTTTAACAATAATTCATGTATCATGCATAGAATTGTGTGAACATGTCGACTATCGACAACCACTCTCTGATCGACTTACTAAAGTTCGACTTGACTTTTTAATACATAAGTAAGATCTAGATATTTTTAAGGCTTATATACTACTCCATTCATATGAGACTTGGGCATCCGAAAGTCTTTTGTTGTGTTCGATATAGTAACTTCGTATGTCGAACACGTAAGAAGAGTTTACACGCCAGTATTATTTAAATATTACATGCCCAATGGACAAGTATTAAATTCTTTCAGTCGAAAAAAAAAAAAATCGGATGAGCTAAGTCAAGAAGGCCATGAGCACCGTCGAGGACTCAGCGACCAAAAATACTCGTGAAAATCTTGGAAGACCACGGATACCCGAGGGTCAAGATGTTCAAGACCTCGGATATCCGAGGAGGTCAAGATGTTCGCGACTCGGATATCCCGAGGGTCGATATGTTCAAGACCTCCCGGATATCACGAGGGTCGGTGTTCAAGACCTCGGATATCCGAGGGTCGATATGTTCGAAGACCTCGGATATCCCCGAGGGTCGAGATGTTCGCACCTCGATATCCCGAGGATCGGTATGTCCGCCCAGACCTCGGTATCCCGCGGTCGAGTGCGAAACACTCGAGATATCCGAAGACCCGGACATCCGAGGGCTCCGGTGCTCAAGAGCACGGTGATCCAAAGATAAAACCGACATGGTTAAAGGGGCGAACAAAAGCGTCAACCGAGTAAAAGATTAATTTAGACCAAAAGAGTCTTCACAAGCAAGTAAGTTCCAAGATCAACCAAGGCGAAGTTGAAAACGTGGAACATTACGTGAGTTCTTGCATGAATTCAAGTCTCTGTTTCATGCTTGCACAACCCAATTTCATGTAGCAGCCGGAGTGCTATAAAAGCGAAAAAAAAAGAAAGAAAAAGGTTCAAAAAAAAGTTTCCCGAAAAAGAGACACCCACACAAGAAATTCTCCGGAGAGGTGAGGAACGTAAAAATCCGAAAGTGATTATCCACATATACAAGAAACCCTAGCACTCATATGCTAACTCTCCAGATTATCTTCATCTCAGAATGATTCATCTTCATAAGGTGTATCAAATATTCACGATGTAAAGCTCGCAATACCACATTCTCGGCTTGGTATGCCCCAGAGTAGTCATTTCGATTTAACCGGGTCAACAAATCCATCTTATTTACAATTTATTTTACACTTGCATGTTTTGTTTGTGAGTCGCTCCCAAATCACCACATAATACTCTTTCGTAAAAAATGACTCATGATAATGGCGCTTTAGCTTTGGGTGCTTCACCCAAAAACCAACCCATATCTAACCCCTTGAGAGAGTTTGAAAGGTAAAAAAAATAAATAAAATGCCTCAATCTAGAAGAACACACAAACGAGAGGTCGGGACAAAACCCACCACACGACGGGAAAGAGGCTCGCCGATCCCTCATAAAGATCGTGAGCGGAGATTACCAATCTCGAGGATATTGTGAATGATCCCGCCATAAACCGAACCATCACTTTCTTCTTTGCCAGCAGAAAGAGAATTTGAAAGAGTCACAAATTAAACTCAAGATCGTGAAGAGCGACGCCACGACACCGATAGTGAGCAAGTTAAAAAGAGAATCGCTAAGGCAAGTAAAAAGCCGATGACACGCTTAAACGAATCAAAAAAAAAAAAAAAGCGATCTAGACCATCGGATTTGGACGTTTGAGGACTCTCCGCCAAAGACCGAATCGGCAATAATAAGCGGGAGGGGATCCGTGAGCGAACAACCAATAAAATGCCGCGACTTTCGAGATCTTCATGATCATCCGACGACGTAACAAAAATCGGCGGAACAAAATTGTCTATCCATCATCGATTGGGTAGTCAAGCACAAACTTGGAGAGGGATCACCCCATCACGGCATGATCCATCTGGTCAGGTCGATGGAAACCGCCCCAATATAAGTCCGTTAACCCCACAAAATTTACGGAAATGCAAAAGGCCATCGAGATTTACAGCCAACTCGCCGCTGACCAAAAACTGACCTCGGAAAACCACGATACCCTCGCCGCCATTGTCACCGGCGATCACGGCGGCCGAATAGAGAAAAATGGCGAAGTCCCGACCGCCAATTCCTATATTTGACGCCGAAGTCCGACCCTCATGTCCATCTCAAAGTATTCAAACTTTATGATCGCGATGGGGGCCATAGGGACGCGAAAGGTCGCCGATCATTCCATGATTTTTGGGTGATCTCGCACATCGGTGGTTTTTACTTTGCATTCACGCCGATCACATCTTTCGCTAATTGGGACAACAATTTTTATCCACCCCGTCCACGTGTTTCGTGGCGCCAAAACAAATAATTGGCGCATTTCTCCCAACTAAAGGTGAGTCTCGACGAGCATACATAGAAAAGATTCGATAAATGTCTATATGATGGGTCCCGCAAATAAGAGGGACGCTAAAATCCTTTGCGGTGGTCGGGGCCTAACTCTAAATATCGATATGTGGAAAGCCATGCATCAAGATGGCGAACACATATTCGAGTTCCGAGAAATGCGGCCTAAAATTATAACCATGCAAGATTTGCTGCCTAATCACGATTGGGTGAGGAACCAACCACTAGAAGAGTTTTTGGGAAGAAAGTCATGAACGGAAGGTAAATAACCCCCGTGCTCTTTCAAACCATTCAAGAAAAAAGCGTGCGAATGCCCTACTTAAGTCTTTTGGGCGTTTCGGCGGAGATAATCTTTAACCAAATCGAGATCGGGACATGTTGGAAAGGCCGAAGAATTATAATGGATAAACATTTCCGCCAACACTTCCAACATCAGAATTACTATGAGTACATCGGGCATAACATCGAAGAGTGTCGCGATTTACTCGCCAACTTTGAAGTTTATACGAAGATAATCGCTTACCCGATTTTTAAAAAGCCCGTGAGAGAGACTCGAACCGAAAAAAAAAAGAAGATCGAAGGGGTAAGCGAAAGGCCGAACAAACATCCGCGGTGATCCCGAAGAATCACGAAAAAAGTCGAAATACGAAAAAAGAGGGCCTCTTTGTGGGAAGAGGTCGAAAGTCAAGAGATTCATATGATACATCCCGAATATGGTCCGGTGGGTGGATGTTACCCAGCACCAACATTATCGAGCGAAGACGAAAGAAGATGGAGATCGTGCCGTGCAAAAACATCCATCAAGTGAGTGGCGAAGCACATCGCCTATACGCCACCGCACCAAATCATTTTTTGAGAGGGCGATCTCGACGGAATCATAACCCCCACAATGACTCTTAACCATCGATTGCTCGACTCGCCGCCGTGAAGGTGCAGATCTCTCGTTGACATTTGGAGCTTATCGCGTAACATTTTGTTCGTTGATACCGCCGCCCGGATGGAAAAACAAGTTGGAGACTTGGCGGTTATATTGAGCAAGTGTAATCATACCATAATGGGTTTTGGGGAATCAGAAACTGAACCCTATGGTATGATTAGGTTGAGTCGAAGTTAGAATCAACTCGAATCCCGGACATCCCACCGAACTAGAATGCTAGATTTTGTAATCGTCGATGCTAAAATCTACTTATAACGGTTTCTAGGTTCCGTTTATTCGAGAATTTAAAGCGGCATGTTCTCGATTACTATTGTGTTAAATTTCCAACCACAAGATGGAGCAGGAAGCGTAAAGGAGATCGAAGAAAGCTCGAGATTGTTTGCTATCATGTGCACGGAAAAACAAAGCATCGTCAATATGATGGAGCAAACATGGGAGATTGGTGAGCAAGCGAAACGGATACCTCGCTTTAAAGATCTTCCGAAGCGAACATAAGTTCGACGAGCATAGCTCCCTAGCGAAAACGGAGATCTTGTGCGGACCACAGACTCCGGGGTAACGATTAATTCCCCAGATCTCAGATCAAATGAATGTTGATCGGTGAGCAACGAACGAGCGGACGGACAGAGCCTCGATAGGTTTTGAACCCATGGAGGTTGATGGCGAAAGCAGGGGTCCATCCAAGAGATCTCGGAAGGAAAAAAAAAAAGTGAGCAACACCGCGCCGAACAACCTGAGTCCATCAAAATCGACCCAAACGGACCCGAAGTTAGAAGTGTTCATTGGTTGTAACTATCCGAACCAATTCAACAAAAAATTATTGCTTATCTTCAAGCAAACTTGGATGTATTCGCATGGTCGCACGAAGACATGGTTGACATCGATCCAAACATGCATGCCACTCCTTCAACCTTGATCAATACAAACTCCGGTTATCCGAAGCAAGAAAAAAGTTTAGTCGGGAAAAATATGCGGCAATGAATAGTGAAATCAAAAAAGTTGCTCGACAACAAACCGATTCGAGAGGTGAAATGCCCAAGATGGCTTTGCGAAATCGCGGCTCATCCTCAAGTCTAATGGATCTTGGAGGTTATGTATTGATTTCACGGAGTTTAAGCGAGTGTCCGAAAGATAACTTCGTCGATGCCGCGATATCGATTATTTGGTCGTCGATACAAAGAAAGCCATGAACTCATGACTTTTTATGGATGCATTTCTTTGGTTATCACCAAATACCTATGCAACCGGACGATCAAAAGAATACGGCATTCTCGCAGTGAAAAGAACATGTATTGTTGGCAACGCACGCCGATTCGGATTAAAGAATCTTGAAAGCAACGTATCAACGTTTGGTGAACAAAATGTTCGACGAACACATCGGCCGAACAATCGAGGTATATATTGATGATATTGTGGTTAAGAGTGAACATAAGGAAGACCCACATCACCCACCTCGCACAAACGCTCGATATACTCAGAAGTAGGTAATATAATTCTAAACCAAAAAATGTAGCTTTGGGGTTCACTCAGAAAATTTCTTGGACATATGGTCAGGTCTAACGAGGATCAAGCGAACCCAACAAAGATTCAAGCCATGCTCGATATCTGCAAGCCCCCGAAATGTGAAGAGGTCCAAAAATTAACCGGACGTTTAGCTTCAAAAGTTCGGTTTATATCACGGGCGGAGACAAATGCAAACCTTTCTTCGACCATATTGAAGAAAGGGAAATTCGATGGACCGAGCATTGCTAAAATGCATTGAATCATTGAAGCGAGTATTTGCGATACTCGAGACTGCCTAAGTTTGTCTCAAAGGCGAACAACTATATGTAACTTGTCGCGTCGAGCATGCGATCTTTGTGCTCAGGCTCGACGACGAAATAGCGCACTACACTTACCCATTTCTATGTAAGCTAAGTGCTTAAAAAGGGAGGAGCTCTCAGATCCTCTCATTGGAAAAATTGGTATATGCCCGTCATGAGTGTTAAAATTACGACCATATTTTTTGACCACTCGATCAGTCTTGACCCTTTCCCGTTCGAGCGAAGTCCTCCATGGGCAAATCTTTGTCGGAGATTATTAAAGTGGGCGGTGGAGTTAGAAGACGATCGGCATTACGTTCGCTCCACGAACAACAATGAAGGGCAAATTATGGCCGATTTCACGGTCAAGTTGACATATCCTCAAATTCTCAAAAAAACTTTATCGACCAACCATGGCATATGTATGTTGATGGTTCATCAACAAGTTCAAGATTTGGGAGCGGCGTAGTTCTCATAACCATGACCGGACAAACATTCACAAATGACCATCCGTTTTTGATTTCCCACTACAAATAATGGGCCGAATATGAAGCTTTGATCATTTGACTTCTGAGATGACAAATGACAATGGGGAATCCAGAGGTCGATGATCTATAAGCGATTCTCGGATAATCGTTTATCAAGTGCGGTAGTCTGAGGAGAGGCGAACATATGGCACAATATCAATAAACTAGCAAAAGAATTGCTCGAGCATTTTTGAACAAGTTTTCATTGAACAATTACCACGATTGGGTAATGGGTGTCGTGATGCTGCACGCTAGCAACAAAGGGCGAAGGATTAACACAATGGAGACATTTGTGGTCGTCACAACTTGACCGCCATCGAGTTAAGAACTATGATGCTTCAAATAACAAAGCGAACAAGAAACTTGGATGACTCCAATCCTGAGTTACCTACAAAAGGGACTTCTCCCTGACAATAAGGCACAAACTACTCATCTCAGATTACAATCTGCTCGTTATACTATCATAGACGAACATTTGTACAAAAGAAGCTTCTCACTTCCACTTTTGAAGTGTATTACTCCTGAAGAAGGTCGTGTACTCCTAGAACAAATCCATGAAGGAGTATGCGGAAATCATACAGGTGGGCTCGTTCTGGCGCACAAAATAATCAGACAAGGTTATTATTGGCCGACCCTCAAAAAGGCTTCGCTCGCGTATGCTCGCGCGTGCCACAGATGCCAGGTACATGCTCCACTTATTCATAGCCCACCTGAAGAATTAGTGTCAGTTTATAGCCCATGGACATTTGCTAAATGGGGAATCGATTTGATCGGCCCGTTTCTCTTGCACGCGTCGGGAGTAAAATTTGTTGTGGTTCTTGGTGGATTACTATCTTAAATGGGCGTAGCGGAGGCCATTGTCAAGATTACCGAACAAAGAATGTGGAACTTTGTTTGGAAGAATATCATTTGTCGATTTGGGCTTCCCCAATCATTAGTAACTGATAACGGCAAACAGTTCGATGGAAGTGAATTCAGATAAAATTGTGCTTATTTGGGGGGATAAAAAGCACTACTAACTCCGTCTTATCGATCAAACCAGACCAAGTTGAGGCAGATTAATAAAATCATCAAGCATACCCTCGAGGCCGGATTTGATAATTTGAGAAAGTGGTGGACGGGTCAAGAGTTGCACTGAAATATTATGGGCCTATCGAACAACTTCGAACATCAATGCGGAGACCCCGTTTGCCTTGGCATTTAGTGCGGAAAAATTTATACCGAAATCAAGATTCAAGTCATCGAACAATGACTTTCGGAGAGCACATTAATAACCAAGCGCTTGCCACTGAAGACTGTTGGAAGAAAAGAAGGGCGGAGGTGATTTCAAGAATGCCATGTACAAAAAAGAGATGAGAAGTTTTACAACTCCAAAGTCGAATCTGAGTTCAATGCAGTTCAATTTGGTTTAAAAAAGCGAACAGCGGGGTATCAAGTGGTGTGTTCGGCCCGGCGTAGGAAGGCAGATTCGAGTTTGAGCGTTTGCTAAGCAGGGCTATGATTTGGAAGACTGAATGGAATCCCGTTGTCACCTTTTCGTGGAATCGTCGGAATTTGAAAAAAAAAAAATACTATCAATAATAAGCGAGCATAGTGTTGGCCGAACAAAATCGCCCTTGTACTTAAGCGAGCATAGTGTTGGCAATAAAATCGCCCACCTGAACGCGAGCATAGTGTTGGCGAACAAAATCGCCCGCCTTAGCGGAGAGCATAGTGTTGGCGAACAAAATCGCCACATTTGAAGTCATAGTTGGCCTAATGGCCGTCTAGCCATTCGGTTCAAACGGTAGGGCGATTCTGAAAGAAGAGTACATTATGTTCAACACATATCTTCAGAAAAAATCGCCGGCGACCATCGGAAAAGCGGAAGATACATTAGCCGAGCAGATGTCAAATAAGATCGTGTCGGAACAAATTGACAAGTGGTGGCAACCATGCGAGGATGAGTCGATCTTGACAAAGAAACGCCAAAAAGTGAGCAGGATAATAAAATGGGCAAAGCAAAAGAGAAGCTAGCACCGGCTATGCCATGTAGACTAGGATAGTTCTATAAATGAGGGCATCTTGATGGTAAAAAAGCGGAGAAAAAACATATGAAGAAGAAAAAAGGAAAAATCTGCGATTCTCGAAGGAAATCGGTTTAGTATGCCCCAGGGGCGTGAAAATTGACTCACCGAAGAATCATTAATTTGAATCGAGCATCGACGATCGATCGCAGTCTTTTTGTATATGACTTTGCGAGCACGGAGTTGAAGCTCGTTGCGGACTCAAGATGCTTTCTCAAGAGTCACGGTCGCATACTCCGCGTTACTATTTGCTTGGCGTTAGTAAGTCATTAGTCCTATCATCCCCAAATCTCCTCGAAGGAGGGATGTCATAGCGTCCGCTCAAAACAAGATGCGACGATGCTTAAGCATCGCGAAGAGACGAGAATGGTGCGGTGGAAAATTTTCTTTCCCTCTCTTTAAGCGGCGGGAATCGCCCACGTGCTTTCGTGCCCTTGACCTCCGCATAATCCGCGGCTTGTCGGGGAGGGACAAAAGTTTATCTTCTTCTCAGCTGTAGCATATTCGAAAAAAAAGGGTAAACGAGGATGATGTACCCACGTCTTGTCAACATCAATTCTGCGGACAAGGTGAGGCGGTTAAATTAATACAAGAAGAAGGTTTAAATTCAAGACCCTGATGCGATAACAATATTTGTGTAATAGATAGTCTTCTTGAGATGATATGAAGGATGTAATAGAATCTGAAGTGTTGCAAAAAAGAAAAAGAAAGATCTATGTACTTTTTGTTATTAAGATTTTCTAGTTCAAGCCCATTTGAGGTCGCACCTAAGTTTGGATGGCCCGAACAAAGACAAACGAGCCTAAGTCTATATGTTCACACTGAATTAACGAAGTTCAGACTCGATTCCCCAAGAAAAGCGAGTACGGGTATGCAATGCAAAAGACGACTTCGTCTTACCGGATACCAGAGTAAAAAGCGGGTGATGAGCTTGGGTCATGATTTAAATAAGACGTCTTAAGATTGCAAGTGATCGCTATTTAAATAAGACGATCACAAGACCAAGAAAGGGGGTTCATAAGTAACCCATCCGTCGCACTCTAAATAAGACGATCAACCGACAGAACGATAATAAAGACAATCAAAAAAAAAAAAGTCGTGAGCGGGCATAGGCAAACTCAATGTTCAATTCATTCTAAGAAAAGGGGCGGAAAGAATAAAGCGAACACGACGCAACAAAGCAAACATCAAGCAACATTAAGTATCAATTTTCGCCCTCAACAATTATCGAATAATCGGGTTAGAGAAACAACTCAAGATGTAATCCATCCATTCGATTTGTAAATATGTTCGAACAAAAGACAAAAAGTCAAAAAAACTACAAGTATTAAAGACATTTGTTCGAGCGAGAAAGTGAAGAAGACAAAAAATTACACAACGTATGTTTGACAAAAACAAAAAATAACATCAAGGAGCAAAATCATAATTGGGGTAGGCGGGAGAAATTTGTCGAACAAATTGTGCTCGGCCCCAAAGAACAACTCCTTCAAGTATGGTGGTGGGGTACCAAATGCTCGCGAAGTAATCGTCATGCTTTCGGTCCGGGAGGTCCCCTTTGCTTTCGGCTGCACTTGATCGGTCAGACTCGGTCTCAAGACTTTGGATGACAACCTGTTGATTCATGTTCCGGCCCTCTTCTCATCCAAAATCGGATCATCAACTTTGATCCCTTCGGGAAGAACGGAGAAATCACAGATCATTTAATCGACATTGGAAGGTTCTTGGTCCGGTGGGTCAGCCGGACGTAATCGCCGAACCTGCTACAAGAGGGCACTTGAAATTGGTCACGGAGACGTAAGCGCATCAGACTGGATAAGACGGCCAAGGCACAAATGTACGAAGTCGATAGACCACGACTACATCATCGCGGCAGTTTTGAATTCGGGGAGACTCCAAACGAAAAGTTATTCCTCAAGAATGACGAAGAGTCAATCGAAAGTGATCCCTCCTCATTTTCCATGTGGTTCGACATTCAAATTTCTGAGCCCACGGGTTCTCACATTCATATCCCGACTCGCTGTGATAACGCTACCTCCTCCGGTAGCTGGACCACCTCCTTTCATTCCGGGCGAGATTTTCAGAGCCAGCGCGCATCCTAAACCGGAGAGCATTTTCCCGAAATTCATGGGTTCTCCCGAGTCTGCATCACCATGGCTAGAAGATGGTTCTCGAGCTAACTCCTCGGTTCGTCCTGAGTCTGTTATTTCGCCCACCTTCTTCAAAGTTCTGATCAAAAGCGAAGTAGTTGACATGGAGGTTGGCGGGTGAAGCATAAGCTTTCAAGAAACGACCATAGATTGCCCTGAAGCACCGGACCGGGCGTAAATTTTACGGAGGAGTGGGACCGTGGTGGACTCTTCCGGATCATTAGTCCATGCGAACGAAGTCGGCAAGCCTTACGAACATGCTCGGGAATGCCGGAACCTTGCGAACACTTTCGACGGAAGTAGTTCTTGATTGGGCATCAAAAGGCGACAACTTTGCTCAACCTCATATATATTCAAGCAGATGAATATAAAAAGGCGAACAAAAAATAACCCAAAACAATGGATCGAAGAAAATGTACTGCTTTCTGCGGCCGGATCCCATCAAAAGAATGATCTATCCTCGGGATCGGAGCTCGGGACTACCTGAGTCCATGATCGGGTCCTGCGGGAGGTGGAAAAGATGTGCCAACCTCCATTTCAACAATTTGTGAATTGGACCAACCACGGAGGCTGCCGCCTGATCGCTTTCGACAAGAGGGTCCGAAGTCAATACCCGACGCAGATCGCTGTTTCGTTCGAGCTCAGTTTCGGGCTTCTGCCAAGGCTGTCTGAAGTTTGTCTGGCTAAAATTTCGCTTTCACCGACCTCCACTGGCCTCTTCTAAGAATCTGAGTTTGTTCACAACCCCTCAGCTTCAAATTGGAACGAGGCTCCTTCAAGGGCTTATTGATCCTCGACGGGGTTAGATCGGTTAAATTTCATTGCCTCCTCTATTCGCTCACGAGCCTCCCGTCACCAATCCGAGCAAAGTTCTCCTCGCGTCTTTTCTCCGAGCTATCTCAAGATAAGTTCAGATGTAATTCTCACAAAGAATGGTCACAATGGGGAAAGTTTATAAACAAAATAATTCAAGATGAAAGCAAAATGATAATAGAACCAGCAGAACGATACAAAAACATACAAATCAAGATGATCCTTTACGAAGAGGATTAATAAGAACAAGATGATGATGAGGCACGAACAACCCTCCTTTCTTTTTCGTCGGGATCGGCCAGATGACCGAGTTCTCACAGATGCGCTCGAACGAGACTCGGATCAATTTGCCAAATTCTTTGAAATAACAGTGGATTTATCTCTTTGTATACGTCATGATTTGGAATCCACGAAAAAAAAGCGAGTTAAAATCGGTTCAAATTGAAGAACCAGACCGCTGAAAATCACTTACTTGACAATAAAGTCGTTAGGGATGTTCTAAACGGCGTTTGGTTTACTTCCAGAGGTCGGGATTTTCCAATCGCCCCCAACAAACCAAAACTTTTCCTTCCAATCATGCCCGATTTTGTTCGACGTCCTCGATAATTTTGCACTTGTCGTCGGCTTGCGCGAACAACCACCGTGTTCACCCGCCGAGCAGGTCGAAGTGCTTTGTCGAGCAAGCTTCTTCGGCCGGTGAAGGATAGTATCTTCGCTTCATCTTGCCGAACAAAGTCGAAATTTCATGATCATATGCCACCCGATTTGGCTTAAGGCGTGTAATGGTGATGTTCCTCCACGAGCAAGCGGGTGATGGCCGGATGGAGGAAATCGAAGGTCGAACTTCCATTGTGTCTAAATTCAAATGACACAACCCTCGGGGTTGGTCGGCTCCGGGCCATCAAAGACTGGTGCCCGGAAAAATACATCCTTTGGAGTTTCATAAATCAAACGTACCGAGTGAGCCTACCAAAGATCAATTATATTCGCTATCTTGCTCATTGGTACTTTCATTCTCAACCCCGATTCTATGAGGTTGCTCGGGGCCAATCAAAACTATAACGGCGTTATACTCGTTATACGTTGACTATGAGGACACCAACAGGTATATCAAGCTCGAAATTTTGCTCTTAACTACCCCTATGTTCGATTCGGTTTATATTTGTTGCCAAAATTTTCCCAACACGTTATCATGACCCTAGACCCAATTTGAATTTGGGGCAAAAATTATCTTGAATTGTCAGAAGAATCATTGCGGACCAAGCCCTATCCGATTCATTTAGGGCTTCATGTAATCAGAGGAAAGAACGGCAAATGGTTGCGAATTTGCTAACGCAATTCTGAACCCGAGACATTTGTCTCCCACGCATTTCCGCCACGCAGGGGATTCTACCGTGAGAGGGGTAAGAAGAGGAACTATGGTGGTCTCGATTAAAGGGAACGTAAGAGTTCGAGCAAGAGGCCATAATCACAAATTAGAGAGAATGCAACGGTTACTCGAGTAAAATTCTTCGCCGGAATGATGAAACCCTGGGAAATTTTCGCATACGTAAAAAGATTGAAAAGACAGAAAAAAAAGGGGTTTAAGGCGGAGAAACAAGGTATATATAAATGTTGATTTGATTTCAAAAACCGCATAATATTAAACGACATCAACTATGGCCCAATAAAGTTAAAAATGTAGGCCCCATGTTGAATACAAAGCGACCTACTTGGGGGTATTGTTGTGTTCGATATAGTAACTCGAAGCTTAATCGAACACGTAAGAGCGTACGTGTATTATTTAAATATTACATGCCCAATGGACAAGTATTCGCCACTCGGAAAAAAAAAGAATCGGATGAAAGCTAAGTCAAGAAGGCCGTGAGCCGTCGAGGACTCAGCGGCCAAAATACTTTCGAAAATCTTGGAAGACCACGATACCCCGAGGGTCAAGATGTTCGAAGACCTCGGATATCCCGAGGGTCAAGATATGTCGCACCTCGGATATCCCGAGGGTCAAGATACCCAAGACCTCGAGATATCCGAGGGTCAAGATGTTCAAGACCTCGAGATATCCCGAGAGGGTCAGATATGTTCGAACCTCGGATATCGAGGATCGGTATAGATGTCAGCAGACCGGTATCCCGGCGGTCAGAGTGTCCGATTTCGAGATATCCAAGACCGGGACATCACGAGGGCTCGGTGTGCTCGAAGAGGACAAAGGATCCAAAGATAAACCGACATGGTTAAAGCGGGCGAACAAAGCGTCAACCAAAGTAAAAAAGATTAATTTAGACGACCAAAAGAGTGCTTCACAAGCAAGTAAGTTCCAAGATCAACCAAGACGACGAAGTTGAAAATTAATAAAGATTACGTGAGTTCTTGCATGACCAAGTCTCCAAACATGCTTGCCAACCCAAATTTCATGCTTGTCGGTGCTATAAAAAGGAAAAAAAAAAAGAAAAGGGTTAAAAAAAATTTCCCGTAAAAAAAAGACACCCACACAAGAAATTCTCCGTAGAGGTGGCAAGAAAAAATCCAGTGATTATCCACATATACAAAAACCCTAGCACTCATATGCTAACTCTCAGGATTATCTTCAAATCGTAATGATTCATCTTCATAAGGTGTATCAAATATTGACGTGTAAAAGCTTCGCAATACCACATCCCTGGCTTGGCAGATGCCTCAGAGAGTAGTCGTTCATTTAACCAAGGTCAACAAATCCATCTTATTTACAATTTATTTTACACGTGCATGTTGTTTGTGAGTCGTTCCCAAATCAGTCACATAATACTCTTCGTAAAAAATGACTCGCGATACTTTTATACTCGAAAGACGACTCGTTTAAACCTATATAAATATATATTTATATTATTCAATATAAAATAATTTATAATTAAACGAAAAATTTAATTTATACAAACTTAACCATCAATAACTCGCAATGTGCCCATCAATTTTTAATATAAATCATGCCATGCAAACCTTTGTCTTGATTATCGATCTTTGAGCGGAATATCTGAGGAAAAAAAATCATCAATTTATGAAATCTCTACTAAATTATAAAAATAAATAATACTAAAATATCACAACATAGCATGAGCCAGATGCGGATGGAAGGGGTGGGCTGACCGGGTTCAAGCCCACCCCAACTCTTCTCTAATTTCTTTGTTTATATATATTTTATGTAATTAATTTGGATTGCTATGTTTTTAGCCCAGTCTATCTAAATTCAATTTATTTTTAACTTAATAAAACTATTTTTTAAATTGAAAATACCCAAAACCTACACATTAATTTAACACAAATCTCAATCTTAGTCTTTTTTATGTATTAATATTATGTACAATCTACATATTTAATTAATTAACTCAAAATATAAAATACTATTTAATTTAAACTCATTCATAGATTAATTTTTACGTCGTGTTTTGTGCATATTTCAATTCAATAAGTTACATAATTTAAAATAAACTATGTAGTGTACAGTGCACTTGGTGCATATAAAATTTAGAAAGAGCATCCACCAGTGTCACGCCAGACTTGCCTATAAATATTTCAACCTCTAATAAACCGTAATTTTCTCCAACCAGACACCGTACTGTTCTTCAATTATCAAACACCAACGCTCATATCCGAATCCCAAAATCAAAATCAATGGAGCTCACTCCCCAGCAGCTGAAAGCCTACGACGGATCCGATCCGTCGAAGCCGATATACGTGGCGATTCGCGGCCGCATCTACGACGTCACCTCCGGCAAGTCCTTCTACGGCCCCGGCGGCCCTTACTGCGTCTTCGCCGGCAAGGACTCCAGCCGCGCGCTCGCCAAGATGAGCAAGGAAGAGAGCGACGCCGTTCCGTCGCTTGAAGGACTCACTGAGAAGGAAATCGGCGTGCTCGATGACTGGGAGAAGAAATTTCAGGCTAAGTACCCTGTCGCCGGGTCTGTTGTTGTTAGTAATTAGGGATTGTGGAATAGGTTGATTGATTGATTGGTGATTCAGTCGATCTGGTTATGGAATGGATTGCGAATGTTCCTTTTACCTGTTTGCGTTGTGTGTTTGTGTTTGTGGAATTTTATGAATAAATAAACTGTGGTTGTGGAATTTTTTTGATTTGTGGATTTTTGGGTTGATGAATGATCTATGTTGTATACAAGTATTTTGCAGATTGACATCACTATCAGGATTGAGGCTTTAATTTGATGAATGAAAATGTTTAGTATGGTTATTGTTTCGTTTCTGATGATAATTGATGATTTTTAGCTATTTCAGTGTATGAAGTTTTACTGTTTCGGTGGATTTGCTAATTAATTGTGTCTGGTTTCATTAGGTGAATTAATTTGATATTTTCTGTATGCTTAATTCTTTACATATTGTGTAGTTAGCCTTCATGATATCATTCTTATGCTTGATTCTTTACATTTAGTGTAGTTAACATTATTGTTATCTTTCTTATGCTTGATTTTTAGTGTAGTTAGCCTTCATGATATCTTTCTTATGCTTGATTATTTACATTTTGGTGTAGTTAGCCTTCATTATAGCTTTCTTATGCTTGATTCTTTACATTTACTGCAGTTGGCCTTCATGATAGCTTTCCTATGCTTGATTCTTTACATTCCCCTGTTTCTCAATGTGTCTAATGTTGTGATTAGTCGAAATTCCATATTCATTTAGGTGATTACAAACTGCTGGAATCATGGCTGCTCTTGATAACTGGATTCTTTATAGTGAACAATTCAAAACTCACTTCATGTTGGAAATTTGGTTTTGAAAGTGTTCTAGCACTCAAGTTTGACCAAATTAATTGAGGAATTAAAATGTTGTTTTTTGTAAATTCAACGTGACAAGATCGATCTACTCGCGGAGTAGATGATTGTGGTATATTTAATATCTCAAAACCGAATTTTGGTGAGTGAGAAATTAATTAAAGAAGATGAGACATTAATGCTCTAGTGAGAGAGTAATTAATGGGTGAGTGTTGATTATGTGTAGTCTTCCCACTCATTCCACATTGGAAATTTAAAGGAAAGTTTCCTAGTATAAATACAAAACTTAGTCGTATTTCCAAAATTACAGATGGGGATACTAACCATTAACCACTAACAGCGCCAAGACTGCAGGTTCCCGGTTCTTGGTTCTTGGGTGGGCTTTGGGGCCCATCTATCTTTTTAGATACCCAAAATCTTAAATTGGGCCATTTATTTTTTGGACTAAATGAATTGGGTGATCCATCCGGAATTGGAGTCGGTGAGTCAAGAACTTATCTGCTTGTGATTCAAGTTTTTATCGTGGATTCGAATTTTGAATTGAATTAGAGGTTCGTCGAAACTCGACGTCCATTACGCGGTCAAAACCGCCTTTAGAATCGTGGGTCATAATCGACCACGGTTCGCGGGCTTCCCACGCGTTTTCCTCAACCTCCGGGAGTTGGTTCCGTTTATATATAATGACCGCCGGAATTTCTTTTCGATCCTTTTTCCAAACTTACAAAAATCGACTCCCCGCAATTTGCGTCATCTTTCTTCCCCTTTTCGCTTTCGTACTAGAAATACGTTCGGCGAGTATTATTTCAATGGTCTTCTTGATTTATCGCGGAACAGATTTTACCTTTTGGGACAATTACGCACGATCCGTGAGCACTATCCGCGTGTTTTTTTGTCTTTGCGGGAAAAAGTGGCGCCCTTACTTCGGTTCGTTTCTTATTCTGTGTTTATATTTTGTTTGTTTAAGTGAAACAATGCGATGTCGATTAACTATTTATAACAATCACAAGACAAAATATCCTTTAATCGAAATACTGCAATGGCGAACGAACAACAAGATATTGTTAATGAGTTGCTTAACACCGATGTCATTGATGATGTCATTTGATGGTCTTAACGACTTCGAACAATGGTTTAGCCGCAGTTTACTCTACCCCGATAGTTTTGGTGCTTTGTTACTCCCGGTCTTGGACTAGAGTGCGCTTACTCTCCATTAACACGAACACTCAATGTCGACCGATGTTCAAAGGCCCGATGGTCCATTTCCCCTTCTTCGATTCGGAATGCCTCGGGATCGGTAACGGTTTTACGGAATGTCGTAGTGGTTCGGGAGCCAGATCTTCCTTTGGAATCGGAATGCCTCCGATTGGTAGCGATATCTTTGGGATGTCGACAAGTGGTTACAGGGGAGCGAAGACGTTGGAAATAATGGCTAGTCCGTTTTGCCCGATGTACCCAAGAAATCCTTTTTCGGAAGGACCTCGAAACAATCCTTTTGTGGATAACTCGGTGGAAACCGTTCATTGGATAAACCATTTTTGAGCAATCTTGGTGGTAACCCATACATGGGTTCAATGATTGAACCTCTCAACCGGGGACGAAAAGGCCTTCTTTGGCGTAATTTGAAAAACCCGGAAGTTCGGGGAGCAGATTTTAAGATGTGGCGAACAAGATGGAGTTCTACCCGACCACTTTTATGCGGGTAAGGTACCTCGAGGATTGTCCGAAAATCACGATGACAATGCCGATCGGATCACGAGAATGAACTATGACATCCGGATCGATTGGGGATTACTTGTCAGGCGGAATTACATTTCGGGTGGATTGGTGAGTGACTCTCTGTACAACGTCTACGTTCAACACAAGACTGCCAGAGAAATGTGGGCTTCTTTGGAGAAGAAGTACAAGACTGAAGATGCAGGAACGAAGAAGTTAAGTTCGTTCCGCTGCGTTGTCATTGACTTCAAGATGGTAGACAACAAACTGTTGTCGACCCGGAGTTCAAAAAAGCTATGACTAATTTTTTCATAACATTATCGAGAATGAATGGAGTTCGCTGCAGGTTTTTGGTGGCAACTGTGATTGAAAAACTGCCTTCATCCTGGAAGGAGTTTAAATCTTACCTCAAGCACAAGCGAAAGGAGATTACCTTTGAGGACTTGATTGTCCGGCTTCGAATTGAGAAAGATGGCCTCAAAAGAGAGAAGAAGGTTTCGGCTTATGCTATCGAGGCCAAAGCAAATCTGATGGAGAAAAAAGATCCATCGGTGAAGTTATAAACGCCCAACGAAAAAAAGTCAAGGGAAAGCATTGCTCCCGCCACCAAGCGTAAATTTTTTTTCCGAAAATGCCAATAACCGGTGGTAAGCTTTGGTCATCGGGCAGTGATTGCAAAAAGCCCAAGAATGACTCGTGAACGGGCATGAAACGGAGTTCACGGATGCCGATTTGTCTCTTTGTGGTGGACCGGCCAACATGGTGGACAACAAGAAGGAATGGTTTGTGGACACTGGGGCCACTTGCCATGTTTGCTCGGAGAAGTCTGCATTCTCCACCTATTCTCCTGCTAAAGGGAGAAAGCTATTTATGGGCAACCAGGCCCGCCCGTCAAGCGGCCGGTGTTGGAACAATTGTCTTTGCCGGGTGACCTCGGGGATGGAGTCGTTTAAATGATGTCTTTGCATGTCCCAGACATCCGAAAGAACTTGATCTCTGGCTCGTTGTTAGTTAGTCACAAGTTTAAGTTAGTGTTTGAGTCTAACAAAGTTGTATTGAGTAAGTTTGGTACTTTTCTCGGGAAAGGTTATCTCGAGAATGGTTTATTCAAAATGTCAGTCATGGTTGTAAACCGTAAAAGCAAAAACACTATTATTAATGAGAATGCTTCTACTTCTGTTTATATCATTGAGTGTTCCTCTTTATGGCATTTTAGGTTAGGGCATGTTAATTTAAAAGCTATAAAGCGTTTAGTAAATTTGAATTTACTTAACATTGCAAACGTTGATACATCCAAAAGATGTGAGATATATGTAGAAGCTAAAATGGCTAAGTTACCATTTAAATCTGTTGAAAGGAACACAACCCCTCTAGAATTAATTCACACGGATGTATGTGATTTAAAATTTGTGCAAACTAGAGGTGGAAAAAAGTACTTCATCACTTTTATTGATGATTGCACTAGATTCTGCTACGTTTATCTTTTACGAAGTAAAGATGAAGCAATTGAAGCGTTTAAACGTTACAAAACCGAAGTAGAGAATCAATTGAACACTATAATTAAAACAATTAAGTAGTGATAAATTGGAGAGTATGTGGCTCCGTTTGAACAATTATGTATTGAGTCTGGCATCATACATCAAACGACAGCCCCTTACTCACCTCAATCTAATGGTGTTGCGGAAAGAAATAACCAAACACTAAAAGAGATGATGAACGCTATGTTAATCAGCTCGGGTTTGCCTCAGAACTTGTGGGGGGAAGCTATTCTGTCAGCTAACCACATTTTAAATAAGATTCCACTAAAAAGTAAGGATGAAACTCCTTATGAAATGTGGAAAAAAGCAAGAAACCATCTTACAAACACCTCAAAGTGTGGGGGTTTGGCTAATGTTGAAGTGCCATTTCCTAAACAATTGAGAATCGGACCTAAAACGATCGATCGCATCTTTATAGGATCGCTTCAACAAGTAGTGCTTATAGATTCTTGATTCACAAATCGAGATACCCGATATGACAAAGAGAAATTACAATAGAATCGAGGAATGCTATATTCTTTGAAAATGTCTTCCTTGTAGGGATAAAAGATGAAGTGGGTTCAAAACAAACGAACACACGAAGAATCGATGACATCAGCAGATCCTTCCACTCAAGAGAGTTGAAGAACCCAGACGCAGAGAACGAGCTAGAATTGATAAGACCTATGGTCCGGACTTCATCACTTACGTGTTGGAAGGCGAACCTCGATCTATCAAAGAAGCTATGTCGCACCGGATGCTCGCTTTCGGAAAGAAGCTATTAATAAGCGAATATGATTCAATTCTGCAAAAAAATCACACATGGGAGTTGGTTGACCTCCCAAAAGGTTGCAAGACCTTAGGATGCAAGTGGATCTTAAAAGAAATATAAAAATGAGATGGATCGGTTGAAAAGTATAAAGCCCCGTTTGGTTCAAAGGGTTTTTAAACAAAAGGAAGTGGTATGATTTCTTTGACACCTATTCACCTATTACGAGGATTACATCCATTCGTGTACTTATTGCGATTGCTTTGCACAATCTCGAAATACATCAGATGGATGTAAAGACTGCATTTCTTAATGGTGAGATAGATGCTGAAATATACATGGATCAACCCAAGGGATACATTACACCTGGAAATGAGAAAAAGGTGTGTAAACTCGTCCGATCACTGTATGGACTTAAACAAGCTCCTAAGCGGTGATGGCTTGAAGTTCGATAACATCATGTTGTCCAATGAGTTTCGAATTAACGAATGTGATAAATGTGTTTATGTGAAAGAAACACCAAATGGGTTTGTTATCGTATGCTTATATGTCGATGACATGTTAATCATGGGTAACAATTACAATGCCATAGTTAATACGAAAAACATGTTAAATCGAAACTTTGACATGAAAGACATGTGATTAGCAGATGTGGTTCTAGGAATCAAAATTGAGAGGACATTGTTGGGGAATTAGGGTGCCCGGATCTATTCAAGATGATTTTTAAATACATATTTAAATTAAATAATTAATTACTAACATGAATTATTCCTAAATCAATTCAACATAATAATTAAACAACATGCGTACACGTAATTCACGTAAATCCTAAACATGCGGAACTAGGAGTTACGGGATTACTAACCTCTTGTAGAGACAACCTTTTAGACGATGTATCAACCCAAGAGCCTTCCCAAATATATCCCCGCGTCCACAAACGTTATCCGGTGGGAGGATTTGCACGAACGATTTTAATTGGAGAGAAATTAAATATTTTACTACCACCTTTGTGGATTTCTAATATTTCCAACACATGAAATTGCACTTGGGAATGAAAAATTCATCCCCTATTTATAGGGAGGAGGTGGTCAAAATTTTAGGTAAAAAATATAAGGAAAAAAATCTTTATTGGTCTCCAAGAAATCTTGAATATATCTTCTATATTCTTTTCTCCTTAATTAAATTTTCCATAAAATTTCTTTCCCTCTTCTACCTATTAATTTCGAAAATTACAAGGCAAAATGAGTCAAGATTTGACTTCTTGAATTTATGGAATAATTATGTATTCATACAATAATTATCTCTTTCCATAGAATATCTACAAGAAAATCAAGACAATCTTTTCTTATCTACAAATTTTCGAAAATCTTCATGGAAATATAGCAAGAATATTTTCTTCTCTCACTCATTAATTGGACTTTATTTTGGGCTATTTGGGGGGCCTTTAGGAGAGTTAAGATTTGACCTTCAATGGACTATGAAGCTTTAATATTTTGGGCCAAATATTATTCAAGTCCATTAATATTAATTTACTCCACTATAAAATTAATATTGAACTATTATGTCCACTAAACCACAGTATACCCGACAGTGCTGGGCTAAGGAAAGTTCAAAGCCAAAAACTACTTTTCCTGAAGCAACAAAGTCTCAATTGAGCTGGAAGATGCTCCTAAATCCGTATAGATGCAATTTTCACTCATGTGGGGGATTGTTGGAAATTTAGTTTTGAAAGTGTTCTAGCACTCAAGTTTGACCAAATTAATTGAGAAATTAAAAGGTTGTTTTTTGTAAATTCAACGTGACGAGATCGATCTACCCACGGAGTAGATGATTGTGGTATATTTAATATCTCAAAACCGAATTTCGGTGAGCGAGAAATTAATTAAAGAAGAGGAGATGTTAATGCTCTAGTGAGAGAGTAATTAATGAGTGAGTGTTGACTATGTGTAGTCTTCTCACTCATCCCACATTGGAAACTTAAAGGAAAGTTTCCTAGTATAAATACAAGCTTGTAGTCATGTTCTCCAAAATGGTGCATGGGGACCCTAACCATGAACCACACACGCGCGCGCGCCCCGCCCAGCCCGGATTCGTGGTTCTTGGTTCTTGGGCTTTGGGGCCTGTTGCGAGTCGTTTCGGTTGATGAATATTATGTGGCTAATTTAATTACGACTCACAAACAAAACATATACGTGTAAAATGAACAGTAAATAAGATGAATTTGTTGACCCAGTTCGTCAATATATGACTACTCTGGGGGCATACCAAGCCAGGATGTAGTATTATGAGCTTTACACGTACAGTTCTTGATACATCTTACGAAGATGAATCGATACAGGTTAACGAATGAGTTCTAGGGTTTTTCATATATGTGGATGAACACTCTGATTTTTCTATTCCTCACCTCTCAGGGGATTTTTGTAGGCTATCTTTTTGGGATTCTTTTTTTGGACCAACCCTTTTCTTCTTCTTTTTTCTTCCATTTATCGTACTTCGTCAAGCATGAGCTGGTTTGGTAAAGCATGTGCTGGATTCTTTGGATCATGCAAGAACTCCGGTGGTGTTGCCACGTTTCTGACTTCATCTTCTAGATTGATCTTCGAGCAAACGTCGTCAATCGTCAGAATTAATCTTTTGTTCGGTTGGACTTTCTGTTCGTCGCTTTTAAGACAGTTCTTCAGGGGATTTGAGTTCGAACATACTGACCTGGTTATGTTTGTTCGGTAGGCTGGCCGAGCAATTCTGATCAGTTGGCGAACAAAAAGTAACTCATCCACCGGGCATGATTATATTCAAACATTACACGTGTCACTCTTTGATGTTCGATTAATTCTGATTTATTATATCGAACACAACAATACCCCCCAGCCGGGTCGCTTTGTATTCTACATTGGGCCCGGCTGTTAAAATCTGATTGGGCAATGTTTGGCATCGCTTCGAATTCCGCGCTGAAACTTCGAATTAGTACCCGGTGTCTATTTTAGTCTTATTTCTCCACTTTAAAAATTTTTCCTTTCTCCTCTACTTTTCTATCGTCTTCTGCATTCGAAAGTTTCCGGCGAAGGATTCATTGCTCCGGCGAAGAAAATCATTCAGTAATCGCTAGATTTTTTCTTCTACTTTATAATCATGGCCTCTTGCTCGAATTCCTCTGTTCAATCCGACCATTATAGTTTCGCTTTCCCCATTAGTAGAATCTCCGTAATAATGTAAGTACATCGGAGGCAAATGCCTCAATTAGGATTCGTTGGCAATTTCGCAACCTTTTACCGTTCTTTCTTCCGACTCGATAAAGCCCAAACGGAGTTGGGATAGGGTTTACCCCGTAATGATTCGGTCGGACGATTCTCGATTATAATTCTTCGCCCCAAATTCAAATTAGGTCTATGGCTATTGATAATCTTTGATGTAGATAGAAATAATCTTTTTTGTGGGGGAAATTTTAGCCGCAAATTTAGTCTAATCGAACATAGGTGTAGATGGTGGGCAAAACTCGAACTTGGTATACTGTTGGTGTTCCTCACGATCCAACATATAGCGAAAGTATAATGCTCGTTATAATTTTGGCTTGCCCGAACAACCTCATAGGATTAGTGTAGAGAACGAGTACCCAAATGAAAGCAAAATGGCGAAAGCATAATTGATGTAGATATGCTCGCTCACCAGATAGAATTTATGAAACCCCTAAGGATGTCTTTTTCGGGGCACCCGGTCCCGATGAAGCGAGCCAACCAACCCCCCGAGGGTTGTGTTGCCGTGAATTTGGACACCATGGAGGCTGGACTTTGATTTCTCTCCATCAAGCAATTACCGATTTGCTCGTGGAATGGAATATCTCCATTACACAACTCAAACCGAATGGATGGCATATGGTCATGAGTTTTTTTTGACGTTGTTCGGCAAAAATGAAACCAAGGTATTATCCAAATTTTGAACTTGCTTCGGTTAGTGCACTTGACTCGTCAGGGGCTTAACATGGGTGGTTGTTTATGCAAGCTAACGCCAAGTGCAAAATTATCGAGGATGTGTAGTAACAAAATTAGTATTTGGAAAGAGAAATTTCGGTTCGTAGGGGCGATTGAAAAAGTCTGCCTCTAGAAGCGAGCCAAATGCTCGTTTGATATATCACCGACTTGTGTACCGGTAAGTGATTTCGTAACTTTCATTCTTCAATTTGAACCGATTTTAACTCACTTTTTATTTTGCGGATTCCAAATGACGGATAAGGAGACAAACGACATTTATTTCAAAGCGTTTGGCGGATCGATCTAGAACCCCGTTCGAAAGATCCGTGATAACTTTGAACTTCGGCCGAACAAAGAAAAGAAAAGGAGGTTTGTTCGTGCCCCCTCACCATCTTCTTCTTTGTTGATCCTTAGGTAAGGATTATCTTTTGTTTTTGTACAAGTCTTGTGTCTTTTTGTTCGCCGCCACTCGTTGATTCCGACGCTTTATCTATAGCTTTTCATTTGTGACCATCGCCGTGAGTACGCCCCAACAATAACCGAGATGGCTCAAGAAAATAACGTGAACTCCTGTTTCGATTGCCGCCGAGCGAAGCTCAAAGGGGAGGTAGAGGGAGGAATGGCCAAAATTTCATCAATCCGTCCCGAGAATCAAGTCGAAAGTACGAGGGGCCTGCTCGGCCGAAGTGGGTCGGGTGAACAAACTACACCACCGGAAAGCACTCGGCGAGATCGGGCGAACAGGCCAGTTTAATGCGCCCGAAGCGAACAAGGGCTAATCGAACGGGCCAACCGAAAGCAAAACTCAAACAAGCACCGATGCCGCCGTAAAGTCGATTTCTACCCCTACCGCCGAGGTACGAGCGGGCTGCTCTGTTGTTGGTCCCATTTCGCAGATTGTCGAAATGGAAGTTGGCACATCTTCTCCTCCTCCAGCTGGACCTCGGTCATGGACTCCAATAGACTCCGAGCTACGATCTCCCGAAGATAAGTCATTCCTGGGATGGGATCCGGCTCAAGGCAGGCACATTTTGCTCGCTCAGACCTTTGGTTTTTTCGTCGATATCTCTATTCTCACTTAGTCAAATATGTGTATACTGTAGGTTGAGCAGGTTGTCGCCCTTAATGCCCGACCTAAAGAATTATTTTTGCTCGCCGAGTGTTCGCAAAGTTCCAGGCGTGCCGGAGCATGTTCAAAAAGCTTGTCAGACTCCTGTTCGGGCGTGGACTACTGATCTGGAGGAGTCTACGACGGGTCCCACCCCCTTGGAAACTATGCGTTTGGGGCTGGTGCTTCAGGGTCAGTCTTTGGTCGCTCTTGAGAAAGCTTATGCTCAGTCCGCTAACATCCAAGCCAATTATTTGGCTTTGATTAGGAACTTCGAAGACAAAGTGGTTGATGGTCCCGTTTTGAAAACCCATTTGCGACGTCAAGGAAGCAAAACGTTTCGATTCGGTGCATATAAAAAAAGGGGTGAGGCGAGAGATTCAATTTTTTTGCTTTTTAAGCTCATGTGTGTGTTATGCTTTATAAACGAATGCATATGACAAGTAATAACATAAAGCAAAGAAAGAACACACAATTTTATAGTGGTTCGGACAACTCGCCCTACATCCACTCTTCCTTCATGGGGCACCAACTAAACCAACTTAACCAACGGGACTTATCACCCTCACGGGATTGCCGGCCCTCACTTTCCGGGATTGCTTAGATGTTTATCGAGTTCCCACTCAAACGGGACTTATCACCCTCACGGGATTGCCGACCCTCCCTTTCGGGATTGCTTAGATGTTTCGAAGTTCACACTCAACCTACAAACTTAACCTACCAACTGGTTTGGGTATAAGGTTGTTTGGTTTCAACTAGGGTGAGATTTTCCCTTACATTTGTTTAAATTTCAATCTTAAGGTTGGGAAAATCTCTCTAAGCTTAGGATATAGCATTTGTGCTTAGATCTAGGGTAGAACACTTTTGAATATATGTGTGTATTTTTTGCTCTGTGTTCTTGAATGGAGTTGCTTGAATATTTGGCTTTTAATTTCACTTTGCGTAACCTCCATTATCTTCTTTTTGAAGATAGTGCAATGTATTTATAGTGTGGATTTGAATATTACCGTTGGAGAGTAATATTCAAATCCATCTTAATAATCTTCCAAATTTTCTTTTGTCCTTTTCAGACCGTTGTTTGCGACTTTATGACACATCCATATATGTTGTTATCTTCTTATTGATCAATTTTTGCTTTTGTGTGTCTAACGGATCCGATCATTTCATGGGACATCGTTCATTGCTTCGATTTCGTGCCGACCGGTCCAATGAAATCGATTCAGATTTACGGTGTCAAATCACTATTCATCGATCTTTGAAATCATCGTTCATCGATCTTTGAAATCATTGTTCATCGATTCTTGAAATCACTTGTTCATCGAGGCGATTTTTCTTTGTTCATCGGTCTCGATTTCACGAATGATTTTTCTTTGTTCATCGGTCCGATTTCACGAACCGATTTTACTTTTCATCGGTCGATTTCTCGTCGCCTGATTCGATCGTCACCGCTCGATCAGTTCAGACGTGATCTGGATCAGATGAGCAAATCAGACGTAAAATCAAGCATGATGTCGATTCTTTACAATAATCACCGCTATAAAGAATCGCTATAAAGGATGATCGGTTACAAGATCTTATAAAGAAAATCGCATCGTAAAAAACCGCTGCAGGTGTCGGGCCAGACGCCTTGATTAGCTCGAACTCATCCTTCTCATCCGATCTTGATCGGCCCGTCGCTGACCTCGTCGATCTCGATCATCTTCGGCGATTTCATGAGTTCCCCCTCAACTTGTTCTTCCGTTCCCCTCAACTTGTTATCTCAGAATTAGCTTCCAAGAAACACAAGTTGATAATGTTTTGGCATAATTAATCAAAACTAAAATATCCCAACAATTTCCTTTTTTGATAATGACGCCAAAACATTAAAATATATGCACTTATACGAGATCGGGTTTTGATTTAAAAGATCGATTCAGTGGTCACTTTGAAAAGTTGTGAACGTTTGAACTCCGCGCTCGATACCAATTGATGGTATCGTTAAATCCACATTGAAAAAACAAGTGACCTTTTGAACAACCCGCTCGATACCAATTGATGGTCCGTTTTGAAAACCCATTTGCACGTCGCGGAAGCAAAACGTTTTTGATTCGGTGCATATAAAAACAGGGGGTGAGGGCAGAGTGATTCAATTTTTTTTTGCTTTTTAAGCTCATGTGTGTGTTATGCTTTATAAACGAACGCATATGACAAGTAATAACATAAAGAAAGAAAGAACACACAATTTTATAGTGGGTTCGGACAACTCGGCCCTACATCCACTCTTCCCTTCATGGGGCACCAACTAAAACCAACTTAACCAACGGGACTTATCACCCTCACGGGATTGCCGACCCTCCCTTTCGGGATTGCTTAGATGTTTATCGAAGTTCCCACTCAAACGAGAGACTTATCACCCTCGGGATTGCTTAGGCCCTCCCTTTCGGGATTGCTTAGATGTTTACGAAGTTCACACTCAACCTACAAACTTAACCTACCAACCTGGTTTTGGGTATAAGGTTGTTTGGTTTCCAACTAGGGTGAGATTTTCCCTTACATTTGTTTTTAGCCTCAATGCTAAGGTTGAGAAAATCTCTAAGCTTAGGATATAGCATTTGTGCTTAGATCTAGGGTAGAACACTTTTGAATATATGTGTGTATTTCTTGCTCGTGTTCTTGAATGGAGTTGCTTTGAATATTTGGCTTTTAATTTCACTTTGCAGAACCTCCATTATCTTCTTTTTGAAGATAAGGTAATGTATTTATAGTGTGGATTTGAATATTACCGTTGGAGAGTAATATTCAAATCCATACTAATAATCTTCCAAATTTTTCTTTGTCCTTTTGCCTTTGTTGTTTGCGCTTTTTTATGACACATCCATATATGTTGTTATCTTCTTATTGATGATCACCTTTTGTGTGTCTAACGGATCGATCATTTCATGGGATTTGTTCATTATACGATTACAGTACTTTGATCCATCATTTGAAATCGATCTGTAGATTTACGGTGTCTTTGAAATCACTATTCATGAATCTTTGAAATCCTTTGTTCGCCGATCTTTGAAATCCTTTTGTTCATCGATTGCGAAATCAACATTTCATCAGGCGATTTTCTTGTTCATCGAGTCGATTTCGAACTGATTTTCTTTGTTCATCGGTCTGATTTCTGACTGATTTTACTTTTTCATCGGTCGATTTACGAGTCGCTGATCGTCGGCTCACTTTGATCGGATCGGTGTAATACATATCTGAATTTGCATGAGCAAGCGCATCGGCCTTTCTGATGTCGGTTGCTACAATAATCGGTGCTTTCTGATGGCTTCTTCTGATGTCGATTCTTCTGATCTTTCTGATAAAAGCGCATCGAAAAGCGCTGCGGTCGGTTCGCGCCGCCTTGATTAGCTCGAACTCATCCTTCTCATGATCTTGGTCGGCCTTCGTCTGCACCTCGTCTCGATCTCGATCATCTTAAATCGATTTCATGAGTTCCCTCAACTTGTTCTTCCGGTTCCCCTCAACTTGTTATCGTAAATTAGCTTCCAAGAAACACAAGTTGATAATGTTTTCGCATAATTAATCAAAACTAAAATATCCCAATTTCCCTTTTTTGATAATGACGCCAAAAACATTAAAATATATGCACTTATACGAGATCGGGTTTTGATTTAAAAGATCGGTTCGTGGTCACTTTGAAAAGTTGTGAACGTTTGAACTCCGCTCGATACCAATTGATGGTATCGGTTAAATCCACATTGAAAAACAGTGACCTTTTGAACAACCCGCCTCGATACCAATTGATGGTCCTGTTTGAAAACCCATTTGCAGACGCAAGGGAAGCAAAACGTTTTGATTCGGTCATATATAAAAAAGGAGAGGAGGAGAGTGATTCAATTTTTTTGCTTTTAAGCTCATGTGTGTGTTATGCTTTATAAACGAATGCATATGACAAGTAATAACATAAAGCAGTAAAGAACACACAATTTTATAGTGGTTCGGACAACTCGTCCTACATCCACTCTTCCCTTCATGGGGCACCAACTAAACCAACTTAACCAACGGGACTTATCACCCTCACGGGATTGCCGACCCTCCCTTTCGGGATTGCTTAGATGTTTATCGAGTTCCCACTCAAACGGGACTTATCACCCTCACGGGATTGCCGACCCTCCCTTTCGGGATTGCTTAGATGTTTACCGAGTTCACACTCAACCTACAAACTTAACCTACCAACTGGTTTGGGTATAAGGTTGTTTGGTTTCCAACTAGGGTGAGATTTTCCCTTACATTTGTTTAGCCTCAATGCTAAGGTTGAGAAAATCTCTCTAAGCTTAGGATATAGCATTTGTGCTTAGATCTAGGGTAGAACACTTTTGAATATATGTGTGTATTTCTTGCTCTGTGTTCTTGAATGGAGTTGCTTGAATATTTGGCTTTTAATTTCACTTTGCAGAACCTCCATTATCTTCTTTTGAAGATAGTGCAATGTATTTATAGTGTGGATTTGAATATTACCGTTGGAGAGTAATATTCAAATCCATACTAATAATCTTCCAACTTTTTCTTTTGTCCTTTTGACTTTGTTGTTTGCGAACTTTATGACACATCCATATATGTTGTTATCTTCTTATTGATCAATTTTTTTGTGTGTCTAACGGATCCGATCGACTCACGGATTCTTGTTCATTGCGATTCGATTCGTCATCGATCCGGTCGGCTAAAATCGATCAGAGATTTACGGTGTCTTTGAAATCACTATTCATCGATCTTTGAAATCACTTTGTTCATCGATCTTTGAAATCACTGCGTTCATCGCCATAAATCATTGTTTCATCGTAACTGATTTTCTTGTTCATCGGTCGATTTCACGAATCGATTTTTCTTTGTTCATCGATCCGATTTCACGAACCGATTTTATTTTTCATCGGTTCCGATTTTCGTCGCCTCGATTCGACAAATTTCACTCGATCGATCAGATCAGTTCAGACCGTGATCCGGATCAGATGAGCAAACCGACGTAAAATCAAGCATAAGGTTCGGGCCATAAAGAATCACCGCGAATCAGAATCGCTGATGATCGGTTACAAGATATCTTTCTAATAAAAATCGATCGTAAAACCGCTGCGCAGTCGGCCGCAGAGACTTAGATTAGCTCATCCTTCTCTATCCGATCTTGATCGCCTCGGCTCCGCCTGTGACCTCGTCGATCTCGATCATCTTCGCTCGATTTCATGAGTTCCCTCAACTTGTTCTTCCGTCCCCCTCAACTTGTTATCCGAAATTAGCTTCCAAAAACACAAGTTGATAATGTTTTGGCATAATTAATCAAAACTAAAAATATCCCAACAAAGGGTCGAAATGAACAGGTCCAGATGAACTCAAATCGCTCAGATCAAACTGTTTTAACAAGATGCCAATGCTCGGGAGGATGCTCGCCAATTTCAAGAGGATGCTCGCCTAGCTCAAGAGGATGCTCACACAAGAGAGGCAATTTGAATCGGTCTCGAGGAGGTGATCAATATCTGGCGGCTCAAGAAGAAATGAATGCCGAGCCGTAGAACTTCAGCCGGTGTTGAAAAAATGGAAAGTGAGAGGGACGAACTTGGCCGACAAATGACTCATCGTTCTTTGAAGAGACTAACACTCGCAGGCCTTGAAAACTCTAATTTCGCATGACGACGAACACATTGACTCCACGTCTAACTTACCGTATATTTGCGCTTTTTGCCGATCCGTTCGATCTGTTCGCCACACACTCAACAATGAGCAAATTGCCCCCTCATATCCGACTTTCAAGAAGATTACTTGGTTGATAACCCTCGGATCGCAACCTCCCAATGTCGATTTGAATGGGTGCGTGTGACTTTTCCGTTCTTCCGAAGGGATCAAAATTGACGATCGATCCGGATGAAGAGGAGAACTTCGAGACATTATTGCTCTTCGAGGTTGCCGATCAAAATCTTCATCTTTGGATGCAGGATCAATCAAGTCAGGACGAGCAAGAACCTCCGAATCGAAAGCAAAATGCACCTCCCAAATGAGCATCGATACCCAGGACATCCTCGGTCGTTGAGGGGACCGAACACAATGTGTTCGACATTTCTCTTCCATCTACCCCTAATTTTGACTTTATGCCTTGATGTCTTTTTTTTTCTTTACAAGACTTGTGTAATTTTGTCTTCTTCACTTTTTAATTCAACAATATATTTTTAGTTGTTTTTCTTGTTGATACTTCTTCTTTTTGTCCAAGAATATTTCGTCAATTGAACAAATGAATTTCATATTGAATTGTTTCCTCTAACCCGTTTGTTGAGGATGAACGTTGATACTTGTGTTGCACGATATTTTCTTTGTTACTTTTACGTTCGCCTTATTGCTTTCGGCTTTTTTGCCTCTTTTCTTACGAATGAATTCGAACATTGGGTTTACTATGCCCGCCTCCTCGACTTCTTTCGGTTTTGATTGTCTTATTGACGTTCAATCGGTTGATCGTCTTATTTAGGTGCGACGGATGGGTTACTTTATGAACCCCCATTTCTTGGTCTTGCCGATCGTCTTATTTAGGTGCGATCACTTCAGATTACTCGGGCCGTCTTATTTAGGCTGCGACCACGTATTTTTGGTCACCCATTTCGTCTTCTGGTATCTGTAAGTACTAGTCGAACTTAGCGACATCTGTAGCGTACCCATTACTCATTTTTTTGCTACGGGGAATCGAATCGAATTCGTTCGTCGGTGAACATAGACTGGGCTCGTTCGTCTTTGTTCGGTCGTCCCGCTTAGGTGCGACCTCAAATAGGCTGAACTAGAAAAAATCTTTAGCGAACAAAAGTACATATATCATTCTTTTTTTTTGCAACACTTTGTATTCTATTACATCGTTCATAATTGAAGAAGACTATCTATTACACAACTATTGTTATCGGACTGAGGGTTTTGAATTTAAATCGTCTTGAGTAGACACGAATCGGCCTCACCTTGTCCATGGAATTGATGTTGACAAGGATGTGGCACATCGTCGTCTACCCTTTCTTTTTTGTAACATGCTCAAGCAAAGAAAGAAAGATAAACTTTTTGTCCCTCCCTGCACAAGTTGTGGTTACGGCGGGCCGGCATGAGCATGTGGCGCGCATTCGCCGCCGCTTAAAATAAAGGGCGCGACAAAACTTTCACCGCGACCATTCCGTCCTCCAAAGAGATGCCTCGAGCATCAAAGATCGGCATCTTATTTTGGGTGGACTCTATGACATCCCTCCCCTTCAGAGGAGATTTTGGGATTCATAGGGGACTCATGGCTTATTACTGCAGAAATGAGGTAACGTGGAGTGGCAACCATGACTCTTCCGAAAGCATCTTGAGTCCGGGAACGAAGCTTCAACCTCGTGTTTCAGAACGAATGTGAGGTAAAAAGCTAAAGATCCGGATAGATGCTCAATTCAATAATTGATTTCTTGAATCGAGAATTTGGATTCTTCTACGCCCTGGGGCATACTAAAAAACCGTCTTCCTTCCGAGAATTGCGATATTTTTCCTTTTTTTTTTTTTTCATCTTCTTTTTTTTTTTTTTTCTGCTTTTCTTAAGTATAAGTATGCCCTATTTATAGAACCGCCCCAACCTAGTCTTTGGCATAGATAATGGTGCTAGCTCTCTTATTTTTGCTCTCTTTTGACATCTGTTTGGCTTTTTTGACTCTTGCTCAAAAAATTAACTTATCCTCGCATGGTCGCCACCACTTGTCAACTCATACGACATCGTATCTTCTATTGACAACTCGTTGTGACATGTCTTCTTTGTTCATCAATAGTCTTGCCCAAAAGATTTTTCTTGAAGATAAGTATCGAAAATAATATATTCTTCTTTTTATAATCATCTTACTCGTTTGAACCGAATGGTTGATTGTGTTCGGGTCAACAATATGCTCGCCTTTATTGATAATATTTTTTCAAATTTGACGCGTTCCACGAAAGTAAGACAATGGGACTCCATTCAGTCCTCCAAGTCATATGCCCCGTTTGGTAAACGCTCGTGACTCTGAAAAGGACCTTCCCATGCTCGACCAAACACACCACCGGGTACCCCCATCGATCGCCTTAAAACCAAATTTCGCCCCACATTGAACTCGCAAGATTCGGACTTTGGAATTATAAAACTTTCTCGATCTTTTTTTGTACATAGCATTTTTGAAATCGCCTCCGGTCCTTCTTTCTTCCAACAGTGTCAATTCAGAAATGCTACTGGTCATTAATATGCTCTCCAAAAGTCATTGTTCGATGACTTGGAACTTTGATTTGCGGGTATAACAGCCTCCGCACCAAATGCTAAAGCAAAAGGGTCTCTCCGCAGTTGATGTTTCGAAAGTTGTTCGGTAAGCCCCACAATATTTCGTGCAATTCTTCACCCCATATCCTCGAATTATCAAGTCTAAATTTCGGGGTATGCTTGATAATTTTATCGACAACCGACTTGACCATTTATTTGGGGATAATACGGAGTTGAGTAATGCTTTTTTATCCCCAAATGAGCACAATTTTGTCTAAATTCACTTCCATCGAATTGTTTGTCGTTATCCGTGACCAATGATTGGGAAGCCCAAATCGACAGATGATGTTTTTTCCAAACAAAGTTCCACATCCTTTGTTCGGTGATTTTAACAATTGCCTCGGCTTACGCCCATTTAGTATAATAATCAACGGCTACCACAACATATCTAACTCTGATGTGCCAAAGAGGAAATGGGCGGTAAATCGATCCCCCATTTAGAAAAAATGGCCATGGACTATAAACCCGATACTAATTCTTGGTGGGCTATGAATGAGTGGAGCATGTACGCATCGATAACATGCACGAGCATATGCAAGCGAATCCTTTCTAAGGGTTGCCAATAATAACCTTGCTCGATTATTTTATGTGCAGGCGAGCCCCATTCGTATGATTTCCGCGACACTCCATCATGGATTTGTTGCGAAGTACTGCCCCTCTTCAGAGTAACACACTTCAAAAGTGGAAGTGAGAAGCTTCTTTTTGTACAAATGCTCGTCTATAATAGTATATCGAAAGCGATCATGTCTGAGGCGAAAGAAGTTTGTGCTTTATTTTCGGGGAGAAGTCCTTTTTGTAAATAACTCATTATTGAGTCATCAAGTTTCTTTGTTATTTTGTTATTCGCGGGCGATCGCAATCTCGAACCGAAGGCGTATAAGCCGTGGACGATCACAATGTATTGTGTTGTTCGCCTCCTCCTTCTTGCCAGGCGTTAAAGCATCGGGCGAACTAATTACCCAATCGTGGTAATTGTTCAATGAAAACTTGGTCAAAATGCTCGAGCAACTCTTTTTGCTAGTTGTTGATATTGTGCCATTTGTTCGCCTCGGGCCTCATATCACGCATTACTTGATAAACGACACCGAGAATCGCTATAGATCATCACCTCGAATTCCCATTGTCATTGCCATCCGTAGTCCAAATGATCAAAGCTTCATATTCAAATTTCATTATTTGTAGCCGAAAATCAAATCGAATGGTCATTTGTAAACGCGTTTGCCTAGTTGATGAGAACTACGCCGCTCCGGCTCTTGAACTTGTTGATGATCCATCAACATACATGTGCTATGGTTGATCGACAATTTCGCCAGAATTTGTGGATATGTCAACTCAACCATGAAATCGCCATAGCTTTGCCGCCCTTCATCATTGCTCGCGGAGCGAAAGTATGCCGAACATCTAACTCCACCGCCCATTTGAGCAATCGCTCAAGTATTCGGTCGGTGGAGGACTTGGCGCAATGGAACGCAGCAATATTTCAAACCTCGGAAAGTGGTTTAAAAATATGGTCGCAATTTTTCGTGACACTCATTACGGCGGTATCTTAATTTTTCCAACGGAGGATACCGGAGCTCGCCTTTTTTTTAGCACTTGGCTAACATAATAAATGGGTAAATGTGTCGCCTCTTCGCGCGTCAGACGAGCACAAAGATCGATCGCATGTTCGAGATGCAAAGAAGATACAAATAGAGTTGTTCGCTGGGATAGGCTTAGACAATGTTCGAGTATCCGCAAGGTATTGCTTTAATGATTCAAATGCATTTCGCAATGCTCGGTCCATCGAAATTTCCCTTCTTTAATGCATCAAAGAAAGGTTTACATTTGTCCCCATTTTCGTGATATAACAGAACTTACTAAGCTAATCGTCCAGGTTAACTTTTGGACCTCTTTCACATTTCGGGGCTTGCATATCGAGCATTGCTTGAATCTTTGATGGGTTTGCATCAATCCCCCGATTGACTAACCATATGTCCAGGAATTTTTCTGAATGAATCCCAAAAGCGCATTTCTTGGGATTTAACTTCATATTATACTTCCTCAATATATCAATCGTTTGTGCGAGGTGGGTGATGTGGTCTTCTTTTATGTTCGCTTCTTTACCACAATATCATCGATATATACCTCGATTGTTCGCCGATGTGTTCGTCGAACATCTTGTTCACCAAACGTTGATACGCCGCTCCGCATTCTTTAATCCGAATGGCATGCGTTGCAACAAAGACATGTTCTTTTCTTTACTGCGAGAAACGTCAGATTCTTTTGATCGTCCGGATGCATTGGTATTTGGTGATAACCGTAACGATCCATAAATGTCATGAGTTCATGGCCCGCCCGTGTTATCAACCAAATAATCAATGTGGGGCATCGGAAAATTATCTTTTGGACATGCCTTATTCAAATCGGTGAAATCGATACCACGAGTCTCCAAGATCCATTTGGTTTGCGAACAAGCATGGGGTTATAAGCCATCTTGGGCATTTTACCTCCGGATCGGCTTTGTTGTCGGCGCTTTTTTTGATTTCACTATTCATCGCCGCGATATTTTTCCGGACTAAATTTTCTCGTTTTTGGACAATCGAGCTTGTCTTTGGATCAAGATTGAGGAGTGGCGGGGCATGCTCCGGATCTATTCAACCATGTCCTCGTGTGACCATGCGAACACATCTAAATTTGCTTGAAGGAAAGTAATTATTTCGCTCATTTTGGTTGGGTAATTCGAACCAACGAACACTTCTAACTCGGTTTGTTCGGTCGATCTTGATTGGTTCCAATTGCTCACGAGAGTCGCTTTTTTTGCTTCCACCGAGGGTCTTGAATGGATCCTAAGGGCTCATCATCAACCTCCATGGGTTCAAAAACCTATGCGAGGCTCTAGGTCCGATTGCTCGTTCGGCTGATCAATATTCATTTGATCTAGGAGATCGGGGAAATTAGTTGTCTCCCCGAAGTTTATGTTCGTGCTTTACGTGCTTTCGCATCGAATGGTTATGCTTTCGTCGAACTTATGTTCGTCGGAAGATCTTTTGATGAGATATTTGCTCATTGCCAGGCTTATCAATCTCCGTGTTTGCTCCATCATATTGACGATACTTTGTCTTTCTGGTACGCACGATAGCGAACAATCTCGAGCCTTCTTTTGATCTCTTTTTACACTCCCCGTTCCATCTTGTGTCGGAAATTTAACACAATAGTAATACATGGAACAGGCCGCTTTGAATTCTGAATAAAAGCGGGCGACCTAGAAACCCGTTATAAGTGGATGAACATCGGCGATTACAAAATCTAACATTCTAGTTCGCCTAATGTCCGAATTCAAAGTTGATTCTAGCTCGACTCTAACCTAATCATACCATAGTGGTTAAGTTTCTGATTCCCCAAAACCCATTATAGTATGATTACATGGTTCAATATAACCGCTCAAATCCCCAACTTGCTTTTCCATCTGGCGAAGGGTATTAACGAACAAAATGTTTGCATAAGCCCCGATGATCAACTAAGAGGCGATGTACCTTCAATCCAAGGAGACGAAAGCAGCGATGGTTAAGGAGTCGTTATGGGGAGTTATAATCCCGTCGAGATCGCCCTCCGAGAAAATGATTTGGTGTGTAGGTGGGGAACCGGATGATGTGCTCGCCACCTTTACCCGATGGATGTTCTGCATGGCACGATCTCCATCTTTTTACGTCCCGTTAGATAACGTTGGTGCTGGTAACATCCACCCACAGGACCATATTCGGGATTTAATCATTTGGATTTCTTGACTTTCTCGACCTCTTCCAACAATAGGGGAGGCCTCTTTTGGGCGTTTGAGATCTCTTTTCGTGATTCTTCGGGATCTTCATCAAATGTTTGTTCGGCCTTTCACTTTCCCCTCGGTCTTACGTCGTTCTTTCGTCGCGAATCCTCGTCACCGGCTTTTCTAAGAACGGGAAAGACGATTTTCTTCATATAGCTTCCAAAGTTGGCGGAGTAAATCGCGGCATTTTTTCAGACAGCCCGGATGTACTCATGATAATTACAAGATATTTGGAAGCGTTAGTCGACGCTTATCCATTACAATTCTTCTTGGCTTTGTCCAACATGTCCCGATCTTTGATTTGATTAAAGATAGTTTTTAAAAACGCCCAAAAAGACTTCGTAGGGCATTTCTTACGCTCTTTGTTCAAAAAGGTTTGAAAGAGGGGGATCTGCCCCCCTTCATTCATTTTTTTTTTTCGAAAGCTTTCCTAGCGATAGGCTCTGTCTCAATTGTGATTGTGCGAGCAAATCTTGCATGGCTATAATTTTTAGCTGCCGCTCTCTAAACTCGAAAGTCACGAAGTTCGCCAATCTTGATGCATGGCCTTCCACATATCTCAGTATTTAAAGTGAGGCCTCCGACCACCGCGAGGATCTTAGCATCCTCTTCAACTGGGGCTCCATCATATAAACATTTATCAAATCTTTCTATGTATGATCGATCAGACTCACCTTTTAATTGGGAAAAATGCGCCAACCTTTGTTTCGGCGCAGGGCGAGCACACATGGACGAGAAATGGGACAAAAATTGCCGTCGGCCATGCGAAAAGATGTGATGGATGCAGCGGGTAAAGTGGTAAACCACCTATGTGCTCGATCACCCAAAGTCATGGGGAATGATCGGCACTGCGTCGCGTCTGTAGCCCCCATCGCGATCATAAAGTCTGAAAATTTGCTGAGATGGACATGAGGATCCGACTCAGCGTCGAAAATAGGAATTGGTGGTCGGGTCTTTGCGACTTTCTCTTGGACTTCGGCCGCCATGATCATTTGGAGATAATGGCGAACAAAGGCACGGTGCTCGTTCGGGGTAGCTCTTAGTCGTGCGGATCGGGCTTGTAATTCCACGATGGCTTTTTGCATTTCGCAAATTTGGCGGATCGATAGACTTAGATTGGGGGTTTCCCATCATGAGGATCTCGTGGATCATGCTTTCGTGATGGGCGGTCCTCTCCAAGTTTGTCCTTGACTACCCAATCGGTGATGGATAGACAACTTTGTTCCCCGCCGATATTTGTTCGGTGTACGGATGCTTTTGAAGATCTGAATGCGCGGCACCTCTATTGGATGTCTCTTTCCTGGATCCTGTCGCCTATTATTGCCGATTCGGTCTTTGGCGGAGAGCCTCAAACGTCCAAACGCCGATGATGGTCTAGGACCCTTGAGGTTGTTTCGTCATCCGACATATCATCGGCTTTTACTAGTCCGCTTTGCGTTTTCTTTTTAGCTTGCTTCTGGCGTCGGGTGTATCGAGTGTTGCTCTTCACCTTTTGAGCCTCTAACCCGCCAATTCTTTTTACGCCCTCTCTTTCACGTGCTCGTAGCAAGAAAGTGATTGCTTTTTGTAGTGGTAGCGGATTATTGGCTATATCCTCAAGATTAATAGTTTCCTTTACTTTGATCTTTATGAGGTTGATTTGGGCCTCTTTTCGGTCATATGGTCGGCTTTGTTCCGACCTCTCCGTTTGGGTGTTCTAGATTGAGGCATTTTTATTTCTTTTTTTTGCCTCGGCTAACTAGGGGTTTGTGTATGGGTTGGTTTTTGGATCCGGATTCGAAAATTACCCCTCTTCTAGCGCAGCCAATTGTTGCGAGTCGTTTTGGTTGATGAATATTATGTGGGCTAATTTAATTACGACTCACAAACAAAAACATATCGTGTAAAATGAACAATAAATAAGATGAATTTGTTGACCCGGTTAATCAATATATGACTACTGGGGGGGCATACCAAGCCGAGGATGTAGTATTATGAGCTTTACGTCAGAGTTCTTGATACATCTTACGAAGATGAATCGTCTGAGTTAACGAATGAGTTCTAGGGTTTTTCATATATGTGGATGAACACTCTGATTTTTCTATTCCTCACCTCTCAGGGGATTTTTGTAGGCTATCTTTTTGGGATTCTTTTTTTGGACCAACCCTTTTCTTCTTCTTTTTTCTTCCATTTATCGTACTTCGTCAAGCATGAGCTGGTTTGGTAAAGCATGTGCTGGATTCTTTGGATCATGCAAGAACTCCGGTGGTGTTGCCACGTTTCTGACTTCATCTTCTAGATTGATCTTCGAGCAAACGTCGTCAATCGTCAGAATTAATCTTTTGTTCGGTTGGACTTTCTGTTCGTCGCTTTTTTAAGATGATTCTTGAGGATTTGAGTTCGAACATACTGACCTGGTTATGTTTGTTCGGGTAGGTGGCCGAGCAATTCTGATCAGTTGGCGAACAAAAAGTAACTCATCCACCGGGCATGATTATATTCAAACATTACACGTGTCACTCTTTGATGTTCGATTAATTCTGATTTATTATATCGAACACAACAGGGCCCATCTATCTTTTTAGATACCCAAAATCTTAAATTGGGCCATTTATTTTTTGGACTAAATGAATTGGGTGATCCATCCGGAATTGGGTCAGCCCAGGAGTCAAGACTTATCCGTGCGCGGATTCAAGCTTATCCAGGATTCGAATTTTGAATTCGAATTAGAGGTTCGTCGAACACGGGCGTCTCATCTTGGCGGTGCCCCTCTAATTAGAATCGTGGGTCATAACTGACCACGAAGTTCGTGGGCTTCCCACGTTTTCCTCAACCTCCCGGAGTTGGTTTCGTCTATATATAGTGACTCATCAAAATTTCTTTCAGTCACTTTTCCAAACCTACAAAAATCGACTCCTACATATTTTCTTCCCTCTTTCTGCTCATACTCCGAATATGTTCGACGAGAGTATTATTTCAGTGGTGCTACTGATTTAATACTGTGAACCGTTTTACCTTTTGGGACAATTACGCACGATCCTGTGAGCACTATCCATGTCGTATTTTGTCTTGCGGGAAAAAGGGTGCGCCCTTGACTCGGTTCGTTTCTTATTCTGTGTTTATATTTTGTTTGTTTCGTGAAACAGTGCAGTATCAGATTAACTATTTATAACACTTCAATCATAATCTCTCGAGGTACGCTTGAACTCGTTCTGAAATATTTCTTTACATTATTGTTTTACTTCTGGGAGGTCCCAAGATTACTTGAATTGCGAACGTTGAGATGTTGTATTGCACAGAGAGCACATCAGTGTCTTGAGTAGGGCCCTGTATTGAAGTATGATTAGATGGTAAACACGATATCACTAGTCATTCTTGAACGAATAGTAGTCGAATACTAACAGGCAGATCTTAGGAGATTAATATAAGGATTCAGAAGGTGAGCCATTTGGACCTATGTGAAAAGGAATCGAGGAAAATTCATAGTTGGGGCGGTCTTGACAATTCTAGTTAGAGTAAAATTCAATTTTGGTCCCACAGGACACGGTACCTCACGATTTTGGTCCCAACACCCACTACTTTGGTCCCATAACCATTTTTTCATGCAGCTTTGGTCCCACCGTTACGTTTTCCGTTAAACTTAGCTGCAGTTTTGGACCTTTGCTCACACAGGACAAGGTTTGAGACCAAAAGTGCAGTTGAACTTAACAGATTTCGTAACGGAAGGATCAAAACTGCATGAAAAAATTCTTACGGGACCAAAGTGGTGAGTATTGAGATCAAAATCGTGAGGTCCTGTCTCCTGTGGGACCAAAAATGAAGTTTTCTCTTCTGGTTACATTAGGGTCGATCATTTATTTGGTACGAATTACGTTTGAGGGAAACCTTGAAACAGTTTGATTGCATATTTGCATGACACCATGTATCCATGAAGGACACTCACGGGAAGTGGAATCTTTGATGCTATATTACTTGATTTGAAGAAACATGTACTAGTGATTGATATGAAAAGAAGTATGGTTTTATTCTTTTGCCATGAAAAGCTGATTGATATGGTTTTGTCATTTTTACCTGCGGTTGTTTTCACCTGGAATAAGATATCTTTAGGTATGAATCTTCCTTCTTTTCATTTCCTTTTTCCTTTTTCTTTAATGTTGTTGGCATCTTCATGAAAGTGATCATGAAAATTGATCTTTCATCAAGGTCTTGAAAGATGTTCAACTCTTTCTTGATATTCTTTTCGACTTTTCCTTTCTCATAGTTGCAATTTGGAGTTTGGACATTCTAAATTTTAATGGATTTGGATACCCTCTTGTATTCTACACAAAAATGTATGAAAGCATTGTGTTTTGACATTTTTATTTATGATTTTCTCATTTACATATATAAAATGTGAAATCACAGCACTGTCATGTACAAGGGTGGACCCGTTTCCAATTTGAATGAATTGCCAATTTTGCAGTTCATACTTTACGTTATTGTTATGTTATTGGGAAAATTAATATAAGTATAAATTTTTTATGCAAATTATTAATATGTACAAATGAAATTGCATATATAAAAAAAAATTGCATGTAAAAACGCAAATATATCAATATATATACTATTATTTTGTATATAGTAATAAGTTGTAATCCTGAAATTCACCCTATTATCACTTAAATTTCTTTTGGTCTATCCAAATATATTTGATTGCTTTCTTTCTTTATTATTATTAGTAGTATTGTATTTTTTCTGGGATTGATGATTAATTTATAAATTACTATTTAAACTACTTTATGAATTGAAAGCTAAGATAAGATGAGAGAAAATAAGAAGAAAATGAGGAAAACCAATTTACCCACACTCAACGTCTACTTATCAAGATTTATACTCCCTCCGTCCCACTATAATTGTTCGCTTTCCTTTTATGGGCGTCTCACCGTAACTTTCTCATTTCATAAAAAGCAAAAATAACTCCACTATTCATAATTTGTATCCCCACTTTTCACACAATATTACAAAAAATACTACTCACTATTCTATTCATTATTTCACATACCTTATTTTTCTCTCCCAATACCCAAAACTACCCTCCATTTTTATTATTTTATTATTACTTTTTAAACAATTCAACAAAAAGAAGTGAAACAAATACAATAGAACGGATGAAGTACTATAAATGATGTTTCTCATTAATAAAAGAAGACTGTAATCACGCAAGACAATGCACATAATTTTTTTTATTCATGTATGTCGATTTTTTTTTATAACATCAATTTCTTATTTTCGAATTTGACTGTACTACAACTGTTATAATATTACATATATATAAAACTAAAATAACAAATTGCAAAGGATGAAGCTCGAAAATGAGAGACAAAGAAATGGATAATGTTAGCATCTTTGTTGGATGCTTTGTTTATTTGAGTACAATAATTTAATGGGCTATAAATGACCCAAATTGCCACTTTCTACTGCTCTCTACGGCCCAAAGTGTTACTAACATAAGTACTATAAGTAATATTTAATTTAATTTTCCTTTAAGATAAAACTTAAAAAAAATGAGTTGGTATTCCATTAATAAGTTTCATAGTATGATATTGGAATATTTGATTCATCTCACTCATTTTAACATATTTTTCTAACCTACTAAATTTAATTTGTATCATATTCTGAATGGGTTCACATGTCCCTAAATTAAAAACTAATTTCATGCTAGAGTTTTGGCTTAAAAATTAGTTCAACCAGAACAAGTGTATTTCACAATAACTATTAAATTCCCCGAATTTGACAAAGACGTTTGTTTAACTGATTAAAAACACAAAAGTACAAAAAAATTCATCGATGAAAATAAGAAAAAGAAATATAAAATGTGATGTAGATTTGCAATTTTCAATACGTCAAATTATTTTTTGACCGGTCAAGAAAATACATAATGAATATCTAAATTAGGAGGTTTATTTTTAGAGTGGACCTCCTGTGCACCAAGTGCGCACCGTGCACTCGGGTATAAAAGTGACCCATTAAGAAAATGGGACCTTGTCATTAGTAAAAAGGAGGATCCACAATAAAATGAACATGGTCAAAATGAGTGCACAGATCTAGAGTCCGTACACTAAGTGTATATGAGACTTTGCCTTATTTTAAATAAGAAGAGAACATAATAAATCAGATAATGTAGAGTCCATTGAGTTTATATTGATTAGGGAAGTTCTTAACAAAAAAATTATGAATTTTTATTTTTAAAAAAACTTAGAAGAAATAGGAGACGCAATTAAAAGTGGTGAATATTGATTTGTATTAATTTATATATCATCACGACTTATATAACCTTTTTGTGTTAATGTGAATAAAATAAAAGGTCAAAAGCTAAAAATTAGATAAATAAATAGAAAAAAGAAAAAGAAGTCTTTTCTCATCAAATATATCAACAACCCCCACCCATTCTTCCTCTATGATTTATTTGATCTGTGGTCCACATTCATCAATCTAATGATGAAAATTTCAACGGTCCTGATCTCTCCACCGCCGTAAGGGAAAAATGCTCTGCCCTACAGCAGAAAAAAGGGAGTCGGTCTTTACTTCTTTGCAAACAAGAACACAGTTTTCTCCCCACCTCCATTTTTTAACCACTGAGCTTCTGCAAATTCATAAATCATAAAAAAAATACTACATCTTTGATATAAATTCAACCCCTTTTTTCTTTCCATATCAGATCAACCCGGTGTTTTAATTTGGGTCTTGATTGATATTTTCCATTTTTTGTTGTAATACGAATCCGATTGCTAATTAGCTTGCAATAATTTTATCAGATTTTAACAATTTGCGGTGTTCTTGTTTAATTTTTATAGTATATTCTTTTCAAGATTCGATTTTTATTGATATGTTGACTGGAAATTCTTGTTACACAACCCCTAGGCCATGCAAGCACTTGATTGATTACAAGCTGAAGCATGGCTTGAAGGGGTATAATTTGATCCAAGATTTATTGAAGTGTGATCCATATGGAAGAACAGTGATTGTTAGATCCAAATCAGAATTGCCCAGATGCAGTTTTTGCTTTAATTACAATGGCAGATTGTTTATGTGTTTGATCTGTTCCTCAGTTACTTGTTGCATATCTCTTGAATCAAATCATGCCCTTTTGCATAGTGAATCTTGTGAAGGCCATGAGATTGGGGTTGATTTGGAAAGAGCTGAGCTCTATTGCTCCGTGTGTTGTGATCAGGTTTATGATCCCGATTTCGATAAAGTTGTGGTGTGTAAACAGATGTTAGGGTTACCAAGAAATGGAAATGGGGTTGTGGGAAGTGGTAAATTGAGGTTGAGTAAGAGGAAAAGATTGGAGTTTGGGGGTGATTTGAATCAAGAAAGTGGGAGAAGATCGGGTTTGAGGAGTAAACAGAGGTTGAAATCGTCTGTTCCGTTTGGATTGAGGGGGTTGAATAATCTTGGGAATACTTGTTTTATGAATTCTGTTTTGCAAGCATTGGTTCATGCTCCTCCTTTGAGGAACTACTTTCTTAATGATAGGCATAGCCATGAGAGATGTAGGAGAAGCCCCACGGATCGATTGTGTTTGCCTTGTGATATGGATGTGATTTTTTCCGCTGTTTTTTCAGGCGAACGAACGCCTTACAGTCCTGCAAAGTTTCTTTATAGGTTTGTCAATTTCAATGGAATTTGTTTCTTGCACTTTCATATTTATTGGTTGCTCTTTTGTATGTATAGTGAATATGGGACGAACGCTTTACTTGTCTTGCTTGAAATATAGTTCTATAGGATTGAAATCTACTAGAGGTTATACTATTAATTGGAAGACATACTTTACATAATCTTTATTTTTGTTTGCATCATATATGTCCATGCATTCCTGCAGCAAGATCAAAACTGAAGATTGTCACAATCTGATCCACTATCTATGTTTTAATCGAAATTGTCTTCTTCATTTTCAGCTGGTGGCAGCATTCAGAAGATCTTGCTAATTATGAGCAGCAAGATGCACACGAGTTCTTCATTTCAATGCTTGATAGGATCCATGAGAAATTGGGGAACTCTAGTCTTGCAAATCAAGGTAACTAAGTGCTAAGATTTGGTACTTCCAATTTCATGGTTTTGCCGTTTTACAGACTCCATTATAGATTCGGTTTTTGGTTCAAAGATATATCAGATCAGATGGCTTTGTTCTTTGCCTGATAGAGTATCCATCTGTCTTAAGAATAAAATTGTCTAACTTTTTTATCCTACTACGTGGATTCGATGGATCATATCTTGCCATCTTCTTCAATCTAAACGCATTTTTCCTATGCATCTGGTAAAAAGTAATGATTTTGCTTGAGAGGAAAAAAAAAGCCTCATGTTAATGTATTGTAGCTAAGGATAATGTGGCCTTTGCTGGCCTATTAAATTCAACTGATCTTATTTATACTTTGGTAATCTATTTTCCCACTGATTGGAGAAGTATTTATATTTTGCAGATGGGGATTGCCAGTGTATTGCTCATAGGGTTTTCTCGGGGCTATTGAGATCAGACGTCACATGTACATTGTGTGGGTTCACATCATCGACTTATGATCCATGCATAGACATCTCTCTTGACTTAAACACAGTAACCTCCTTTCCATCCGATCTCAGTAATCGATCAAGCAAACCAAATGAGGCCTTATCAACATCCTCTCTTTCTGGCTGCTTGGACCTCTTCACTAGACCCGAGAAGCTGGGGTCAGACCAAAAACTCTACTGCGAAAACTGTAAAGAAAAACAGGACGCTTTGAAACAAATGTCACTAAAAAAGCTCCCTTTAGTTCTATGTTTGCATATAAAGCGATTTGAGCACTCTTCGGTCCGAAAAATGTCGAAAAAAATCGACCGCCATTTACAGTTCCCGTTTTCCCTGGACATGAGGCCGTATTTATCCTCCTCGGTGGTGAAAAAAAGATTGGGAAATAGAATGTTTTCTTTCGAGGATGAGGAAGCGGATATTCAGACCGAGTTTGAGGTTTTTGCTGTGGTTACTCATTCGGGGATGTTGGGATCGGGACATTATGTGACGTATCTACGTCTGAGGAACCAGTGGTATAAATGTGACGACGCTTGGGTAACACAAGTGGATGAAGATGTTGTTAGAACATCACAGTGCTACTTGGTGTTCTATGTTCAGAAAGTGTTTCACCATGAAGGGAGTGATGATCTTACTTGCCAGCCCCCATCATCTTTGGCTGACCCGTTCGTTCCTATTGCCAGTTGTTAGACGATCGAGGAGAACTCGGATAAAGATGGCCAATTCAACGCGATCCTCATTGAAATAATAGGCTATCTGCTAAGAGGGTTTTAAAGATTATTGCAGCTCGGGGTGTGTTTGGTTCGGGTTTCGTTCGTATCAGTATCTTGATCACAGTTGCAGCTAGTGTACAGATATAACTGTCTTAACATTTGACAAGATGGTTTTTTTTCCACCCAGGTTCTGATCTTTTGATGAACATTTGATCTTTCGGGAAGTTTGGCATGAGACGTGATAGTTTTGCTAATATATGCGAAAGTAGTGCGTTTCGTGCAGGTTTTTTGGTTGATCTTTTGGCAATTTTTAAAGGCAACTGGACATTTGGGGTGTGTTTTGAATGGTTTTCAATGAGATGGAATCCAGATTTTCAAGAAATTCTTGAAGTTTATTAAAATCTATTTTTGTTACAAGTGTCTTTTATCAAGCTTCAAGTAGCTCAAGCTGTGTACAGCTCTGCAATTTAGTTGAACTATTTTTTGTAGCATGCTACATTTTCATCATCTGATAAAATTTAGAGTTGAGAAAACAAATATCAAAATGGGATTAATAGAAATGTCCGATGAGGTGGTGTTTGCAAACTTTGCTCACAGCTTAAAAACACTTCTTCAAAAGCTAAAACTGTGAGAGATCAACTTAAGAAATAAGTCTCACAGCTTAAAAACACTTCTTAAAAGCTAAAGCTGCGAGATATCAGCTTAAGAAATAAGTGCTTCTGCTCCTTCAGCAAACGATGAGTAATGAGCAAGAGAAATATATAGTTGCAAATGAAGCTGTTGATTACTGTTTCACTATCAATTCATAAACTGGATAAATGAAGCAAAAAAACCACAATTTAGGTCAAATATAGTATGCTCAATCTCTTTCAGCAACCATCGAATAGTTTCTTCACTGATTTCTTCCCCTGGCCCGACGTTGAAAATTGAAGAGAACATCGATAATGAGTTTCAATTCGTGCTCTAAGTTTCAGTCTATACCTTGTGAATACGCTCGGTACTTGCATTACGACCACCATAAACGAGATTAACCTTATAGCGTACAAGGGCTCTGCCATGTCGATATATCAGCAAGAACGCCACGAAGCTGATCGATTAGTGTCTTGATACACCTGTTCTTTTCCGCAAGCTCCTATAATTCAAATAATGATGGCTGATGAGTGATGTTTCTTGTGTATAACTACAGTAGGGACACAACAATACAATAATAAAATGCAGTATGAATTAATAAAAAAACATGGGATGCATAAACACACATCATAGTTAGTTACTACATATATCTTTCAGCAGAGACCATTAAACTATTAAAACAATACGCTTATTTCCTCAATGGAACAATTCTATGACCAAATTTGAATTACAAAGAAAGTCACCGTAAAATCTTTTGTGAAGCCCAAATCTCTTACTAAGAAAAACAACCATAGATTGATGCAACGCGTAGAATCAAAGGAGGAGGAGAATCAATATAATTTCGTAGTTACCTACCAAGTTTCCTATGTAAGTGAAAGAGTTTGGGTTCTTATCAATGCATGTTATGACGAAGCATTTCTCCTGTGAACTGGAGCATCTAAAGTTCCCTATCATCTTCTATTTGTTACAGTAGGTCCTTAGCCCATTGATAAAAGGAACATCATTCGGAATAAGCTCCGATCCTAAATATCACACAAACACCAAAATAAATGAAGCAGCACACGAGTCCCACTTAAAATATTACAGTGCGAGTAATAGTGTACCTTTCTTAAGATAGAGGCATGCTCTTCAAGCTTCTCTATTTCTGTTTGATTAGCCTCTGTTTCTGAAGTACTCGTTGAAACTGCTTCAGGTACTTTACCCTACTTCAGTTAGAAAAAAACAATCATTCGTATGAGCAGATTAATTCTATTGCATCAACTTCTTAGAAGATGCGATCAACAGAAAGTAACATAACAATGCAATATAAGTAAATGCATAAAAAAAAGTTAGAGATGGGCACCAAAAAAACACCTTAAAAGTATCACAATTGCTTATGCAGCTTAACAATATTTCTATTTAACCAAATCCAAGTCTAAAGGATTAGAGTTTCAAGGTGGAAACATGGAGAAATCATTTTTAACTTGGAATCATTCATCGTCATTCATATCATCATCAAAAGGGAAAACACATAAGAGCAAAAGCATATAAATGACTTAAATCAAGAAAATAGGATATGTGCACATATAAGAGCAACAAGCCTAACAATGACTCCTATAAAAAAAGTGGGAAAAACACATTCCCTAGTAGCGTGGATGGATAAAATTCACATGAACGAATTTGAGAAGAGTACGACAGAAGAGTCTTGAGGCTTGGAATTATTTTTCTGCCAATCAAAGTGAAACCCGTGGTACACTATTTCATAATAATTCTCCTATGACAATAAAGCTAAAATCTTTGCACTAAATAAATAATAGTGGAACAACCGCTAATCAGTAACTAAAAGTATGCACTAACAACAGTTGAAACTAATGCTGACTAAGTACGCAACTTATTCCTCCCCCCTTGAATCATCCTTGTCCGTGAAAATGAAATCAGAATAAGTTTGATTGAGATATATCTTGTGAAGAAGGCGATCAAGGAGAGTTATTTGCTCCCGAAGTGGCATGGAAAGAGATCTCAGCTAAAATCTCATGGTGCTCGGCCTCACAGCTTAGAGTCACCAATGGAGTTATAACATGCTACACCAATAGAGAAATGCCTTGGAGGCACTCCTTAGCATCTCGATAGTGAATGATAATTTTTCCACTGCCTTCGTGGATGATAACCTAAGCAATGACACATTTCCAGCGGTCAGTGCCAACTATGTTTGGCGCCACGAATCCACTAGGATTCCTTGACTTAACCAACTTGTTTGACGGTGGAAGAAGCAGCCACAACATCGGTGGGGATTTGGGGGGTGCGATTTTCAAGTGAAGGGACTTTGATGGAGGAAAATATAGCGATTGAATGGGATTCAGAGAAATTTGGGAGGAAAATGAGAGGGACGATAATGATGTCGCAACTGAGTTAAGACGCAGTAAAATCCATCTATGAATTAGGTCGAAATTATACTCATGCTGAGCTAAGACTTCATTGACATAATTACCCACAGGTTTCCATTGATATCAGCTCTAATGCCAATTGATACTTTATAAATTTGAGCAGAGAAAACATAGAACTAAGATAAGGAGTTGGAATTAATTTCTACAATCATAATGAAATTCAAGGCACAATATGTATATACTAATTCTCCCAAACCAATGAAGCTAAAATCTTAGAACTGATATTAAATAATAACGGAACAGCAACTAATCAATGACTGAATATGCACTATTAACAATTGAAACTAGTATAAAATCAAATATCATAACCTAAATATACCTTCTGAGAAGCCGAAAGTGCAGCAAGCACAGAGCGTAGTGATGCAACAGAGGCCTTATACTGCAATCGAGCTTCATCAAGGGCTCCACCGCCCACATCGAAGCTATTATGATGTTGATTTCGAGATTGCGACGACGAAGACGCGGAAGATGAGTCCGACAAAACGTCGCCGTTCAGATGGTGCGCGTGGGGACCACCGCTGTTACCGGGCGGGGCGGCGGATGTGTTGGACCATAGGGCGGCGTTGCAGAGCTCGTCGTTCATGGCGGAGAGGATTAAGAAGGCGGCTTGAATCGTCTCCTCGAGATGCTTCTGGCCTTCGACGGCGAGTTCCTGTGTGGTTTGGTTGGTGAAATTGGTGGAGGTAGGAGAAGAATTCATAGCTGAGGGTTTGTCTTCCATCTTCAGATACGGAGGAGATCTGCGCCGCCGCCGTCGCTGCCGTGAGAAGAGGTGGAGAAATTGAAGAATGGGAATGTTGAGAAATTGGTTTGAAACTATACCGCGCCTTTAATACTCCAATTCGGATCTGTAAAAACGTGAGAGCGACTTTAACATCAGACTCAAATTTACTACTATATTTTTTATTCCCCTTAATACATTATTGATTATTTAATTGATTTTGCACAATATCTCATCAATATCATACAGTGATAAATAAAATAAAAAGTCGAAGCCTGCGTGATGGTAATATGTATAAAAAAAAAAGTAAAACTATGAATTAATAATAAATATTGAAAAAAAGGATAATGTCAATTCATGGTTTGAGAGATATTAAAACTATTAATTTATATTTTAAAAGGAATTTTCTATCTATTAAGAACCTGAAAAATAAAAAACTATTCATTCGGACTGGCATCTTTAAATTTATATCCTTACTTATTTATATAATTATCATGTTTTCGTTATGATTTTATTTTGGTAGTTCACGTCCCAAATCCATAAAACTCCACAAAATAATCTCAAACTATGTAAAATATAATTTGGTTCATTTTCAAATTTTTTTATCTGTTTACATTCTACAAACTGAGTTCCAAGATGAAACACGTACTCCCTCCATTCCAAAGTTATTTCCTCCTTTTAAAAAATGGATCGTCACAACATTTTAAAATTATATCTCATGTCATTATTTTTACCCAAAAACATTATCTATTTTAGTAATAATATACATAAAAATGCAATACCCTCAATCAAAAATCACTTTAAATACTACTTCCTTCATCCCAATCAAAAACTCATATCAAAAGCAAAGGGATAAATAATTTTAGAACGGAAGTAGTATATAAGTAACTGCATGTATGATGAAAATCATAAATGCTCATGTAAAATACTAGTAGTTTTATGAAGATGAGCAAGCTTAGAAAATTGTACAATAAATATATTGAGCATTTAGATTACAGTACAGAATACAGATGCCATGAAGAAGCAATTCTTTTGAAAAGCTGAAAAAAGTGTCGCATTTTGGAATTATACAGAGCAACAACACCAGGGCAACATGCTAATAAAATCACTGTGTTTCACAATACAAAACTACGGAATGGACACTAAGACGCGGCCGGATATCAGCAGCTGTTGAGATCATTGAGCCAATTTCTTCAAGTGCTGTAATGTCTTCTGTTTGATCCATTGTCGATCGTAAGGAAGGTATGCCTGAACCGAGTGATCATACCTGCAAAATCACAACAATCATGAACCAGTTAATTTGTATAATAGTAGCAAATCGTGCGATCAAACCAGTTTTCCTACAGACAGTGTTTTCACCACCAGATTTGCTCGTTCAAAATTATATATGTAGAGAAGTTTATACAGAACCGAAAGGGTATGTATCTCATTATCCGAGTTAAAAGATGTGAAATACGGGATTTGAAGCCATGAAGGGACAGATGGATAAACATAGAATTGAATGTGTGAGTTGAAAGCATATGCTCACACAATAAATAAAAAGAGAGAGAGAGAGAGAGAGAGAGAGAGAGAGAGAGAGAGATTTTACACTAGTGCACTCAGATCGGCGAGCCCATCAATAAAATTGTAAAGATCTGAGATATCATATGTGATATTTCTTATGGCTGGATTAAGCTCTTTGAGTTTCCGTTCATATAGCCCACAAATTCCTGCAGGAACAGTAGAATTACACGAGGAAAGGAACATACTAGTTTAATGGAATCATAAACTGTATCTATTTAAACAACAAAGCAACTGATTTATACTTATATTCCTTCAGAGAATTGTCAATAATCAATCTTTACTCATCTGGACAACCAAAAACACATGCATAACTGACATAAACAAAATAAAAAGATTACAAACAATCTAAATGTAATGGTGAAGATCTCAGTTCGTACATTCAACTTCCATATAAAGATTTCATTCTTGATATAAAATTCCTCAACACAGTCTATAATCCAAATCCTCAAAAACCACCAATCTACAAGCATGTTTTAAAACTTTGAATTGTATCTCTTATTACTCTATCTGAAATTTTTTGTTTTAGAAGATTTCTATCAGAAAGTTACGTCTTCTTGAAGATTCTACAAATGTATAATTTTTAATCCCCCAAAAGCAGCACTGTGCTCTTCCTCCCAGAACACTTACACACAAGAACATAGCCACGTCTTCAGAGCTAGGCAAATAGTTTCGTAAGAAAACTGCTTCACAATTAAACATCACGATTACATGATTACAGACATCATTCAGTCTTCACAACATTGGCATAGGAAATATGGGTAAAAACACGGGTGGTTACAAATGAATAACCAAAATGTGATAAAAGGTAAGACTATTAGCAACTAGGGGAAAAACCATGAGACACGTACGATTAAAAGAACTACAGGACAGCACAGTGCAATTATTTCCTTTTTATTCCCTTTTAACGAGGAAGGTCATTAAAGCTAGTGTATCGTTTAAATATAGCCAGCAATAAAGGCATGTCCAAATTAACTTTATAACAGCCAACTAGAGTAGTTTATGGTATGGATAAAATAATTACGTTCCACAATCTGATATGCGATACAACTGTTATATCCTCAGCTTCTCCTTGCACGTGACACAGATAATATGAAAGGCTTAACAGTGATACACATTTACAAGACATACCGTCCATAGCTTGGCTGATTGATTCATAATCCATAAAAGTTCGAGTTGATCGGTTTTGAGATGTTTGCATGAGAATTATAGTGTGCCTGTTAGACTGCATAGAAAAATGTCTCCATAAACAAGAAGTATCAATAACATACACCTTCTTTTACAGTTTTACTCCATATCGATAATCTTTCCAATTCAAAACATATTTTCCAGGAGAAAACAACAAGAAACTGCGCCCACTCGGGCCAGCATAAACATAAGTAGCTAAATTTTGAAGAAAATGGAAATACAACCAAATACCTTCTATCCTTAAAAGTCCATTCTTTATATTTTTCCTCCAAAAAGCACTTACTTGTGCCCTAGATTTTTTTATTTTTTATTTTTTAAATCCATCTTTCCCAGAGAGCACTTCAACAACAGCTACAAAAAAGGAAAAACAAAAAGATCTATAGAAATAGTAAACACTAGATAAATAATTCCAAATAGAAACAAAAACCGAACCATAATTCACATCATGAGCTGAAAAGAAACGAAATTAAGCAAAATTGAAACACAGCCCCCTCGATATCAAACTCGAAACACCGATTACAATAAAGAAAATCAAAAAGGGTTTCGGAATAATCTACAGAGCCATAAAATTCGAACCCTAGCGAACCCAGAAAAAGGGTAGAAGAATGCGTTTTCATAAACAGAATCAATTACAACAGAATGGAGATGAAGAACATTACCATTTCGAAGATGGGAAAGGATTGGTAGCAGACGGAAGAGAATTTCTTCAGGTGGGTGTTTAGTGTGTGAAAGTCTGAAAGAAAGTGCCGTATGCGTTGAAATAGGTTATATTTGCAATTACTTTTTTTAATGATTATAAATTATAATTGGCGTCATAAATAAACTATAAAAATTTCATGTCTAATAGTAACATCTTTAAAAATAGGCCAAATAATTAAATATAACATACAAATTTGATATAAAGCCTAATTCTTACGTGTCTTGTCATCTCACTAAATTAATAATCTTGTCATTTAATTAATTAGAAAAAAATTAAATCTTGGCCCGAACAGGTCATGATTTAGTATTTAGGGTATAGATGAATCATCCAAATTAAAATTGAATTCAATTACATCTTGGTGCACACAAGTGTTAGTAATAATTGAAAATTCATTATAAATTATTTAAATAGAACTAAAGTAGTAGGATGTTGGAGATTTGATTTTCTTATAATTTAAATTCAAATTGTAGAGATGAAGGTGTTAGCAGTTTGTGTTAATTGGGAGAATGGGAAAAACTTCCAGTAATGGCGGATGAGAGAGAACGAGAGATTAGGGAGGGCAGGATTTGTGAAAATCTATTTTTTATTTTCTATAATTAAATAATTAAAAAAATAGTGAGGTGAAAATGGAATGTCACATCAGCCATTTGGCTCCATAAAGAGCCTATTATTAGGCTCCATATCAACACTGATATAACATATATTTTTTGTTGTTTAAAATAAAAGATATATTTTTTATTTTTCATCAATGTTAAATTTTTTTTTTTTTTGTCTTCAAATTTAACACATATTTTTATTTAATACTTAAAAATATTTTTCGCGGTCATCATTTTCGGTAAGATTTGTCTAATATGATCGTCGGAGTTAATTTATTTGACTGATGTGTGAATATTAAATATATATATATATATATATATCACCGCCTAAAATTAAGAAAATAATGACTCTAAGTATCCCACATTTTCTAATCTTAGGTGATGATATTTTAATTTTTTTTTACACGTCAGCAAAATAGGTGGATTACGAAACCATATCAAACAGACCCTGTCAAAAATGGTGACTCGTAATGTTTTTAAATGTTAAGCGAAAGTATGTACTAAATTTGGAGAGAGAAAAAAACATGTGTTAAAATTAATGAAAAATTAAAATTATGGACTATATTAATTATTTGGCCTTAAAATATGAGTGATGTTTGTGTGCACGATGCAATGATTTGGATGAACCATGAACCCTATACCCTAAATTTAAACCCTAAATCATGAATCCTAAACTATGAACCATTCGGGTCGAGTGAACAATGAACCACTCAAGACGGTTTCGGGGCGGGTTAAAATATATATATAAGCAAAAAAAAAATATTTAGTACACACACTATTTGCCTAAAAATATTACTCCCTCATGTTCTTTTTAGATACCATTTTGGATTTTTTTCGAATAAATTAAGAATATATTTTTATGTCAAAATTAATTTTAATTAATTATAATTAAATATTTTTAATAATAATTCACATTAATTGAGAAATTATTCACACACTATATTTGTATGAAATTTAAATTTTAAAAATAATCATTGTCAAGGTATATATGAGATAATGGGGGAAGAAAATGTCATAATGATAATTATTATATAAATATTAAAATAATATTTAAAAAGAATTTGAGGGATTATTTGTTACTGAACATGTAAATTTTGTTATGGTCTTAATTGAGTGTAAATAATTCAGCTTGATTAGTTTGGTTACCTCTAATTCAATTCTTCTTCTTTTGACGGAAATGCAATATTCTCGCAATGCGACACATCAAATATTTAGAGAGAAAAAAAAAAGAAGATATTAGTTGAGTGTTTTGAAAAAATTATGAGTGATTATAATTATTTAGATTTATGCACAGAAATAATTTGAAACATTTTGGTATTCTTTTATTAAATTAAATAAATTGACAAAGACTATAAGTTAAAAGCTAAAAAAAAAGGGTAATTTTGATAGATCATGAGCATTTTTTAAATATTATTAATTTTTTTTAAACACCATCAACTTTCATAAACTGTATATTTTATTTTCTGGAATTAAACACCAATTTCGATCAGTTTTATCCAAGCAAAACCAAACATTATTAATTAACTCACGTAACAATACCAAGAAACGAAAAAATGTGATCTATCATTCAATGGAACCATCTGCAAATGCAAATTATCATCCTCATTCATACATTCACCATTGTTATTTGTTTTTAGCCATAACATAAAGAAATAAAAACAGGGGTTACTCTGTAAAAATATATATAAATTGAGATTTCCAATACAACACTGTATCACCAAACAACAATAACAAATAGAGAAATTTACAATACAGAATAAATGACCATGAATTGGAGCAGTATGATAATCAGAACGAACTTACATTCTCCATTCCGAAGCTCTTGAGTGAAAGAAAGCTCGGGATGTGACTGATTGCTTTGACACGAATAGAGCCATCTATTCGGAACATATCAACTTCGTGAATCATGTTCGTCTCGTCGTTGGAGTAGTAGAAAAGCCTCGAGTCGTTTACTCCCATCAAGAGGTCGCCATCTTTGAACAATTTGATAAGGTGAAGCGTACACACATAATAATCGCCGTGATCTTGTTCAAGTTCAACCTTCTTTGTCCAAGATTCGGCAACTCCATATTCCTCCATCAACCAAATGACGATTTCACCCTCGCTTGTGCTATAGCGTAAACATAAGGTTTCCTCGAAAGCAAAGAGTTCAGAGTCACAAGGCGATTGAGCGCTAGCAAGCGGAGGAGTAGAAAAAGTGCTAAAGCTTTCCGTTTCAAGATCAAAACAAGAAATCCATAAGCACCTATTTGAATCGTACCCCAACCAGTGAAGATTTCCATTCAGAAAAGCCCCGGGGGTGTCCTTTTTGGGAGTGACAAAGGGTAGGGCGCAAGATGCAACCCTTCTCCAACCAAATCCCGTTCCAAGAGTGTATACATGACACTCGGATACGGATATTGTATACAGATAGTGAGTTTCCTTATCATATATTCGATCAAGCAAAAATCTAACCACTTTATATCGACCAGTCATTTTGCACGATCCGAATCCATAAGTGACCTCTTGATTAGAGGTGTATGGAAACTCCAAAGGGCTACGAATCCTGATATAGTCACGAGTGATTGGATTGCATACATAGATAGCTTCAGTCTCGCATCAATGCCCCGTTCGCGCAGCCAAAGCAAACCATCAACCGAACCATTCATCCATTCAGCATACGGAAAATTGAACTCGGTGAGTAGATTGTAGTGAAGATCATGATGTTGAACATCACCCCATCTTCAAATTCGAAAAATTTGAACTTATTAGACAAAAGGCCTACGTGAAAGGTGACCAGCCCAGGCACCGATGCAGAAAGATGCAACTTGACAAACTCATCAGTCTCGACGAATTGGAGCCATGACTTGCAAACACATTTGCAAATTAAAACGGCACGAAGTGGAAGTTTCGACAGGATTTTGATTGTGATTTCAGATGGTAGATTTTTGAAGAGTTCATCAGCCATCATGGGATTATATGGCAAACCTTTATACAGATTTGCTTCAGATTGTGTTTAGAAACGATTCAAGGCTATGGTAACAGCAATTAAGTACCAATTCAACCACATATTCGATGCTTTATTATAGAAGGAAGACTAGATGCATAAAACCCAAATCAAACGTATATCATTTCACTTAGGAGAATTCAGAATTCATCCGGAAAAAAACTACTCCGATAATCTAAGATAACCAAATCGATTGATTCTAAACATAAACCCTAAAATAACGACATTTATGAAACGAATCGAGAGATAAATTGATCTTCACACAATACTAACAATTAGATCAAAAGCAAATAACATATTACCTGATGTCACGCTGATATCAACCCAGATTCTTCAGATCTCTTACTCCAGCTTCGTGAATTGAAAAGATAGATAGATAAAGTAATAAACAAAAACCGTAAAAATATATAAACGGAGGTAGCTCGAGTTAATTCCTTACTAGTAGAGTTGTAAACTGACTTCAAAATGAGCCGAAATAAATGGCCTCAAGCTAAAGGATTACTCTAATTTATACTAATTTTTTTATTTTGTCTAAATAGTAGGAGTAGTATTTCTTTTTTTCTTTTTTTTTTTTGGAAACAAATTCTTCTTTTTTATTCTTAAAATGGAATAAATACACTTATTAGACTTTCAGACTATGTTTTAAAAACCGAAACCGGAAGTTGAACCGGACGACCCCAAAAAAAGGTTGGACCGGGGTCGGACCGGATTGAGCCGGTATGACGTCATAATAAAATATTATATATATATATATATATATATATATATATATATATAATATGCATAATTTTTTTTTTAAAAATCAAAATATAGAGTATGATAAGTGGATATAAAGGAATTAATGATTCTCCACTATAGAGTAATGACCGTACCCAACACTTTTGTCTTCTTTGTGCAGACCACCCATATTAGTTTAATAAGTTAACCTTACCCATATTAGTTTAATAAGTTAACCTTACTCCTCTCTCTCTCTAGCTATAACCTATAGATATAGACACATGGATCAAGACCCACACACAAACCAAGACAAATAGACAACTACACATACACTCTATAATATACAAATATATATATACATATATATATATTATACACACATAAACTCTCTATATATATATAAAAATTTACACATGGATATACACACATAAATTTACTCTCTCTCTCTCTATAATCTCTCTCTATATATACATATGCACAAAAGGAATATACACACACGGACACATATACACATAAAAAATTTGCTCTCTCTCTCTATACTCTCTCTCTCTACATATACATATATACACACACATAAATTTAACGGCGGCGACGAGGGTGAGGGAGGCAGAGAGGAGGGCGAGCGGCGGACGGTAAATCGATTTCGTTTTTTCAGTAATTAAAAAAAAAAAAAAATTAAGTGAAAACCGATCAAAACCGCCGGTTTACCGGTTTCCGGTTTTGACCGATTTTCAACAGGTTTTTCCGATTTTCGGGGTAGCGGTCCAATAGCGGTTTTTATACCTCTATTGGACCAGTTCAGGGCGGTTCACCGGTTCGACCGGCCGGCCAGACCGGGTTTTTAAAACATAGAGTTTCAGATCATTTGACATTAGAAGAAACATGAGTTTGAATCAAGGATTTAACTTTAAAATTTTAAAGAAAATCATATCAAATGGATTTTAATTATCACTACTAATACCCTTTAATAATATAAATCATACCCTTCAGTTATCACTACTAATACTCATACAAGTCACATCCTTCAATGTTATAAATAATATCCTTTATGTAATATACAAGCATACCCTACATTTATCATAATTAATACATTTAATAATATAAATCACATCCCTTAACAAGTTTCACAGATTTTTTTTCGAATCTTATTCACCCTATACCCTATGCTTTGTCAAAAACAAAAGAAAACTAGCAGTCAGTGTCCAATTAACAATCAGAGATCAACTTACTTAATTTTTATTGTTTTTTAGCTTCAATTTATTCATCAGTAAGAAACTTTTTCATCTATACAAAAGCAAAACAGTGTTAACTAACTAAATCACATAACAATATAAAGAAACGGAAACTTGAGATTTATCATTCAATGGGACAATCTGCAAACTATCATCCTCATCATTCATACATTCACCATTGTTCTTATCAAAAACATTTGGTGGGATCAAAACCTATCCGAATTCGGACGGATCAGAATGTTTCTGATCAAAACTGTAAGCCACAGGTTCTTGAAATCACTTCTTGTAACATGCAATAGATGAAGAACCACTCCCCCACCCCACTTGGAGGTAAGGGAACCAAGACTGTCTATGCACATCAAAACCGCGAAAAAACGTACCCTCGATTCCTAAAGGGCAGAGCTGGGAACTCAGAACCATCATCGGTATCCACCTGATTCTGGTAATGATCCGGTGGATGCATTCTTCCAGGACGACGAACAAGTAATCTGGGATTCCAAAGACTAAATTCCATCGAAGAATGAACATTAGATTGATCATTCCTGAAATGCTGTACAGGAGTTGCGCAGAGAAGAGCAAAGCTCTGAAAGGGTAATCTTTGAGGGCTTTGTGGTAGATTATTACACCCACTATGGACGCCATCGCTCCGATTGCATATATATCTTGACAAATTCCTGCGCCCCGGCCCCATGAAGCAGAAGATTAAATGGTATAACTTGTTTTATTAAAAGGTATTAGTTGGTTAGTATTAGTTATTTTCACTAAACAATATTAGTTGTGTACAGTTGCACCGTACAATTAGTGTACAAGAAGAGAATTACTCAAGATTTTACGAGCAGAGTCGAAAAGATTTGGTTTACCTGGGAGAACGCAGGGCCAGCATTTGGATCAGTGTACCAATAGAACTGCCCTTCATGAGTGCTGATGCTTAGAGCTAAAGATAGGTACATGTAGAGAGACGGCTTCCATACTCGAGGAATTCGGATGGTTCTGTACATCCCATATACTGCTTCTCTTAATTTTTCTCTAGGCTGCACACATACAGGTCTATTATTTCTAGATTTTAGTACTCTTGAAGATGAAGTTGAACTTCATTACAAGATTTTCTAATTACAAACTTTTTAGGAAACGGAGAACATTGCAAAATTGGTCTCATATCTGTTGGCGATTTCAGTGTCGGGCCAGTGTGCATTGGATACTCCCATTAAGCCACATAAGATTCAACACTGCCAAGTCACTAAATCCAAAGGTGCAGCAATCCGGCAATACTGGACTACAATTATGGCATTTTAAAATTTATGTGACTTAATTAGGAAAATTAATTAGTAAAATCACCAAGACTTTATAGATATGTGACCAATTTTGCAATTACTCAATGAAAAGTGAAAAGAATTAGTTTTTTGTCATTTCCAAGCTAAATATAGCTGATTAGACAAGAAAATTTTGCATTGAGTGAAAAATGACCTTTTTCTTTACAACATGAATATCCTCAGATGCTCTTGGTTCATAGATAACGAATCCTAGACCAACCAGCATTGCTGATGGAATTGCCAGGAGCCCCAATGCTACCTGCAATATAAAAGATCATGAATCTTGCATTGGTACATGAAAAATAAGTAGCTAGATCTCAATTTAGCATTTTATCTTGTATTCAGCCTCAAATATATGTGCATTCACCGCAAAATTATAGAAAAAATACGAGATGAAATATCATTTTCCTCGGAAAACAGACCTGCGGTCCAAGATGATGAACGAGAAAGCCACTGGTGGAGTAGCCCAGAAGAGCACCAGCAGACGAACAGAATCCACAAAGGCTCTGCATATCCGCAGCTAGAGACCTAATCTCAATGCTATTTCTTGCAATACAAGCATCTATTGTAACATCACCGATTGCCACTCCTGCTGTAATCCCTATCAAGAAAGTCAAAGCAAGGAACACCGCCAGCTGGCCGCCTGCCGCCACTGACAGGGCTGACACCGCCCCGACGACCCCGGCCAGGATGAAATACGGCCGCCTCCGGTACCCTCTTACTGGAAAAACGTCGGTTAAGAGACCCCAGATGGGCTTCATCACCCATGGGATGTAATATAGGCCTATAAAGAGTTGCACAGCTGATGGCTGCACTTTCTGGACATCTTTCCAGTAATAGTCGGACACAACTTTAAAAAACGAGCCGGAAAAGCCCTGGTTGAGGCCGTAAACGAGTACAACTCCGAGCACGAAAGTGGGGTTCAATGTGGACGAAAGCATCTGCAGCCATTGGAACGGTTCAAGAATTCGTGACAGGATAGAAGGGGAGTTTTTCGAGTGATGATGATCTTTGTGTTCTTGATTTTCTTGATCTGATTTGGTTAAGGGCTTTTCTGATTGGTCTTCTTCCAAATGCTTTGGAATGAGATCTTGCATTTCAGAAGGGGACATACTGAAGGCAAGACCATGGGTTTTGGAGTCATACCTTGGTTAGATAAATACTTTATTTTGTAGTAGTTAGAGAAGTTTGATTCCTGAAGAATTATTTAGGCATTTAATGTCAATTATCATGGAATAATGTGCCTTTTAAATAATAGCTTGTGCAGTTATAGATTAAAATATTAACAAGTTGGGTGTTTTAACAGAGGTACATGTTGCACCAGATCTCAACGCACCCATAACAACACAATTATTTTTTTACTTAAGTCATATTTTCTGCAGCATAGTTATAATATGAATATTATGTTGATGCCATCTTAAATTTTCCAGAATCTTTCTGGCACCTTTTGCCCCTCACTTGAACAACAATATAAAGCAACATAGACTTCAGAATTTATTCAAATGATCCAACAAAAATATACAAAAATAAAGTACAGCATTAAAATTTGGAGCAAATCCAGTGTACACAGACATAATTTTTATTCAAACAAGCATATGGTTGATAGCGAGACGTATCTGGAATCTATGCTGCAACAAGCTTCTGGATATCCTTCTGCGAAAACATCATTGGAGAAAAAGAATCAATAAGATCGTTTTAAGGCATACATTTTCGGGTCTACTACAAATTCGAATAAAAACATTCAAATCAAATAGCATTTAGAACTTTTTTTGACGGTGAAATTGATCAATATTCCATCAGGCAAGCTGAGAAGATGAAAATGTAAAATCCAATTTCAAATATAATTACGACGAAATATATTCACTTATTTGACAATGAAGTAACAGAACTGACATTTACCTCTATTTGGAGAGGTGAGGTTGTTGGTGCATATCTTTGAACAACTTTACCATTTTTGTCAACAAGGAACTTCTCAAAATTCCATTTAATCAAATCACCAAGAAATCCTCCAACATTCGACTTTAGATATTGATAAACCGGAGCTGTATTTGGTCCATTAACATCAACCTGCAGTAACCAAATCATAATAATTGATTTAAAACAATTCTATTCAGACACCAAAAGACGGAAAGATAACCAAACGTACCTTATCAAATATCGGGAATTCCGCTTTAAATCGTGTACAAGCAAACTGTTTGATATCTGCATTTGACCCCGGCTCTTGCCCCCCAAACTGATTACAGGGAAAGGCTAAAATTTCAAATCCTGCATTCACACATATTGTTGAACTAATTTCAGATAAGAATTGTCATAAAACTTTACATTTTATATGAAGTATTAGTTTGATTAACCCAAATTTCACCTTGAGGCTTGTATTTTTCATAGAGGTGAGAAAGCTCTGAATAATTTGCTGATGTCAAACCACTGCATCAAAATTCAATTAATTCACTTAATCACATGCAATTGAAGACGAAACGTACAACAAATTCATTAGCATATTCGATAATCATACAACATAATAATAAGATGGACGACAGATTACCATCTCGAAGCAACATTTACAATCAAAAGTACCCTTCCTTTGAATTTGCTAAGTGCAACATCCTCCCCATCAATATCCTGTTCACATCGACATAATTTCAGGACTGCTTCAAGTAATGAAACATTCTATCATCTCTTAACTGAAAAATTATTGCGGAATAATGTTCAAATGACGATCCAATTTTTAAATGCTCAAACCGGAATTATACTATGAAGATACATAATGTTGCACAATTTGATAACCAACATGAAGGTTGCAATTGATATTCCATATTCACTGTTTCACTACTCTTTTGCAAATGACGGAAATGACGAATCAAGCCTAAACGCCCAATTCAACGGATTAAGACATCTTTAAAGAACCATCTAATCTTTGCACCAAGAAAATCAGCAATCTACCATACTTACATACTCTCTCAAATTCAAATTAGACTAACTAGTATCACTAATACTTGTTAATAATACCATTTTATACTTGAAAATGCTACGGAAACAGATGTAGATTGACAAATTGAAAACGAGAAATAAGCCTAAATCAACATGGATTAGCAAATCTAACTCTAATTCTAATTCCAATCGCTCTTTCCAGAAATTTGAATTTCATAACAAAATCAACAGCACAAATCCCCTATCAAAAAGGACAACTATGATTTTCAACTTTTATCGAACAGTAATAGATCATAAAACAGTAGTGCGAGACACAAGGGGGGTCACCTTCACAGTGAAATCATGGATGGACTTCTCAATAGCAGCTCTAGCAGAAACAGAAGCAAAAGAGCGAGATTTCAACGAAAAGCCAGAGAGAATTGGGGATAAAGCCGCGAAACCATCTCGGAAAAACATAGATTTAGAGGAACCGAGATTCGTCGATTCGAGAAAAGCCAAGGCGGAATTGGAGTTAAATTGCAGTTTGGCCGTTGCTAAACTATGTAGAGGCGCAGAAAAAACCGAAGAGAACGCCATGGAAGCCATTGTCGCAGCTCGAGAAAATAGAAACAGACGATACAGAATATATAGATACAGTTTTATAGTAGTAGTAGTTAAATAAGACGCTTTAATTTCAGCTGGAAATATGGGGCTAAATGTTCCACGTCATCTAACTACACTTTTTTTTTTTTTTTTTTTCCGGGAAAACCATTTTAATAAAATTAATATAAACAAAAGGTAATTTTTTTGCAATAGCCACTGGGCCTGCGGACGAAGTTGGACAAGCCCAAAAAGAAGTTAGCAAGCCCGAGTATAGATAAAAGCCCAAAAAGAAGTTACCAAGCCATAGTATAAATAAAAGCCCAAAGCTCAAGTTTAAATAAAAATTGGGAAAAAAAATATTGGAGTATAAATAAAAGCCCAAAGCTCAAGTTTAAATAAAACTTGGGAAAAAAAATATCGAATAAATAAAAGCTCAAGTTTAAATAAAAATTGGAAAAAAAAATATTGGAGTATAAATAAAAGCCCAAAGCTCAAGTTTAAATAAAATTTGGGAAAAAAAATATCGAACTAAGGGCCCAACCGGGTTCGAACCGGTGACCTATTGATCTGCAGTTAATTGCTCTACCACTGAGCTATGGACCCTTGATGTTTAAATGTTTGATTCTAATATTATATATATATATATAAATTATAAAAGTCACCTGACCGTCTTTCATTACTTCGTAAAAAATCTCGTTGACAAACAAGTTTGAATTAGAAATGTTTTATCTAATAAAAAGGAGATTATATTACAGTATCCAACTAACTAAACCACATTTATAGCATTTCCCTTGTAGAAGATATTTTTCCTAAATTATTACCAGGCAATGGGAACAAAATGTATTAGAATTATATATATATATATATATATATATATATATATATATATATATATATAACTTTTTCAATAATTTTTATTCTGAAAAAAGGTATTTATGAAATTACTTATTATGTTCCTTGGTTTATTAAAACTTTTTATATTAATTATATTTCAGTCATCGAAAGAGATTATAAAATAATTTTATACAGATACAAAAACCCGCTTTTTCTCCCTCTCATATTTCCTTTTCAAATTGAAAAAGGAGAAATAATATTTAATTTTCTTCCATTCTCCAGAATCATTGAAAATGATGTCTTACAAATTACTGTTAAACATGTTAATCAAATGATTGAGCAAAATAATTTTTGTAATATTTATCTGTCTATTATTGGAGAAGAAATTATTTCTTTACATGATAAAGTTGATAAAATTATCTCTAAGATAGATTCTCAAAATAAATCTGAAAATGATAATAATAATAATAATGTTATTATTAAAACAACTTCGTCTATTCAATCTCCTCTTGAGATATAATATTTTAAAACTGAAGCTTCTATTTCTGACTTAGAGAAGATTATTAATGATAAATTTAGTAATCTTAATATTTCAGCTTTAGATGATGATTTAGCTGATAATCATGCTATTCAACCCAATAATGGTAGTCATAGTAATACTTATAGTATTAATAAAATGAAATGGGCTGAAAGACCTACCATGTCTACTTATTATTATAAGATACCCACTCCTATGGATGTTCTTAATGATGAACAGAAAAACTTTTTCAATAATTCTTATTCTGGAAAAGGTATTTATGAATGGAATATTGATGGTGGAAGTGATAATCATATTTTCACTCAATGTCATCGCATGCTTATGTATAGTTCTGCTTGTCAAACTTGTGGTAATGATATTAGTACTGCACAAGCTATTACTTCTGATTTTATTGGTCAACTTAAAGGTTGGTGTGATAATTACTTGACTCCCCAAAATAGAATGGAAATTTTTAATTCTATTAAAATTGAAAACGGAGAGACTAAAACCAATGCGGTTTATTCTTTGATTCTTACTATTTTGGATCATTTTACTGGTCAATATACAAATAAATATGAAAATACCAGAACTCTTCTTTTAAATATGAGGTGTAAAACTCTTACTGATTTTAGATGGTATAAAGATACTTTCTTGTCTCGTATTTATGAGATCCCTGATTATAATCAGGATATTTGGAAGAATAAATTTGTTGATGGTCTTCCTAATTTATTTGTTGAAAGAGTTAAGAAAACTCTTAGAAAGGATTCTGATTCGATCCATTATAGGTCTTATACTTTTGGTCAAATCATTAGTGTTTGTGTTCAGGAAGGAATAAATCTTTGTAATGAACTCAAATTAAAAAATCAAATTAAAAAAGATAATCTTACGGAAAGAAAACAATTAGGTCAATTCTGTGACCAATTTGGATTAGATAATCATAATTCTAAAAATAGTCCGTCTAAGACTAATAAAAGAGATTTCAAACATAAATCTAATTATAAAAGAAGAAAACTTAATTCTTCAAAACAAAAAGAGAAAGATTATGATAATAATAAAAGTAAAAGAAAATCTTTTAAAAAGAGAAGATATGATACAATTATTTGTAAAAAATGTAATAGGTCCGGTCATTATGCTAATTGTCTTATCAAAAGACAAGATTAAAAATCTTGATATTAATGAAGAGTTAAAAAAAACTCTTTTTTAAAATTGTTATAGTCCTAATATTGATACAAAATCGGAAAAAGTCTTATAATGATCATTTTACATTGAATTCTCTTGGGATGATGATAATTTCATTAAATCGATAAAGAAAAATGCAATGAATGTGTACTTGGAAAACCTTGTCTTAATTGCACCAAGAATGTCATCGATAACACTAATAATGTTGATAATGAGTTTTATAAACTCATGAGTCAATTTCAAGATATGAATATTAGTGTCTTAACTAATAATAATATTTCAGAATTTCTTAAACATATAAAAGATTCTAGTTTAAGAGATAAAATCATTGAACAATTTCATGATTCTTTTAAGAATGAAGACAATGTTAAAACTAGTCTTTCTAAAAAGATTGATAGTAATTATTATAATATGGGTGAATTAGAAAGACTTCTCCGCTAAAAAATATGAAGAATAATCCAGAACTATAAATGATTTAGTTCATGAGATTGATAATCTCAAAATCGATGTAAAAGATCCTTCAAAAAGCGAGAATCGATCTTTTCGTTGCGTCTTTCTTTTTTATGGAGAAAGGTAAAGAAAAAATTGAAGATTGTGAAACCATCTATAATACTCTTTCACAATACTTGGATATTGATGATAATTTTAATATTGAGAAGAATCATTTATCTTCCATTAATATGGTTATATCACGTAAATGGTATACTAAGATTTCTCTTCTTATAAATAATTCTTATAAGAAAGATTTTATTCTTTATGATTGATAGTGGTCTTTGATTTAAGTGTTATACGGTTAGGAATAATTCCTACTAAGTTTTTTGAAAAAAAACTACTCATTCACTTTTCTCATGCGGTGGAGGATCTTTAAAGATTAATTATAAGCTTAAAAATGCTTATGTTTGTGTTGATGGTTGTTGTATTCCTAACGACTTTTCTTATTCTTTGAAGACATCACTAGTCAAATGATTATTGGTCTTCCTTTTCTATTTAAAATATATCCTCTTACTTTTGTTGGTGAAAAAAGGTATTACAGTACTTATAATGGTAAACCTATTACTTTTTAAATTTATCACTAAACCTATTCATAAGGTTCTTAATTTGATTCAAGATAAAATTAATAATAAAAATTGTCAAATCAATTTTCTTCAAGATGAGCTTAATTCTATTACTATAAGTGATAGATTAAATAATCCTAAACTACAGAATAAAATCAAATTTTTAATAAATAAATTCTCTATTGAAATTTGTAATGATTTTCCTAATGCTTTTTGGGATAGAAAGAAACATATAGTTTCTCTTCCTTATGAAGAAGATTTTAAAGAGAATAAAATTCCGACTATATCTAGACCTTGTCAAATGAACTCTGAATACTTAGAGTTATGTAAAAAGGAAATATCTTCCTTATTACAAAAGAAGCTTATAACTCCTTCTAAATCTCCTTGGTCTTGTACTGCTTTCTATGTTAATAAACATTCTGAGCAGGAATGCGAAGTTCCTCGCTTAGTTATTAATTACAAACCTCTTAATAAGATTTTAAAATGGATTAGGCATCCTATTCCTAATAAAAAAGATCTTCTTGACAAATTAGTCAATGCTCTTATTTTCTCTAAATTTGATTTAAAATCAGGTTTTTGGCAAATTCAGATTAATCAACCTGATAGGTATAAAACTGCCTTTAATGTACCATTTGGTCATTATGAATGGACTGTTATGCCTTTTGGGCTTAAAAATGCTCCGTCTGAATTTCAACAAATTATGAATGACATTTTTAATCCTTATAGTGATTTTGTTATTGTTTATATTGATGACATCCTTGTATTTTCTAAAGATATTGAAATACATTTTAAACATTTTGATATGTTTCAAAATTTGGTCATTAAAAATGGTCTTGTCATTTCAAAACCTAAAATGGTTTTATTCCAGATTAAAGTAAAATTTCTTGGTCATATTATTGATAAAGGTAATATTATTCAAATTCAAAGAAGTATTGAATTTGGTAATAAATTTCCTGATATTATAACTGATAAAACTCAGTTACAGAGATTCTTAGGAAGCCTTAATTATGCGTCTTCTTATATTAAGAATCTTGCTGAAGATTCCGATATCTTATATGATAGACTTAAAAAGAATCCTTCTCCTTGGAATGATGATCATACTAAGGCTGTTATCAAGATAAAAGAAAAGGTTAAACATATTCCTTATCTTATGCTGGCTAATCCCTCTTGGGGAAAAATTGTTGAAACTAATGCCTCAGATTTGGGGTATGGAGGTATTTTAAAACAAATTAATCCTGATAATAAAAAGGATTATATCATTAGATTTTATTCAGATAAATGGAATAATAGTCAGAAAAATTAATCTGCCACAGCTAAAGAAATTCTTGCTATAGTTAAATGTGTCCTTAAATTTCAGGATGATTTATATAATCAGAAATTTACTATTAAAACTGATTGCAGGGCTACTACTTGTTGGGATTATACTAGAAATTATGCTTTTACTTTGTATATGTTGGAGAATGAGTTGCACAGATCTATTCGGGGTGAATATTTAAATACAAATTTAATTCATTAATTATTACTAGCATGAATTAATCCTATATTAATTCAAATAATAATTGTAACAACATATCATGCATATAAAAAACCACGTAAAACCCACGATAGAATCTACGGGTTTTACGTGAGCGTACCTCTCGGGATGGCGGTGGCGGGTCGGACGGACTAACCAAAAAGGACTTCCCAAGTATTCCTTAGCCCTTGCTTTCGACAATCCGGTGGAAGGATACTTTCATGAACAATTAACAAAAGAAAAAAATAAACTTTGTTGCACCACGTATGTGGATTTGCTAATATTTCCAAAGACATGGAATTATACTTGGGAATGAACTAATCATCCCTATTTATAGGAGAGGAGGAGCACGAAAATTTAGTGAATTTTCAATGTGGGAAAAAGACTTTTCTTGGTCACCAAGAAATCTTGAATATATCTCATATATTTTTTTTCCCATAATTAAAATATTCCACAAAAATCCACCTCCTCTTTCTTTATGGAATTTTCGAAAAAATGAGTTGTGCAAGAATCCAAGATTTGGATCTTCTTGAATTTATGAGATATTCTTGTATTTCAAGAAATACATATCTTCCATAATATCTTTTCAAGAAAATCAAGAAAATCTTTCTTGCCCTCTATTTTTCCAAAAAATTTGAAAATACTTAATGAATAACCAAGTGGGAGATTTCTTGAATTTAATGAGATAATCTTGTATTCAAGAATACATATCTTCATTCCATAACAAAATTCAAAGAAAATCTTTTCTCCTCTTTTATCCATAATTTTTTGAAAATAATGAGGAAATATAAGCAACAATATTTATTTTATTTTAATCACCTTTTCAGTTATTGGACTATATGTTGGGCTACTAGGGGGCCTTTAGGAGAATTAAGATTGGACCTTCTAATGGATCTTGAATATCTAATTTTGAGCCACAATATAATTCAAGCCCATAAATATTAATTAATCCCATTACATAATTAATATCAGACTTTATCCATCTTAACCCATATTACAATCAATATGGCTCCGGTCATTATTTCCGTGTTTAAGATTATCTAGCCCATTAATTAATTCAAATTTGAAATAGCTTTCAGATTAATTAATATCTTTTGTCCTTGGTAGAGGAGCGGTTCAACATTATTATCCATCAGGAAACAAATTCCACTTGCAAGATTTGGTATGATAAAGCTTATGAACCTCCCGAGGGGCAAATCAAGCAAGCGTGCTTGCACACGCGATTCTTCGTATTAAATCTTAGCAATCACATGTGACCAATAATATTGCCCAAGATAAAAAGTATTGAATCTCTCCGATTCGCTACCCATGATAAGTCAAAGCAATAGTTACCAATCCACGTGATCCTATTTAAGGGACGAAGGTTAAGAAACAACGAACATTCGAGGTCTAAATTTCGAAGAATTTATCCTCATGTAGGTCCTATTCAAAAGATATCATGCACTAGTGTAATCTCTTGGTCAAGACAAACCAATCGAGCCTTACACCTCAACCTTTTCGCGATGGTTGTTCATTTCATCTAGGTCGTGAATGGCGTACTTTTTAGTTACAAGGGGATTAATTTAATCTTACGTGATCGGTATCACTAAATTAACTGATGTAACACATTTAATTATTGAACAATTATGCAATAAATATATATAACATTCAATCATATTTAAAGCATCATTGATAAACAATTTATTTCATAAATAAGTCGAAAATTAGGTTTCGATTATACAAAGTAAAAAGCATACTTTTCAAAGATAATCCCAACAATCTCCCACTTATACTCAAAGTCTGCTTTTAAGTATACTACAAAAGTAGTCGTGACATCTAATGTCATCTATGGAAGTTTTAATAATTTCTCCCACTTATACTTTCAAAGCAGATTGGCAATGATCTTGACACCCATTCCTTCCACATGTCTCTCGAATGTATTGAGGGACTCTTTTGTGAATGGATACGCTAGGTTGTCCTCGATATTTATCTTTGCCACATCTATATCTCCTCTCTTGATATCTCGTATATAAGATGGTATTTCCTTTCTATGTGTTTCTTTTGGCTTTGTGGGCTCTTGGTTACCTTGAATTTGCAAAAGCTGCTCGGCATTGTCACAATAAAATAATTCTTTGGGCAATTCGAACCACATCTAAGTCCACTAGGAAGTGCTTGAGCAAACCGCTTCTTTTCATTTTGCCTCATTAAGAATTACATATTAAAACTTCCATGGTAGAATCTATTTTTTTTGACTTCTCCATGTCACGGCTCCTTCCCCATGCAAAACACACTACACGGAGGTAGATTTTTCGAGTCACGCTCCGATTGGAAATCGAGTCAAGTGTAACAGATGGGGATTGGACTACTGACCGATAAAACCAACATTCTATCGAGTTCTTTTCGGATACTTCGGAATGTTTTTTTTAACCGTCAATCAATGTTCTTTGGGGGGTTACTTTGATATCTTGCCACCATGCCTCACGGCAAAAGCAAATATCGGTCTCGACACAAAGATTACATACATAAAGGCTTAAACGAAGAAGCATAAGGAATGCCTTTCATGTCATCTATCCCCTCGTCTTGGGGACATTTTCTTGGATAGATGGATTCCATACGAAAAGGTACGAATCCTTTCTTGGAATCATGCATCTTTAAAAAGCGTTTCAAGGCAAATTGTCTATGTATTGCGATAAGCCCTAACATCCTTTTCTTTGCGATCTCGGTGATCTTGATCCCAAGGGCGTGTCGCTTCCCCTAAGTCCTTCATATCAAACCATTTTTTGAAAGCCGTGCCCTTACGTCGATAACACCTTCACATCGTTCCGATGATCGAGAATGTAAATCACGTATAGTACTAAGAATACCAATTTTTTTTATACACACAACTTTCAAACTCATTTTGATCAAACCCATAAGACTTTATAACATGATCAAAACTTTGGTTCCAAGCTCGACGGATGCTGTTTGAGTCAGTAAATGGACTTCTTGAGCTTACAAACAAGATGTTCTTGGCTTTGTTTCAATGAAACCTTGGGGTTGTTGCATATAGATCTCTTCGTTAAGGAAATTTGTCTTGACATCCATTTATTTCAAAGTCGAAATGGCGCAGACAATCGATAAGAGAATACGGATGGACTTAAGCGTATCTTGGCGAAAAAAGTTTCCTCATGTCGATCCCTTCTTTACAGTATAACCTTTCGCCACTAGTCTTGCTTTGAAGGTTTCAACCTTCCCGTCCGGTCCTCTTTCCTCTTATATACCCACTTGCATCAATGGGTTTTGACCTTATTAAGTGGTTCGACTAGCTCCTACACTTTATTATGAAACATAGAACCCATTTAGGCTTTCATTTTTGTTTGCCAAGAATCTGATCCTTATCTTGGAGTGCCTCGTCATATGTCCATGGGTGCGATTCGTCTTGTCCGAGAATCAAGTCCAGGGACTATCCTATTCCCATGAATCTCGGGTTGTCTAACAACCCTCCCACTTCTGACGAGGTTCAAAGTTGTGAAAGCAGATCGTTTGGTATATCATCTAGTACAAAAAAATCGAGGTTTGCCCCTCTAAGCTCATTTAAGGTAATCTCACTTACGGGTTTTCTTTGGTTCTATAGTTTTCTTCCAAAATCTAAAGTGGGTTTGAATGTCCACCTTTTGATATTCGGAACTATAGAACATTCACCCTTTTGTTCCCTCGGGGTATCCTACAAAACATCCTTAATTCTGATCGAGGATCCAATTAACCGGTTTCCTTGTCCAACACGTGGGCGGACACCCCAAAGTTCTCATGTGTCTCATCTTAGACTTGCTTGGGTCCACAATTCTTTGGGGTTTTGGAACCGATTTGAATGTAAGATTTGGAGGCATGTGAAAGCGACTCGGGAAGATCAAGTTTAACTCATCATTGATCTAACCATTTCAAAAAAAAAATGTTGCTTCGCTCGCAAACCCGATTTTGTTGAGGGTTCGGGTCTTGGTGGGATACAATCCCTTCATCGGATAAGTAGTTCAAAACTCATTTGAGGTATTGACTTCCACGATCGGATCGTAGAGACTTGATACGTTTTTCCATATGATTCTCTGCTTGAGCCTTAAATTCTTTAGAATTTCTCAAAGGTCTCAGATTCATGCTTCATAAGGAAAATGTATCTTGAGTAATCATCAATAAAATTACTCATAACCTCCTCTTGCTTTGGTTGACATTTGACTACATACATCTATGTGAGCGATCTCAACACTTCTTTAGCCCATTCCTTGGCAGCTCCAAATGCCATCTTGGTCATATTACCCCTCCAAACATGATTCGCGAGGTTGGAATCGATTCAACTTGGAGCGCTCCGGTGAACCATCTTTTACCAACCTTTGGATCCTCTTTGGATTTATATGACCTAATTTATAGATGCTAAAAAAGTGTCTACCGTTCACATCATCGATGAACGTTAATTTTCTTTTCTAAAAGCTTGATTGATGTGTTATAGGATATATTTAATGTGAGTGGTGTGGGTTAATTTGCATAGAGATCATTCAACAACGTTCCATGCGAGATAAATTTATCAAAAATAAAATTGGTAACAACTTTATTAAAAAGTAACCAAAATATCCATCATAAAAGTTTAGAAACCGAAAATGAATTCTTTCTAAAATTAGGAACGTAAAGAATATCTCAAAAATTAAAGCCTTTGTCTTCAAAAGGCAGGTGCACTTCTCCCATATTATTTTGCCACTCTCGTAGCATCGCCCGGTGTGATGGGGACCTCACTCCCCACTAAGTTGCGGTCCGCTTGAACCCCCGTAGTAATGTGAAACAAACATGATTAGTGGATCCCGTATCCACCACCCACAAAATGGGAGGCATACGCCGCTAAACAAGTTTCAACAACTAGTGCGTGAGAATTACCTTTCTTTCCTTTCCTTTTGGGATCGGAACAGGCTGACCTCGATTGTCCTACTCTCCCGCTTTTCAAAGTTTTCCTCATATTTGATCCCATGCTTTTTATTTGATGTTGAGTCTTCTTGGTTTAACCTAACTTCTCTTTTCATCATCCTTATCACCACTTGATCTAGGATGAAGAGAAGATTTCGATTTTCCCAAGTTCTTTTCCTCGCTCCACTTCCTTTTCAACCAAAGTCAAAGCATTTATAAAATCCTCCACTATAAAATCTTGATCTTCCATTAGATACTCAAGATAGCGGTGATTATAGCTCTTTGGTAAGGATTGGAGAATGAAATCAATCTTAGCCTTGAAATCACATTTTTTCGCCGGGATCTCAAGTTCCTCAAATAGCACCATAACCCTAAGGGCGACTTATTTGCGATCGTCCCTTTTTCCAATTTTCGAAAGCAATTTCTTGCTTCACACTTTGGATTGCCATATGGGTGCGATGTGCGAACATCGCTTCGAGATTCTTTAAGATGTCTGCGGTGACTCATATTCTTGATGAAAGGTGTCTCAACGCATCATCGACATATGGTTTAATTGTTTCCTTCATCAATCCATTTACCGACTCCCATTCACCATAAATCATCTCATCCCATATTAAAGGCGTCCTTAGTTGGTTTTTTCGGGTTTTGGTGTATCAAGTACCCATTTGGAAGATGATGCGGTTAGGACATGTTTTAGTTTGTATTTCCAATCAAAATAGTTTTCACCAAAAAACAAATTGTCTTTAGGTATATTCGATGATTGGATTAGAAGGTTGCGACATGATTGAAATAAACAATAACATGCATAAGCACAAATATATCAAGGTTTGATCACATGCATCATATTTAAAATCTCCAAAAAATATGAACAATGCATCAACCAACATCTCAAAATAGTTTAAATAAGCCACGTTGGGTGGGTCATTATTTAAACACATTCAAGCGGGTTACAAACAAAACGATTTACAAACCCTTAATATCCAGATTAATAGTTGGCTCCACTTGACCAATATAAAATCGACGGGGACTCGGGAGAAGTATATGCATATCAATTTTATACCTAAGTAATAACCATGATTAAATCTGAGGATTACTATTTCGCTTTGATCGAGCCTCGTTGGGAGGGTCATCGCCGCCACTAGTAATAACCCACAATCATCCGTTTGGAATTCATTCATGTGAAACCTATCTTTTGAAATCCTGGTTGGGGAATTTCTCCAAAAGAATTCACAAATAAATAAATCATGGAGGTCAAAATTAATTCAATTTTATTATCCAGGAATAAAATTGTCAATTAATTATTTAAAACATACTTAGTAATTTTGAAGTTGGAATGCAAAGAATTTAAACGCTTGAGAAATTCAATTTGAAAAAATAAACATATTCAATTGTCATGGGGAATATTTTCCAAATTCGTCTTCAAATAATGTTGAGCGGAACTAGTTCCATATGATTTTATGAGAATAATGTCAATATTAGTTTCCAAGAAATCCAAAGACAAAGATATTTATTAATGGAGGACAATTCTTCATCTCTTCGTTTCGATCCGGGTTACAATTTATTTACAAAAATAAATAAACTAGATCTAGACTAGTCTATTACATTGATCAAATCAAACAAATCCTGAGTCTACTGGTGGATTTTCTCACGAGGCAAAAACAAATCGAGCGAATCGAATTAAAAACCACGGTTTATATGCATGCAAAATAAAACATTAAAATCCATGATAATTGGATACCGCAAAAGCAATCTAACGGTTCTACTATCCAATTTCAAATTTAATGTCCACGAATTAAATTACAATTTAAAAAAAAAAAGCAGTGGCTCACGATGCCGATATGTTGGGGAATGAGTTGCCCGGATCTATTAGGGTGAATATTTAAATACAAATTTAATTCATTAATTATTACTAGCATGAATTAATCTATATTAATTCAAATAATAATTGTAACAACATATCATGCATATAAAAAACCACGTAAAAAACTCATGCGGAATCTACGGGTTTTACGTGATTCGGGGGATGGCGTTGGGCGATTCGGACGGACTAAACAAAAGGACTTCCCAAGTATTCCTTAGCCCTTGCTTTCGACAATCCGGTGGAAGGATACTCGCGAACAATTAACAAAAGGAAAAAAATAAACTTTGTTGCACTGCGTATGTGGATTTGCTAATATTTCAACACATGGAATTGTCTTGGGAATGAACTAATCATCCCCTATTTATAGGAGAGGGAGGACCACGAAAATTTAGTGAATTTTCAATGTGGAAAAAACTTTTCTTGGTCACCAAGAAATCTTGAATATATCCCATATATTCTTTTTCCATAATTAAAATATTCACAAAAATCCACCTCCTCTTTCTTTTATGGAATTTTTCGAAAAAATGAGTTGTGCAAGAATCAAGATTTGGATCTTCTTGAATTTATGAGATATTCTTGTATTTCAAGAAATACATATCTTCCATAATATCTTTTCAAGAAAATCAAGAAAATCTTTCTTGCCCTCTATTTTCAAAATTTGAAAATACTTAATGAATAACCAAGTGGGGAGATTTCTTGAATTTAATGAGATAATCTTGTATTCAAGAATACATATCTTCGTTCCATAACAAAATTCAAAAGAAAATCTTTCTCCTCTTTTATCAAAATTTTGAAAATAATGAGGAAATATAAGCAACAATATTTATTTTATTTTAATCTTTTTTAGGTTATTGACTATATATTTGGAAGCTCTTAGGGGCCTTTAGGAGAATTAAGATTGGACCTTCTAATGGATCTTGAATATCTAATATTGAGCCACAATATAATTCAAGCCCGTAAATATTAATTAATCCTTCATAATTAATATTGCCTTTATCCATCTTAACCCGTATTACGATCGATATGGCTCCGGTCATTATTTCCGTGTTTAAGATTATCTAGCCCATTAATTAATTCAAGCCCTTTGAAATAGCTTTTAGTTAATTAATATCTTTTGTCCTTGGTAGAAGAGCGGTTCAACATTATTATCATCAAGGAAACAAATTCCACTTGCAAGATTTGGTATGATAAAGCTTATGAACCTCAAGAAGCCGAATCAAGCAAGCGTACTTGCACCACGATTCTTCGTATTAAATCTTAGCAATCACATGTGACCAATAATATTGCCTTAAAAGATAAAGGGTTATTGAATCTCTCGATTTATTACCCATGATAAATCAAAGCAATAGTTACCAATCCCGTGATCTATTTAAGGGACAAAAGGTTAGAAACAACGAATTTGAGGTCTAATTCTTCCTTGTTCAGTTGAAGAATTTATCCTTTTGTTCGAGGTCTATTATTGTCGGTCATGCACTAGTGTAATCTCTTGGTCAAGACAAACCAATCAAGCCTTGGAACTCAGTTTCGCGATGGTTGTTCATAATAATCTAGAACGTGAATGGCGTACCAAAGTTACAAATAATTTATTAATTTAATCTTATGATCGGTATCACTAAATTTTCTGATGAATTAATTAATTTATAGATAATATTAAATACGGGAAATAATAACTAGAGCCATATTAATCTGAAATAATATTGGGTTAAGATGGATAGTGCAATATTAATTATGTAGTGGGATTAATTAATATTTATAGGCTTGAATAATATTGTGGCTCAATATTGATAATTCAAGGTCCATTGGAAGGTCCAATCTTAATTCTCCTAAAGGCCCCCCAAGTAGCACAACATAAAGTCCAATAACTGAAAATGTGTTTAAAAATAAAATAAAGTTGCTTATTTTTCCTCATAATTTTCAAAAATTATGAATAAAAGGGGAGAAAGATTTTCTTTGAATTTTGTTATGGAATGAAGATATGTATTCTTGGAATACAAGATTATCTCATTAAATTCAAGAAATCTCCCACTTGGTTATTCATATGAAAATTTCGAAATTTTTGGATAATTAAGGGAAAGAAAGATTTTCTTGAAAATATATTATGGAAGATATGTATTTCTTGAAATACAAGTATATCTCATAAATTCAAGAAGATCCAAATCTTGGATTCTTTTCTCTTGATTTTCGAAAATGTTGCCATAACAAGATGAGGTGGGATTTTTATGGAATATTTTAATTATGGAGAAAAGAATATAGGAGATATATTCAAGATTTCTTGGAGATCAAGAAAAAGATTTTCCCATATTATTTTATCACTAAAAAATCGTCCATCACCCCATCTATAAATAGGGGATGATTCTTTCATTCCCAACTAAAATTCCATGTGCTGGAAAAATTAGTAAATCCACAAAGGTGGTGCAACAAAGTTTATTTTTCCTTTTGTTAATTGTTCGCGAGTTTCCTACCACCGGATTGTCGAGCAAGGACTAGGGAATACTTGGGAAGGTTTTTTGGTGTGTTTTCATTGACGAGACCATTGCCATTCCAAGAAGTATGTTCACGTAAACTCGTAGTAATTCCGCATGCGTAGGATTTACGTGAACTGTTTATATGCATGATTTGTTGTTGAATTATTATTTGAATTAATTTAGGATTAATTCATGCTAGTAATAATTGTTAGAATTAAATTTGTATTTAAATATTCATCCCAAATAGATCCGGACAATTAATTCCCCAACACTACTTTTATGCTCTTCAAAGATTTTGAACATAATGTTTCTAAACAAATGTTTGCCCGATGGCAATCACATCTTGCTTATTTTAATTTTGATATTGTTTATAAGCAAGGGAATGATAATCATCTTCCAGATTTTTTAACTCATTAATTTATTTCTTCATGATAGAAATGAGTCATGCTGGAAGGAATACATATTCCTCTTATAGAGGAAGAGGAGGAAGAGGCCATCCTCCGATTATACAACATGGGAAGAAATCCCTTTTTAACCAGAATATTTATGGAAGTGGCTCTTCTTCAAAAGGAGACAATGTACAAAAGGAGTTTCAAGAATTCCTGAGACAAAGGGGAAAAAATTTACCAATTGAGGACAATTCCTCAAAAGCAGAAGATGAAGAATCATATTCTTCAATTGCACAAAAAAAATACAAATTCTTTGATTCTTCTAAGAAAGAATTGATTCTTATTATTGAAGATGATGATTATGAGAAATTCAAAGAGTCCCCATGGATTCTTATGGAAAAGTATTTTCCAAATTCAAATTGGAATGTTGAGACTTACAAATCCAGAGGATTTTATGAGAATATTCTCATTAGTCTCGGAAGTGTTGAAATCCAGCATTTTCCTCCTAAGAGTAAAGCTATCAATTACTCTAAATTTATTATCAAAAAGATTATTTCCATCCAAGAATGGGGAACTTCACCTTTTACAGAAAGAAGTATGACTAATGAAGTCACACATACCACTTACCAGTACAATTACTGGGATTACCTTCAAAGTTTTTATAAAACGTTATTGTATCAGAATGCTAAGCATTCTCATACTTGGTTGATTAAAATATGTGAGAACATTGGCAGGAATCAAATTCCTAACTGACTTTTCTCATGGTGGGGAAGTTTTGGGGCTTTGGCAGATATCTTGCCAGAAGAGGTTAAAAATCTCTTAAAAGAATATACTATTGTTTCTTCAGATTTAAAGTCTCATAATACAAGTGGTAAAACTACTTGTATGTTCTTTGTGGATTCTGGAATCCCATGGGTTCTAAAATGGAGAGCAGAGTTTGGTTATACTAAACATGGTACACCTTGTTTATGGAGAATCCATACAACACGATTTTAGAATAACTTAAATGTTATTACCCCTGGCTCCAATGAGTCACCATTACAAGAAAATATTTCACGGGTTAAATCCAAAATGGAAGAATACAGAAAAATTTCTATTGATAAGACTTCTAGTTCTCTTCCATCATTCTCTGAATACTCTAAGAAGTATTTTGGTATTTTCTTAAAAGAAAAATTATGGATCTTTATATGAATCATATTAAGAATGATTTATTCAAAGATATTGATTTTTCTGATTCAAAATCAGATGCTTCAATGATTTCTGGATCTGATCTTCAAGATGCGCATGATCCAAATGAAGATGATCATGAATTTTCTATTCAAGAAAGTTTCGATCTTTTGAAGAATTCTCTCAAAGGGAAATTAAAATAAGGCAAGTTTTAATGGAAGGTTCTTACTCTAATGGTTTCTTTACATCCTTTACAACGGAAGGATGAGATATTCAACATGGAATAATTCGTTCCAGATTATACTATCTCCTGACTAATACAGGAGTCTTACATTACAACATTTGGAGAATTCCTTCTCAAATTATTATTGGCCATGAGAATAATGTTATTAATGATAAGAATTATCTCAAAATTCTTAAGAAAAGGATTAGAGTTTTGGAAGTATGGATTCCATGGCTTGAAGCTTCACTAAGAGGAAATCAAGGAAGAAATGTTTATCCAACTCATCGTCAAGAATTGGCCAATTTCAGAGAGTCTCTTAAACTCCTAAAAAAACAAGCTTCATTATTGGCGATTTAGTGAAGATTTGGACTTAGCACATTCCAGCAAGATGTGTCTATAGTATCAGACAAAATCAAATTTTCGTCATTGCTTATGATAGCAGACAAAGAACTGTTCCTGAATAGTAATTACTATTCATACTTTTTACTTTTTAGCTTTTGAGGTTTTGTTTTTTCCGCACTGTTTATTTTTTGTTTTGGAATCCGGGGTTTCATGTCCGGCTCTTTCATCTATAAATAGGCTTGATTTTTCATTTGAGAGATACGCTTGAGTTTAGACTCGCCCTCTCTTTTTTCTCTCTCTACCCCTCTCTTGTGTGCAACCCTTGTAGCCTTGTAATAAATCTGTTTATAAGTTTGTTTATGGTAAAGGCTCATTAAGGTATAATTGTTGTTATTTTGTTTTTATATTTATATTTCTAATGATCGCCGCCTCTATGAACGGCTAGAATACTTGTATTGAATCATGACCTAACTTAAATATACTCTACTATCATGTGCATTTGGAATTATATTCCTATAATGATCTGTAATTTGATATATCAAAGGTAGAGTTGGTTTAACCAGTAGGTTTTTGAGCTTTCCAGTGATATTCATGAGTTAACTATGTGGGCTAGCCCTTATTGCCGTAATGCCGATGAATAAGCGCAGGCATTTTCTGGGCGTAAAAGCTTTTTTCAGGTTAACTCATGGACTATGAAATTTCTCAGTAATCTCCTATTTGTGTTTGTAAAAGATTCACATGATACTATTGATATAGATATTTGCATGATCCTTGTAAAAATATGGTATCAGAGCCATGAGAAGTAGGGTATATATTAGTTATATGGTTTCATGATTCAATACATCTTGATTCTTATGAATCATTTCGATTGAAGGATCTTTGTTAAAAACAATATGATTTCGGGGAATATGATATTCTCGAAAATCTTGATTTATTGAATAAATGGACTATTCCTAAAATTGAACCTAAAATGGTTTATAAATTAGGAGCTTTTTGAAAAAAAAATAGGTTTTGCACAAATTGTTAAAACCACTGAATCCTCTATACCTCTTCATGAAGAAGAGATGGTTATTAAATTGCTTAGTAAAAATGATATTTTACCTTACAAAAGAACTCATAAGTTCTTACCTATTGGTTGTGTTCAGGTCGCTTTTAGACCGCTTACCTTAAATGGTTTGCCAGAAAGCTTTTTAGCTTCTCTTAGGGATGGTAGAAATCTTAATTAGAGACAATCTTTAATGGGAATTATAGAATCTAGTTTGGCTTTAGGACCTGTCTATTTTGACGCATATTCTAATTTATCTCTATCTTTATCTGATAGTAATATTCTAGAAGCCTTAACATTAAATGTTATCGTATTTATTATAAGCCTTTATTTACACTCAATCCTATGTGTAAAAGAATTGAGAAAGATAATAATGAGACTATTCTTATAGAAAGTAATTTTGGAAAATCAAATATTACTACAAGAAGATCCATTAAGTGGGAAGAAATTATTTTTCCTGAAAATTGGATAATAGAACAATCTGTTCCTAAAAATCCTATTATAAATAGTGATTTTAAACATATTACTCAAAAGTAATGATGGTATTATTAATATTGGTTTTCAAAATAATCAAAGAAGACATCCGACCTCTTATACTAGATCAATGTCTAGTCATTCTTTTATATCTCATTTGGATTATGAAGTAGAATTTCCCTCATAATCTAGAGCTTCTACTTCCACCATCAATATTCCATTCATAAATACCTTTTCCAGAATAAGAATTATTGAAAAAGTTTTTATGTTCTTCATTAAGAACATCCATAGGAGTGGGTCTCTTATAATAATATATATATATATATATATTGATGGTCCCGATTTTTGGTGTTTGGAAAACCCATTTTGCGCGTGCGGAAGCGAAACATGTAATGTGATGCATATAAAACAGGGGTGAGAGAATGGTGATACCAAATTTTTCGCTCTTAAGAACATGTGTGTTGTTTTGCTTATAATCAAATGCATATGGCAAGTATAAACATAAAGCAGTAAAGAACACACGATATTTTATAGTGGTTCGGACAAAACCCGTCCTACGTCCACTCTTCCCTTAACACAGGGGAACCTTAACCGACTTTAACCTGCGGGACTTATACCCCTCACGGGATGGCCGAGATGTTTACCGAGTTCACACTCAAGCGGGACTTATCACCCTCACGGGATTGTCGATAGATGTTTACCGAGTTCACACTCAAGCGGGATTTATCTCCCTTACGGGATTGCCGATAGATGTTTACCGAGTTCACACTCAAGCGGGACTTATCTCCCTTACGGGATTGCCGATAGATGTTTACCGAGTTCACACTCACCTACAAATTTAACCTAACTTTGAGTTTGGGTAAAGGTTTGTTTGGTGTCCAACTAGGTTGAGATTTTCCCTTACATTTGTTTAGCCTCAATGCTAAGGATGAGAAAATCTCTCTAAGCTTAGGATATAACATTTGTGCTTAGTTCTAGGGTAGAACACTCTTGAGTATATGCGTGTATTTCTAGCTCTGTGTTCTATGGTGGGAATGCTTGAGTATATAGGATTGGGGGCACAATTCCTATTGAATGCCTTAGCCGTGCTACGATCAGGCCATATTTCAGGACTCGCATCATCTGGCACACGACCTTGGCTGGGAACTGCTGGAACCCATATCTTCTTAGCTCTGTAGCATCGTTTGCTACATTCTCCACACTCTTTCGCATTAATTCCACACTTGATAATGAAGGAAGAACTTGTATTTATAGTGTGGATTTGAATGTTACCGTTGGAGAGAATCACATTCAAATCCATACTACTCTGTAGCTTTTTGCAGCTTTTCAGGCTTGTCGTCTTCCTCTCATTGGTCCACGTCAGCTGAATCTAACGACTATATTCTTCAGGATCTTCTGAGTCTCAGGATCTTCAGTTCTGTCTGAGCCTTCAGGTTATCTGAGCTATCTGAACCTTCAGGTTATCTGAGCCTTGAGTTATTATCGAGCCTTCAGTTATCCGAGCCTTCGGGTTATCGAGCCTTCGAGGTTATCGAGCCGCCCGGGTTCTTGATAACTTATCGAGTCTCGGGATCTTGATTCATCGAGCCTTGGTTATCGATTTCTTCTTTTTTCGATCGTCGATTTCGATCGATCGAGATCAACATATCTTCAAGATCATCTCAGGATAGCATCAGGTCATCTGCATTAGGTTATCATATCAGTTTATCATATCTGATCTCGATCACGTCTGATCTCGATCAGTCTCATATGCTCATCTTCATATCTGATCTCGATCACGTCTGATCTTGATCAGTCTCTTTTGCTCATCTTCGATCCGCAACCTTCTCTTACGATTTCTTTGGCTTTAGCTTTTTCTTCACATCTGATTTTCACAGCTCATCAGTTGATTCCGGAACTCATCTGACTCATCTGATCTCGATCACGACTCGTCTGCAGCCTCGTCTGATCTCGATCATCTTCTTCTGATTTCGTGAGTTCCCCCTCAATTTGTTCTTGCGTTCCCTCTTAACTTGTTATCTGTAAATTAGCTTGAATAACACAAGTTAATAATGTTTTGGCATAAATTATCAAAACTAAAATATCCCAATATATATATATATATATATATCGGAAAAAAAATACTTCATTGATAAATGGGCATGAGAAGTACTCTAATTACAATGATAAGACAAAAACTGCCACCAGTAGCAAAATCAAAACCAACATGTTCCTAATTAGCTTACCAAATTAACCAAGAATTGCTCTAGGCTTACTGCTCCAGTCAATATAGGATATTTTGTGTCTCCAAGGCCTTTTTGCATTTGTCCAGCTTCAAAGTCTTCTCTTTATGTCTTCCACAATCTTCTTGATCTCAAACCTCTTATTCCGGAAAATAATGGCATTCCGGGTCTTCCATAAGGTCCATGAAATACACTCTCACAATCCTACCATTAGGGCCTTCCCATCCTTCCCTCCAATAAGTCTACTAAAATAGAGTAAACTTATCTTTGGGTTGGATGATAAGACCGTGCACATCTCAAACCAATCGACACATTCCATCCAAACGCGAAATACAAAATAACATTCAAATAGAACATGTCTTACAGTTTCAAGTTCAATATTGCAAACCGGGCACTGTATGTTCGAGTCTTGATGAAGTGCATTCCTTCTTCTAAAGTTCGTGGTTGTTGAAATTCCTTCCCATAAAACTCCCAAGTATGAATGCTCACTTTGGAATTATATGCTCTATTGCTAATCCTATAAGAATAGGGATTTTGAATTCTTAATTGTGTATATATAAACCCAAATGTTATATCAAGAAACGAACTTTATGACTATATGATAGTTTGTGTGTATAATAGGTTTTTTTTGTGCATAATATTAATAATATATACATAATAATGATATTTTAAAAAATATAATTCACTTTTAACTCGAGTTCACACAATTTTTTGTCATAAAAAAAACATATTTCATATTTATTGTCATAAAAGCTAGGTTTTCAATATAAAGTCAAATAGTTACATTAGAAGCATCATTCTACTCCTTGCTCTCTTTCGTCTCATGACTCCAAAATTCCAAATATTGATGCTGAAATAGTGCAAGAGGCGAGCAGGAGAGGAATTGCAACAATCTGACGTCGTAATTTTACTAGTATGTGGATATATAACATTATGTTTAAAATATTTAAATATAGGATAATCGAGTTCGAATAAGCTCATATCGGACTAAAAAGTCATGCGAGTTGCACGATTATCCTAAAATATAGCGTCCTACATTCACATGTTCGTAAATTCAATTGTCCTACATTTACAAATTTTAAAATATAATGTCGTAAATTCATAGGCCCATAAAATTATACAGACCTAAAAAAATAAATTGTATGTATAGCTTAATTACCAGTACTGATTTTATTATGATGAAATTTTATGAGCCATTTGTTTTTCATCTTCACGGATTTAGCTCATAGTTAATCCTTGGATTGATATATATCCTTTATTGCATGCACGTTTAATATGTTTCAATTCTCAAATACCATAATCTCTCAATTAAAAAACCAAGAATCAAGTCTCAATTCAGCAAAAAATAGACATTAAATTCATTGTCATTAAAAAAAATTCTATACTTCAATAAAATTAACCAACCATGAACCAACCATGAACGATCAATGCAGCTATTGCTCATGATAATATTGATAAAACCAAGAATAAAGGCCCAATTTTTATAGGCTAATTGGTAGATTAAATTCTAAATAGTCCCATAACTTTTTACCTTTTTTAATTTAGTCTCGTAACTATTTTTTGGAATGATTTAATCCCATAACTATTAAAATTGCTCAAATTTCGTCCCATAACTATTTTTTGGAAGGATTTAGTCCCATAATTTCTAGAATTGCTCAATTTTCGTCCTCTAACTATTTTTTTTTTGGAATGATTTAGTCCCGTAATTATTAGAATTGTTTAATTTTTGTTCTATTTTGTCGAAAATCACCCAAAACGACGTTTGTTTCACCAACGTATCAATCATGTACCATTTAAATTCGGGATTCCGGTGAAGCGTAACTGATTCCGCGAGAGCTCAATTTGGCGAAGAACAATAAATTTCCAGCCTCAATTTAATTTTAGGTGTTTAAATTGTGTCAAATAAGTTCCTAAGAATACGAGGCTCGCCGGAATTCTCAATTTATAGTTGCACATGACTAACACGCTGGTGAAACAATGTTGTTTTAGGTAATTTTTGGCAAAATAGGACTGAAATTGAGCAACTTTAGTAGTCATGGGACTAAATTGTCTCAAAAAGTAGTTACATGACGAAAATTGAGCAATTTTAATAATTATAGGACTAAATCATTCTAAAAAATAATTATGAGACTAAATCAAAAAAGGTAAAAAGTTATGGAATCATTTAGAATTTAATACCATTGATATATATGCTAATATTTATCCAGTTGAGATCAAAATAGAATATATACAAACCTGCAAGCGGCTAGAAATATTTGCTCTTTGTCAGTGAAGAATCTCCCATCAACTTCAGTACTTCATTGGGCGAGCTTCTGTGTGTAGAACGATTAAACTAGAATGAATTAATAATTGATTCATACGATAAATTAATTATTAATGAAGGGACGGAATACTTACATTCGATTACACTTCGTTACTGAAAGTCACAAATCTATCAATATATACACACCCCCGGAGACATTACATTTAGAAGAAAATAACTCTATATATGTACCGCACCGATTGGATCTCATGTGCACCAGGTGCATCGTGCATTTCATAGTGTATTTTAAAATGCAACTTGTCGCATTGAATTATGCAATTTATTTAAGTTGAATCGTGCAACTTGTTTCTTATATTAATAATTGCACGGTTCATTGTAAATAAGTTGTATATTTTAATACAACAAGTTGGATAATTTTAAAATACATTATGAAATGCATATAAAACTTATCCGACTGCACTAACCTTACTTTTTTGTAATTATGTCCAACTTTTTTATAGTAAAACTTTCCAAAATTTTAGGTGCACCTTTCAATATTGGTTCAGGGTTGCACTCCCGAAATTTCCAAAATTCAACTCTAAAAGTTGTTATTCGAGAATGGGACAAGAAAAAAGATTGCATAAATGAAGGGATCCAGAGATTTTTTATAGCGCTCACACAAAACAAGTATAAATATAAGACAAAGTTTAGAATGAAAATTTTCATACATGAATAAACTTTAATTTACAATTAAATTCTAAAATTAGTGAAGAAAAGACAACATTGAGTGGTTCATGGTTCACTCGGCCCAAGTAGTTCATGGTTCACCCGGCCCGAATAGGTCATAATTTAGAGTTAATTATTTAGTGTTTAGAGTGTAGATGGTTGATTTAGGGCAATTTTATAGATTTTCATATATGAAAATTTTCACACTAGACCTACTCTAAATATAAAACACATTAAGAAAATTTTCATTTAAGTATTCTATTATAAGTTAAATTTACATGTTTTCATAGCCTTAAATATTTGCATGATTAACTCATTATCAACCCTATGAAAAATTTACCTCTCAAATATATACAATCAAATTATCATTCTGGTTCAATTGCATAGACGATGGTTATCAGGGGCGGAGCTATGTATACTGTGGGAGGGGCCATGACCCTGTCATGAGCATGAAATATGGAAAATGGATAATTTATTATATTCCTAAGGGTTTGACCCATTTAATTTATAGTGGACTTGAAGATTTAATTATGGGCTTGAAATTTAATTGTATTAGTCTTGGGCTTTGGAATTTAATTGTGGGCTTGAGATTTAATTATAATAGTTGTGGGATTTAAATAGGGAAACCTGCGGAGAAATGAACAAGCAAGAAAATACTTTTCTCATCTTCTCTCTCGGCTCTCTCTCTCTAACCTCTCTCCCCAAAACCCTCTTCTCCCTCTCGAACTTTCACTATCCTTATCTATATGCAATTTTCATTATTATCTATAGAAAATTATACAAAAACATGGCTTGTAGTGTTGGGATTGCTACAGGCCCCCTCAACATTTCCAAAGTTCCTTTACATTATACATGCATACATGATATATTAAGGCTGCATCGACTTATATATATTTTAGTCTCTGGTATTAGATTTTGTTAGTTACTTATTTTAATTTATTTGAGTGTAATACTCATTTTCTAATATAATTTTCGAATTTTCAATTTAAATATACTGAATTTTTTATGGTGGTTAGTTTATTATCTGTACATAATCATATATATATACACACAAAAACGTTCCATATTATCCTTTATCTATCTTTTGCAAATACATAGTAGAAATTATATTGTTAAAGGAAATTAATAGAATGAAACGATTTCATATATATGAGACGAGTTACAAATTAGCACAAATAAATATCTACATTTAAAAAAAATATTAAAACGACGTGCCCAAATTATGCTTTATCTTACATACCTGAAGACTGTGTCACGTGAGTATGCCTTGATATTATATATTGTTACCTAAGAGAATTAATTTTATAATAGCAATATAAAATTAGTCACGGTTGAATTTTGGCCCCCCTCTCGATCTAATTCTGGCTCCGGCCCTGATGGTTATGATATTCATTACAGAAAATACGATTTTAACTAATTCTTAATTTGAATTGGATTTGAGGGTTAAGAATTAGTCAATTAATATTTGAGAAAAATCTAATAATAATAAATATAACTTTTATTATATAAGTATAATAATAATAAAAAAATTATGGGACACGTGCTCCGAGACAGACCTGGATGCATGAATTGAAAAGGGAGGATAGCTCGTTTGAGAGAGAAACCTTGGTAGTTGCATTCCGTTAGCATCTTTTTTTTGGCACCCAAGGGTAAAACCGGTAGAATGGAGTGATCGATGTATGCCGTTTGCTGTGATAATCTGGGCCTGGACTGTTGTTCTAATGAATTCAAGCCCAAACTTAATGGGCCTTGCGGCCTTTCTTTGAGTAAACTACTAATTACCTCCTCAAAGTTTGTTCAAATTACATAAGAATAAATCGATGTCATAATTTGATATTATATTATTACTAGTACGTAAGCCCGCGAATTTGGGGGGATTGAAAAGAAAATTATAATATTATTTTAGATCAAATACTTTAAACATATATTTAATATAAACAATTTAATTATAGACATAATTTCATTTTTTAATATTGTATGTGTATAATATACTAATATACCCCTCCATTGTGTTTCTATTTTTCTTAATAATTATTCATATTTTTATTTAAAATTATGTCAATTGTCACTCAATAACATTTGAATAAACATTTTCTTTCTGTCTCCTCCTTTTCACAACCAATATAATAAGAAAAAAAAATTAAGTATAAGACATTACCAAATCACGTTAGGCGGGATCAACTTTAAAGATAAATCAACATTCACCCCTCTTAAAGTGTTAAAATGTCAATGACCAAATTATGTTCCGTCTCACCATGAGATGACTCTCATGTAAGTGTGTCTCGCATAATAATTAAAGAGTCAAAACCCAACAAACTAAAATTTGCAGTTGTTAATAATAATATTAATATTAATAATAATAATAATAATAATAATAATAATAATAATAATAATAATAATAATAAAATAATAATAATAATAATAATAATAATAATAATCTTAAAAATATGGGAGGGTAAAACACATACGCACTAACTATACACATCAAATACAATCAAATGGACCCTAATTTAAGCTATATCAACTTCAAATAAAAATCATGTTATCTATCAATGTCATTCATTCTAATTTGTATCTCTCTAATTGTTTCGTATTAATTTTAACTCTTTCAGTTACATTTAGTACTTGTTTTGAAACATAACTTGGGCTCAAGAAGCTTTTTTTTTTCTTAATGCTGAGTCTCATCAGCTTAAAAAAAAGTGTTTCTAACGATTGAAGTAGAATTTAAAAAAAACAGACCTTTAATTTTTAAACACTTTGTCGTAAGAGCTATAAAGTTTCAAACCTATACAGTTCCTTTTTTTTTTAGCATAGGAAATATTAGAAGCATGCTTTTATTTATATTTATCTTTTTGGGTGAAGGAAATAATAATATTTAAAGTTTTCAAATTTTAAAATATATCTTTAATGTAATACCGAGTAGAGAAAAGTGTGATACTGCGAAATATGTGAGTACAATGCATAATTACGAAGAAATCAAATTATTTATCTCAATACTCTCTGTGATATAAAAAAATTCTCTGTTATATACAAAATAATTGCACAATTGCAATAAACATTCATAACCAATTCAGAACTTAAATTACTTACCTCATATTCAATGCAATATAAAAAAATAAAATCATATTAAATATAAAAAATAAATTAGATTAACAAATTCATCAAATTAGAAGAATCACATCAGATTAAATATACAGAACAAAATTAGATTAACTATTTCATCAAATTAGAAGAATTGATAGGAACCGAAAATAATAAAACTCATCCACAACTAAATTTGCACTCAAATTACTTACTTCAATATTCCTTGCCATATCTTGCAATATAAAAAATAATTATACAATTGCAATAAACATTCATCACCAATTCAGAACTCAGATTACTTACCAACACTCTCTGCAATATAAACAACAATGAAGACATATTGATTAAGAAATCTGCATAATTTAAAGAAGAATATTTCATTGCAAATCAATAAAATCATCTTACAATTTATATTTAGAACTCAAATTACTTACCTCAATACTCCCTAAAATATAAAAAATAAAATATGATTAAAAAGTTTATCAAATTAGATTAAAAAATCTGCATAATCATCAAAAGAAGAATATTCATTGCAAATCAATAAAATTATGTTACAATTCACATCCAGAACTCAAATTATTTATCTCAATACTCCTTACAATGTACAAAACAAAATCAGGTTAACAAATTTATCAAATTAGATTAAGAAATCTGCATAATCGAAATAATTTTTTTATTATTGCAGTCAATAAAATATTACAATTCATATTTAGAACTCAAATTACATACATCAATACTTCCTGCAATATGAAAATAAATTCAATTTTACAGATTCATCAAATTAGAAGAATCTCTATGAATAAGAAGAAACCCTAGATGAGTGAATGGTATACATGTTTAATTAATATTACCTCTTTTGCTCATTTGATTGTTGCAATGCTTCCAGCATCGCTTCTACACTCACAATTGCAAGCCTTTCATGTATATATTTGTTATGAACAGAAAAGAAGAAACCCTAGATAGGCGTGAGAAAGTGTGTAGGCTCTTTTGGTACGACTTTTTAAATCTGCAAGAATTTATACAAATTAAGAATACATATGGATTAAGAAATTTGTATAATCAAAAGAAAAATATTTCATTAGAAATCAATAAAACCATGTTACAATTTATATTTATAACTCAAATTATATACCTCAATATTCCTTGAAATATATAAAATAAAATCAGATTAAAAAGTTCATCAAATTAGATTAAGAAATCTGCATAATCAAAAGAAAAATATTCATTGCAAATCAATAATCATGTTATAATTCACATTCAAAACTCAAGTTACTTATCTCAATACACACTATAATGTACAAAACAAAATTAGGTTAAAAAATTCATCAAATTAGATTAAGAAATCCACATAATCATATTTTATTGCTATCAATAAAAAGTTACAATTCACATTCAAAACTCAAATTACATACTTCAATACTTCCTGCAATCAATCATGCTCACCCAAGAATCTGCCCTCAATCAAGCCCACCAAGTCTAAAATAACCTTTCTGCCCAGGGCAGAATCTGCCCACTAAGAATTACCCTATTTTAACAAAGATAATTAATAGATTTATACTAATTTTTTTGAAAAAAATATAACTAATTAATTATTGCATGACCTATTTTAACTAATTGAATAATTAAATTTTTTTGAATACTAATGTTTTTTTGCATTACAAAAAATATAATTTTGGTTCTAATTAATTTTTGCCATAATTCTTTGAACAAACTTTTTTTTTGTTGAGGTAAAATATCTTGCAAACTGGTAGATTGGATTATTTATCAACGTGCACAACATAAGTAGAGTATCAAACAATAAACCAGTCAATAAATCTAATTTATAAGAACACACATGTTTGACCTTCCAAAGTTGGATTAAACTTTTCAATTTCTTCATACTGAGTTAGAATTTGGCAAAGCTTCTAAGGGTACAACAGAAATCTCTCCTTAACCCATTTTGTCTCAGTTTAAAATTAAATTAATTTCAAAATTAATAACTACCTCATCCTAAATAAGGGTGTCGATCATCTCCTCAATGTTTCTATAATAATCAACCATCCTACTTGTAACATAAATCTTTTCAAAGTTGCAGTATACCCTGAAATACACAAAACAAAACAAATTAACAAATTCACCAAATTAATAGAATTGCTATGAACATAAGAGAAGAAATCTAATCATGTACACAATTGCCATAAGTATTTATAATTAATTGAGAACTCAAATTACTTACCTCAATATAATCGGTAATATACAAAACAAAAAAGGTTAACAAATTATCTCAAATTACATACTTCAATACTTTTTGCAATATATAAAACAAAATCAAATTTAAAACCTCATCAATCAAGAAAGTAGGACGAAAATTACTAATTATTAACCATGGATTACCTAGGAAGAAATAGAGGTGCAGTGAGGGTGGAAAAATTGTACGCTATAATTTATAATTTCTGCGTATGTATAAGACCGAGGCGTGGATTTTTATAAATATTTTTTAGGTATGAATTTTTAGGAGTGGATATCTATAAATAAATAAATATGATAGTAATTAAAGATTTGATTAATTAGAGAGATTATAAATTTAATTTAAATAAATTTTAATGAGAATGCACGATTTTGAAACGAAATATTCGGATTAAATTAGACTTTTATAGAATTAACGTGGTTTCGCCACATAGACTGAATTAAGTTTACTTATAAGATATTAAGATTAAGATTAAATACTCCCTGCTGATAAAATAAACCGTTTGATGGATAAAACATATAAATAAATAAAAGGAAAATTACATTTCAAAAAAAAAAAAAAAGGAAAATTGTTCGACCAGTCAAACAGTTCGCGTAAAGTGAGCATTTTGAAATATTTCAATTGGAAGAATTTCATATGAAAATTCTACTCTTCAGTCCCGTAATCACAAATGGTCACATAACTTTAACCATAAATAGATCAGTCATAATTTTTTTTTGTAGTTGATTTAGTAAAAAAATAATACTCCATCTGTCTCATGAGGACTTGAACACTGAAAATGGCACGCAAACCAAATAAAGTGGATTTTAGTGGGTTTTAGTGGAATAAAATAAGGGTATTGTGAGTGTATTAATATTATGTTTGTTTCCATTTTAGGAATGTTTAAATAATGTTTAGACGTCCAAATAAGGCAAATGTTCAAGTAATGTGATGCGAACGAGAATTTTGGATCCAATGAGTCTTGCGAGAATGAGTCTTCGAGAAAAGATATTGTCCCAGTTTTTATTTTTGCAAAATTGTCACACTTTTATCAAAGATATTGTCCCATATTTCGCAAGAATGAGCAAGATCTGCAAGATTCACAAGATTGACAAGAATCTCAAGATTTACTTGTTTTTCCTTTATTTTTCGGTTATTTAATTTAATTTTAGGATATTTTTTAGATTTAGTCCTTTTTAGATTAGGTTAAGTCCTTTTTCTATTTTCCTATTTAAATAGAACTCTGTACGTTTTTTTCATCTTATCAAATTAATCAAATAACTCTTTTCTTGACAACTTTATCAAAAATCAATCGTTCATCTGCTAGCCTAAGTCAGGGCGTTGATTTTATCGTGTTTTCAATTCGTTCACCTGCTAGTCTGCGCTAGGGCGACGAATTTATCTTGTTCTCAAATCGCGGTTCTCATCATAATGTTGGGACGAAGGGAGTATCCATTTAAATCCCAAATCTACCGGAAAATTCAAAATTACGTTATTTTGCTGATTAAATTTGGTGCTTTCTTATTGTGGGTGTGAGTGGACTACCACGTGTAAAGGAAAAGTCTTGTATACTCATCTTTACGCACTTAATTGAGCAACACATAATATTATTTCAATACAGAAGTACTGGTGTTGGAAGTAGTTATCTAGTTTAATTTGTATTAAATGTCTAAACAATTAAGTTGCTTTTACGTAATTTCAATAAATTTAGTTTCACTACTTTTGTTCCAAGCTTAATAAAATTATTGTTTTCTTTTTTTGTTTAAATTGAGCATGCAATTCGAAATATTCTTTACTACTCTCAATTACAAATTCCTTTCTTTTATTATCAGCAATCAAACTATGTTCACAAATTTCAGTAGTATGACTATATTTTTCTCTCCCTCTTTTAAAATATCTTAATATAGGTCTTTATTTTATAAATGCATCAATTCGGATACATTTTTTCTTTTTTAATTCAAAGCTTGATTTAATATATTTTGTCTTTATTAAAGGCCCGATTAAAATATTCAAACTAGAGTGTATATAAAATTATCTAGTATATTAATGTGTAGGAAATTCTAGAGTAGCGTGGAAGGTTCTAAAATTGTGTTGAAGTATATGAAAATCTTTGGAAGTGTAAATTCAATATGGTCCTAAAGCTATGAAGAAACTCCATAGAAATTTATAAGAGTGTCTAAAATATTTGAGAATAATTTCAGAAGGTTTTACGGTGGGATCAAAATGATATCCACTCTCCATTTAGGAGATGAATTTGTATAAATACGATAATGGTGATAAATGTATCAATTCATGAAGAGTTGTATCAAATATTCCCAAAGTTATAAATTATCATTCTTTTTCTCAAAATCCATTGCGCATGCATGCTTATTTTGTTTACTCGGTTTAGAAGCCTATGGATGCAAGTCCATTATATGCTCAATTTCCAAATTTCAAACCTCTGAAAAGCTCAATATCGATTTAAAATTAAAATCGTCCATAACTTTTCAATTTTATTGAAATTGTCTCATAATTATTAATTTTTTCAGTTTAATCTCATATTTATTCTATTGATCCAATTTAGTCACAAATCGTTAGTGATCACTCAAAATGGTGTTGTATTGATCTATACATGCAGCGTGACAAGTGTGTAATAAACTCAATAAAATAAATTAAAAATTAAATAAAAAATCCATCTCACTAAAACAATTAAAAAAAAGCCAAAATTAAAATTAAATAAAAAAAAGAGCAAAAGTGAAATGGATTGTTTGCGACGGCAGGGAAGGAAGAGCGAGGATGGCGGGCGCCATGGGCTACAAGATTGCAATTCGCGCGGTGGTAATGACCATCGGAGTTGGATCCTCACATGCCTTTTTCACTGAATCGGTGTCTTTAAAAGTGACCTAATTAATTCATCAAGTTAACAAAACGACGTCATTTAGTTGACTTGTTATATAGATAGATACAAATCTAATTGCTTTAAAATTGATGAACTTACAAAGTTGTAGGGCTTGGATCAGCTGGTAAGCTTATCCAAGATGATGACGGCTTTGAGAATCTCCCCGTATTTGTGGAATTGGTTTCTCATGATTTCTTTTGGAGTCTCCCAAGCTAAACCGCCGACTAACACTTTAGTCAAAGATGTGTCGCCCAAGTTTTGAACGCTCCATTGTTGTTGCTCATCCTCACGGGTATGATTATATGTATGTATATGTGAGAATATAATGAAAAAAAAAAATTAAAAAATAAAAATCAAAAGTTTTGATTTTTTTAAAATTTAATTTACATTTGAAAATTTTAATTATTTTAATTTTAATTATGATTTTTTTTAATTGTTTTTAGTGAGATAGAATTTTTTATTTAATTTTCACTTTATTTTATTGAGCTTATTACACTTAGCACGCCACATGTGCAGACCAATACGAATCAACATATTCCGGCCAAAATTAGGGCGCGTGTAAAACACGCGTGCAAAACGATGTCGTTTTGGATGATTTTGAGCTATCTTCGACGATTTAGGATTAAATTGGATCAAATTGAATCCTTATAAAATTAAATTAAAAAAATTGATAATCGTAAACCATTTCAATAAAGGTGGAAAATTAATCTCCTCAATATCCTTTACAATTTTTAGAAACCCAAGCTTTTATTAGACTAAATTAGGTCATTAGGGCAACTAACAACTTTGACAAAAACTTGTATAGACCTGGTTCATGCTATGAACTCGGTTATATAAGTATCACTGTTACATACAAAAACTTTCACTGTTATGATAAAAACTATCACTGTTATGAACAAAAATAATCACTGTTTAGAAAATATTTTATATTTTTAAACAGTGAAAATTTTTGTGCATAACAGTGATAGTTTTTACACATAACAGTGATAGAGTTCATGTGTGAACCTGGTTCGCATGAGTATTACTCAACAACTTTTTGTGAGCCTTCACTCAATATAGGGTAAATTACATTTATATGAGTAGGTCTCATGTGCACCCGGGTGCACCGTGCACTCATAGTGCATTTTAGAAGTTTGCAACTATACAAAATAAAAACATTCAATTATTTCAAACAGAAACATACAACTATGTTCTCATATTAACAATTGCACTCTTCTTATAAATAAGTCACACTTTTCAACATAATAAATTATACGTTTCTAAAATGCACTATAAATGCACTATACACTCGGGTGCATACATGACCTAGCCCCTTTATATAGCCATATAAATTTTAAATTTAAAAATGGTTCTGATCAAAATTTTCAACGGAATAGTCTGTGTGATTGACAAGCTGGTAGTGACATAACTGAAAACCAATTTTTCTAATCAAAAGTTCATCATTTGTGAAAACTTATCAAAATTATATCCAATTCCAAAACTCACACCCAAATCCAGAAGTGAGAACTCATTGACAAAAAATGCACCCAAATCACAATCATAAATTCTTTATCATTCACCCAAATCTAAAAATTCAATTAAAAAAAAAAAACCAAATTCAATTATCCTTGACCCAATATCTCATCCAAATGGAACACAAAATACTCACTAATTTTGGCGCTGAAGAACACTATACGATAAAACTTGCAACCAAGTACATTTTTTTAAAAAACTTACAACCAGATACATTTTAATTGCACATATGTGAGTAGTGCACTGAAAAGTACACCTAAAAAATATACCTGATTGCAATTACACCAAATAAATTCATTTAAGGGGCTAGAAAAGAAGGGTGGGTGACCCTCAACTATATTTCACCTCCTTTAATTACTAATTAATAATAACTACATTCTCTAAAATAATATTGCTCCCAACTACAAATGCCCCTAGAATATAGTCTATTTTGCCTCTATCAATAAATGCAAAAGGAAGGAGTGATATAGGGTCTATAATTGTCCAACATATAAACTTCTGAATATTAATAAAGTAATTGAGATATGTAGTTGCACTAAAACTAATTAAGCTCCTTTTAATATGACATTAGAAAAGAAAAAGAAAAAAAGAAGTAAGGACAATTATTTTATTTTAAGCATGTTTTAGATTCAGTGATTTAGTTGTAAAGTTATTTTTAAAATATTGGAAAATAATGTTAAGTCACATCTTTCATTAGTAAATTTTCTTTCTTTCTGCTTTAATTGCACATCAATGTTTGTTATACGAGAAAATTAATTTATATATTACATCATCTGCATGCACGTTAATTGTGAATCACCCTTTATTTATATTGTTATTCTATTTTAAAATTTTAAATTTTATGAGAAGTTATTTATGGTATTATTATTAACATATCTTTTAATCCGTAATATTAACTTTTTTAATTTAATACATGTCATTTGATCTTTTGTAGATTAGGATATGTGAACTAATTTAATACATGTCATTTGATCTTTTGTATTATTTGAACATTTAGTAATATTTCAAACTATAGAGTTCTTTCAACTAAATTGGACAAACCTTGAAATTTTTAATAATTACCCTCTTTTTTTTTTTTTCCTTTTCTTAAAAGAATTTGTGGTTAGTACAACTACTCGCATGTCATTCACAGAATTTGATCAAGTAATAAAAGTAGAAGATGAACATTGGGAAGATAAAAAATGTTAAGGGTATTATTGACTTCTTGATCTCATTTACTAAACAATACAAATAGTATGCAATCAAACACATAACCATTAATATATTATACTAATAAATGAATAACCAAGCCATAATACATATCATCCCTCTCTGGTTTCTCACCACAAACATACATACATGCATATGTGTGTGAGTGAATTTGCAACCGAAAACATGTAATGCACCAAGTGTAGTATAGAAATAGCCGTCGAGAGAATGCAGGTGAGCTATCATACTGAAACGAGAACCATTTTTCGTCTCTCTACACATACATGTATTCACCTCCACGAACCGCATTTGCAGCCCCTTTTCTCTCTTCCTCCGCCTCTTTCTCCCTTTCCTTCCAACTTTCATAAGTGTGATCGTCGGTTTTCAGTTCATGACGACAAATTGGACAAGAATTGTGCTCATCCTATCAAATCGAGAATTTTCAATTACGATTAGAGCAAAAAGCAAAGTCAAAACCCGAGTTATTTATACTCTGAGATTCCATGAAAACTTACGAGCCATGGTTTTAGGCAAGGAGGATGAAACATATGTTTGCAGGGCAACTCTTGCATCCTATCATCGAGAACCAAAGTCTCTTGGCAAATTGAACACACAGCATCTTTACCCAGCTTCCCTAAGAATTCATCTGTAACCGTAGTAATTGGAAGATTTGCCACGACTTCCTTACTGGCAGGTGGCACTCTTGGAACTCCCGAGTCACTATCTAGAATCTTAGACCAATAGATTGTTCACATCAAAATCGCGACAAGAGCCATAAAATGATACTACACAGATTATACTACTTTTCTTGAATTGAATGAGTTGAGTAACCAACTAAGCGGAGGTATAACTAGAGCATAAGGAACATACAAAAAGGGGCAGGGGAATAGACAAAACATGGAAAAAAATGAAAATCAATTCATCTTGGTAAATCAAATTAAAGATCTGCAAAACCAACTATGATTAAGTTTGCAGCTTTTTCGCAATGCAATAAACTACACGGAATACAATTACATTAGTTGTATTGGTAAGAACAAAACAAAAGTGTCTTTATACCACTATGTGGGTTAGCTATATGGATCAAATTTTGCCATTGTGTTCCGTCGAAATATATTTTGTCATAATGTTCATGCCTTGCGCATCTTTTATATAGTTTCTTTCTGAGTTTTATCAGGTCTTCCTGCCCCGTTAAATTTGAGATAATGATTCCCCAATCCCTACTTTCTACTGTCGTATCTAAGGATCCCCTATGTACATACCTAAACCATCTTAAGTGTTACAATAATTTTTTCAGCACTAATCTAATACACAAATCATCTCAACATTCTCATACCCGGACTTATGGCTGTTTTATAAACTTTTCCTTTCAATATCAGCAGTATCATAGAGCTATTAATGCAAAGAAAAAACATCGGTACGTTAAAATGCAAATGTGAGGAAGGGAAATAAGATAACATTGTTGGAGAAGAAAAGATACCTCAGGCAGAATATTATCCCAACTGTTAACAAGCTCATGCAGCAGGTTGGCAGCACCTTCTACCGAGTTGGTACTCTCCATTTGCTCACCTGAAGAATCACCCTGCGCTTGAAACAAGGTAGCAGCGGCTGAGAGCAAGTTCGATCGCACTAGCCAATCAGGCTGTGGAGGCTCTTGGTCAACAGTGAGATGCCCTTCAAATAAATAACCTGCATTACCCATTATATTTCAATACCAAATCTTTCAGAAGGACTAATGCATCAATAGATCAACTGACGAATTACACAAATAAATAGGGAAATAAGTTAATCTTGCACCTCTATTAGGCCTGCTATCTCCAGATCTCGAGTCATCAGACCGGTTTTCTACTTCGCCCAATTGGTCTCGTGCCTGAGTAATGCAACTTTGCAAGTGTTTTCTCTCCGAATCATCGGAGACGAGGTGTGCAGCGTCCTGGAAAAGGTTAAGGCCAGCATTCCAAAATCCCGGCGAAGTGTATCTCGTCTTCAAAATAGTTGCAACTCTACATACCACGGTGTAGAACTGCAAACATCATGTGAATTTCTTTCAAAGATGCATAATACCAAACACAATCATCCCTCTAATGTTATTTGTAACATGCTAGACAGAGAACACATTTTTTTCTAATTGATTATGAACATACTTAGCAAAATTGAATCATTTCTTAACTTATTCAACCTAGCGCAGCAATCTAATTCTAATTTCTATCTGAGAAACTACACCTCTTCCGTACTAACTTCCGATTTCTAATTCAAATTATGAACATAATGATGTACAATACCGACCAATTCTGAATTTGATGATGAAATTCCACCAGAAATATAAATTCCCTCGAAATATGCATTTCCCCCACTTTTATCATTCTACAGCATAGGTTCCAGCAATTAATACAGACCTAAATTCAAAAACCTGAACAAATTCCAGTTCTGAAAAAAAAAAAAAACGCACCGATTGGCGGAGATTAGGTGAGGCGGATGAATAGTGTTGATGAAGAAGAGATCTGATGGTGGTGACAGATTCCTCAAACATCTGTTTCTTCCCCAGCTGTTTCTGCAATTCATGCAAACTTTGTTGAATACCTTCTTCGCCTGCCATTCCTATCGATTCTTGATTCCTCTTCGGTTTCTCCTCAATTAATCACAGCAACTTTAATCGAATTAGGGTTTTCGTTTGAAATCCGGTATGAAAATTGAGGGCTTTATTGAAACGTTGAATGTGCTGAGAAGATTTTGTCTTGCGGGAGAGGAAACCAATTTGTGCCGCCGTCTTCATTGAGAAATAAAAAATTAAAAATTCATCCCATAACTTTTTTATTATTCATTTTTTCTCCTAAAAAATTTAATTTATTCAATTTTGATTTCATAACAATTTCAATTGTCTAGTTTGGGTTCCATTTTTATCAAATTTATAAAATTTATCGTTTTTCAATTATGGGCATGTCACGTGCTAATTAAAAATAGAAGTTTTCGAGCTCATAATTGAAGTGAATGCTGATTGGAAAACAAAATTATATTTTTACTATAATTTAGAAGAAATTTTCTTGTTTTTTTTTAATTTTTTTTTATTTTGTTTAACAGTCAACGTTCAAATAAAAAAAAAATCACACGTGATTTGAACATGATAAAAAACGATAAAATTTTATAATTTCTAACACAAATGGGACAAAATTAGATAATTGAAATAATTATTGAACCACAATTAGATAGTAATTTTTTTTTAAACGAAAAATAGATTATAGAAAAATGGTGGGAACAAAAGCCTTTGTCTCTCATTTTTCTTTTAAAATGGGGAATTCAATAGATGTAAGCTATTTACAAAATAGGAAAATTTTAAATTTCATGTATAAAAAAATGGTCGAAGTCCAAAAAATCCTTTAAATGGAGAATTTGAAGCCCAAACAACTCTTACAACCTTGTCATGATGAAAGGCTTGGGCTTTAGGTTTAACTTTTAAGACTTTATTATTACTATTGTTGCAAATAAATTATTGTTAGAAAATAATAATAATAATAACACGAACGGCTGACTAAGATTCAAAATCAATATTATTAGAAAATAAATTATTTCATTACAGGGAATATGTTGGGTATGTCTAAACTTTAAGCATTTAAAGTGGGTTAGGTCTAACAAGAAATACTATTCGTGCGCGTGACAAATTAACTTTATGTTAGAATTTAAACTGCAATTTTTTTTTTGGTCAGCAAAAAGATTTTATTAAGGGGGTACAAGATATACCCTTAAACTTTTGGATACAATGGTGTTCAGCAGAAATTAGTCTAGCATCACAATTTGCTAAGACACAGTATAACTCCCAGATTATTTAACAGGATCAAAAAAATGATATTGGGTTCACTAGTCACTCCAAGAAAGGCTTCGATGATTTCCATCTTTTTGTAGCAATTAACCAATTCCAGAGTCTCTGTTTCAATTCTCCAAGTAGTTCTTCAGGTTGGAAACTCTCTTGTCGAAATATCATGGCGTTTCTTTTGTTCCACAGCATCCAAGCAATACATTGCCAAACACATACTAAGAACGTCTTCACTCCTTTGCCTTTGAGAAGTTTACAAAAATGTAAAAGGCTTCTCGTCGGTGTGGGGTTTAAGGCGGTAGCAATCCCAATCCACTTCAGCGCATCCATCCACAAACGGTATGAAAATGAACATTAAAAAATCACGTGTCTTACCGTTTCCGGAGTGGATTTGCAAAAGGGGCATTGTGGTGAAGCATGATTCGACAATGCGTGTCGTCTTCTCAGATTTGTCGTTGTAGGGATACGCTCCCATAGAATCCTCCAAGCATGTACACGTACTTTCGAAGGGACCACCTTGTTCCATATGATTTCGAACTCTTCCTTGATGTCCATTTCTTCATCTCCTAGTGTCATCCTGACTATTTTTGAATAAGCCTCTTTGGTAGAATATTCACCGTTCGGGACTGCTCTCCATCTCCAACTATCGGTTTCGCCGTGTTTTAGAGGATACCTGTTCAACATATCAATTAAATCATTAAGCATTGGTTGTTCTCTATCGAAAATGTTTCTCCTCCATTGCCACTCCCATCTCCACTCTCCCTCCCTCCGAACACCCATCTCACTTACTTTAACAAGTTTGTTTGTGCATAGGTTGTACAGCCTTGGAACACATGCATTTCAAAGGTGTACACCCAACCCAAGCATCTTCCCAGAATAAAGTGTTCCCCCCATCACCCAAATCCTTCCCTAGACTCGAGAAAAACCAACTCCCTCCCCTTCTCTCACAACTTTTAAGATCTCTCCCCACCACCCCGTTGGTGCTCTCACACTACTCCTGCTCCCTCCCCTCGATTCAGCTCCCCAAGGATCCCCCCATCTCGACCTCACCACTCTTTTCCAAAGACTAACCTTGTTCATTCAAGAATCTCCACACCCATTTCCCTAAAAGAGCCCTATTATACCACTCCAAGTTCTTAACCCCCAAACCCCCGGAACGTTTCGAGTTACAAATAGTCTCCCATTTAACCCATGGGATTTTCCTATCACTCTCACTACCCCCCATAAAAAGTATCTCTGTAAGCTCGTAATCACACTCAGGGTATTAGCAGGAGTCCAATAGGTAGACAAATAGTAGACCGGCAAAGAAGAAAGGACCGAGTTGATCAGAGTGAGTCTCCCCCCGATGGAAATATCCATATCCTCCCATTTATGTAGCCTATTCCGGATTTTTGTAACCACCTCCTCCCAGTCTGCCAACTTTCTATGAGTCGTACTCCCAAGTATTTGAATGGGACCGACCCTACTGTACAACCGAGGCATGAGGCAAAATCTAAAATTTGGACCTCTTCTACATTCAATCCGATTAGAGTGCATTTGTCCTGATTGACTGTTGGGGTTATACTGAAAAGTATGTTTTTACTTTGTATAACCAAACTTAAGTTTCTTATTTATTTACTGAAATAAAATTATTTAATCACTGTTGCATTAAATATGAATGAATGTTATATATGTTTATTGCAAACCCTTTCAATAAGGCAAGACGATAACGCGTTGTAGTTAATTTGGTGATACCCGATCTTTGAAGATCAAATTAATGACCCTCGTAATTAAGTACAAATTCACAACCAAGTGGAAATGAGCGAACCATCATGAGCGGTTGAAGTGTGAGACCCAGATTGACTTGTCTTGACCAAGGGATCACACTAAGCGCATTTAGGTCTTGTTGAATGAGGACCTACAGGAGGACAAATTCTTGATCTTGAATATACAAGAATTAGACCTCAGTGGTGCGTTGTTTCTTAATCTCCGTCCCTTGAATAGGATCGTGTGAAATTAATAACTATTGCTTTGACTTATGATGGGAAGAGAGTCAATGTGATTCGATACCTTATATCTTGGGCAATATTATTAATTACATGACGATTGCTGACATTTAATACGGAGAATCGCGTGCAAGTACGTCTTGCTTGATTTGTCCCCTTGGTGGGCTCATATCCTTTATCATGCCAAATCTTGCAAGTGAAAATTTATTTCCGGCATGGATAATAACGTTGAGATGTCTTTACTCCAAGGACTAAGATATTAATTAATATAAAGCTTGTTCAGTGGCTTAATTAATTAATGGACTAAGATAATCTTAAATGCGGGAAATAATGACCGGGAGCCATGTTATATGTGAAATAGTAATATGGGTTAAGATGGATAGTTCAATATTAATTTTATAGTGGAATAAATTAATATTAATGGACTTGAATAATATTTGGCCCAAAATATTAAAGCTTCATAGTCCATTGGAGGTCCAATCTTAATTCTCCTAAAGGTCCCCCAAATAGCCCAAAATAAAGTCCAATTAATGAGAGAGAGAAGAAAATATATTGCTATATTTCCATGCTTGTATTTTTCGAAAATTATGTAGATAAAAGGAAGAAAAGATTGTCTTGATTTTCTTGTGGATATTTTATGGAAAGAGATAATTATTGTGGGAATACATAATTATCCCATAAATTCAAGAAGTCAAATCTTGACTCCTTAATCTTGTTAAATTTCGAAAATAATGGGTAAAGAGGGGAAGAGGTTTTTATGGAAAATTTAATTAAGGAGAAAAGAATATAGAAGATATATTCAAGATTTCTTGGAGACCAAGAAAAGATTTTCTTCCTTATTTTCTTGACCTAATTTTTCCCCCCCTCCTCCCTATTTATAGGGGATGAGCTCTTCATTCCCAAGTGCAATTTCATGTGTTGGAAATATTAGAAATCCACAAAGGTGGTAAGCAAAATATTTAATTTCTCTCCCATTAAAATCGTTCGTGCAAATCCTCCCACCGGATAACGTTCGTGACGCTGGGATATATTTGGGAAGGCTCTTGGGTTGATTCATCGTTTCAGAGATTGATTCTACAAGAGGTTAGTAATTTCGTAACTCCTAGTTCCGCATGTTTATGATTTACGTGAATTATGTGTACGCATGTTGTTTAATTATTATGTTGAATTGATTTAGGATTAATTCATATTAGTAATTAATTGTTTAATTTAAATATGTATTTAAATAACCACCTCGAATAGATCCGGGCACCCCGATTTCCCAACATGACCTTGAGCCCCGAAATCAGCTCCAGATTGGTGAGAAAGTGCTTCATAAAACAGACGTTTTCCCATGTGGCTTCCCCTACAAAGATTGTATCGTCTGCGAATTGAAGATGTGAAATCTCCACATTGTCGTTGCCCACCGAAATTGGCCTAAATAGGCTGTTTCTAATTGCCCTTTTGAGCATCAAGCTTATCCCTTCCGCTGCTATGATAAAGAGAAAGAGGGATAGCGGGTCACCTTGTCTGATTCCTTTTTCCAACTGAAATTGCTCTGTTGGGCTACCATTTATTATAATTGAGGCATTGGCTGTAGTCACACACTCCATTGTCCATTTAATCCATTTCTCACCGAAGTTGAATCTCCTCATCAGAACTTCCAGATAATCCCAATCAACAGAGTCATAGGCTTTCGCAAAGTCAATTTTGTAGAGAATACACTCTTTTTTCTTCGACTTCACTTCGTCAATCACTTCGTTGAGGACCACCACGCTGTCGAGAATTTGTCTTCCTTCTATAAAGGCACATTGTTTCTCTGAGATGATGGACCCCAACACCTTGCTAAGTCTAATAGATAGGACCTTTGCTATGATCTTGTATATGCCGCCTATGAGAGAAATTGGCCTGAATTCCGAGAGGTCGGAAGTGTTGTCCTTTTTAGGGATTAGGACGATAAACGAAGGGTTGATACCCTTCACCAGTTTACCGTGAGTGTGGAATTCGTTGAATAGCTTCATAAAATCTTCCTTGAGAATGTCCCAACTTTCCTTAAGAAATCCGAAATTGAATCCATCCGGGCCGGGCTCTTCGAGCTTCCACATGAGTCGAGTGCTGATTTAACTTCCTCTTCTGAGAACCTTGCCTCCAGGATCCGGTTGTCTTCGGCCGAAATCAGTTTTTCGCAAAAATCAGTACACAGGGTCGGTTTCGGTCTCCTGATTGCCTTGAACTGTTTTTTGAAGAATTCGAAGACCCTTTTTTTTTTTACTTTTGTGACCTCTTTTTTCCACTCTCCATTGATCGAAACCCCAGAGATCTCGTTGCGTTTCCTTCTTCTATTGATAACTTTATGGAAGAAACTAGAGTTGGCATCCCCCTTTAATCCAACGAATTCGGGCTTTCTGTTTTAGGATGCCCGCTTGTAGATTTAAATCACGATGAAGGTAGGCTCTTTGCTTCGTTTCTCTTCATGATCTCAGATTCCTCCAAACCGAAGACTTCATCAATTGTGTCTAATTCTAGGATGTCCTGTCTTCGTTTCTCAATCCTTTTCTCCAAATTACCAAAAACTTCCTTATTCCACACCTTTAGATCGTTTTTAATCTTTTGAACTTTTCCTTCAATATGAATCCACTCCACCCTTCCACACTGTAGCTATTCCACTTTTCTTTAACAAATTCGCGGAACTTCGGGTGAGAGCACCAAGCGTTAAGGAATCGGAATGGTTTCGGACCCCAGTCCTTGACTTTGATTTCCAAGGTAATGGGGCAGTGGTCTGATAATGATCTTCCCAGAGCTTTATGATGGCTGCTGGGCCATTGGAGAATTTAAACTGCAATTATAAAAAAAATTGAGAGATAACGAAATTAAATAATACAAATTTGGTTACTCAGTTCGTCAGGAATGACTATACCTAGGGTACTATCAAGTTAGAAGATTTACTAATATTTTTGGTGATTACAAATACAATGAATCATATATGTATTTATAAGCGAAACTTACCAAAACCCTAAAGGTTCATTCTGATCGAACACGGCCAAAAAAACCCTAGAAAATGAATTGAGACGTGAAACAGTCGATCAGACTCCATAACCCAACACTTCATTTAATAATATATATAGATCCAATTTTCGATCCCTTTTAAATTTTAATACTTCCTCCTATTCAAAATTTAGGTTGTTTTACCTTTTTATACTATTTGCAATTTATATGTCGCGCGTTTCACACTTTTTAATGTTAACTAATTATATTTTTTCCCAAATTACCCTCAAAATCATTAAAAATAACTTTTGTAACAATAGTGTTTTAAGTTGTATTGTAAAATTTCAAGGCAATTTATTAAGGGTAAAGTAGGAAGTCATTAATTTTCTTAATATGTGTGCATTTTTTTAAAGTGACCTATATTTTGATTAGAAGTGAGTATTAATTATACATTACTTTATCTTAACATACCCTAAAAAATTCAAAATATGTATGCATGTATATTAAATTAAATCCAAACTGCGTCAAATTGTTTTAGTTTACCCAAAGAGTTGGTCAAGTGGTGTAGGCTTGAGATTTATGAGTATGCTCATTTTTAGATCTTAAATTCAAAAAAAAATTAGGTGTCATTAACTATTCCCATGAACCAGTTCATACAGAACTTGATTCTTGCTTGAAGTGGGGCCCCAACTACTGGAGGATGTGTTTTGTTTACCCCCAAACAATTCAAATATGTATGCATACAACTTATATATAAAAAAACCTTGCCACATCTCTTATTTTTTAATACATTCTTTAATTTATTGTTATAATATATATAGTCATAACTAAGCTGATAGAGTGTAGTTTTGGACAATTTATCAAGATAGTCAAAATTAATTGGCGTGTATATATATATATATATTGACGTGGAATAAAATAGTTATATATTTCCCGATTTATATATTTATAGCTTGCCCGTGTTATACTCAATCTTGAAAATACATATAAATATAGTAAAAAAAACACAACATATAATATACCTAGGGTGTATTGATACGGCATACCAATTTTTTTTTAACATACCGTATATCGTATCAAAATTTTCGATACCGAAAAATGCATACCATTGTCGTACCAAAATTTCGGTATACCGAGATTTTCGGCATGTCAATATTACATACACTACCACAAAAATAGGATTTCCAGACACAGAAAAGTGCCCCGAAATATATCCTATTGGGGCACTTATGATTCTTGAGGCACTTATCACATGTGCTCCAAGTATCGTGTCCCAATAGAGTTAGAGACATTTTTTTAAGTGTCCCTACATAATTTTACAAGGCATTTATATGTGCCCCGAGGTTGATTCATCGAGACACTTATTTGTGCCTTCAAATGAGATATCAAGACACTTATTTGTGTCTATGAAAGACACGTCGGGACACTTATTTGTGCCTCTAAATGCGATGTTGAGACACTTATTTGTAATGCGATGTTGAGACACTTATTTGTGCCTCTAAATGCAATGTTGGGACACTTATTTGTGCCTCTAAATAATGAAACAACATTCCATATCAATCAATACACGTTGCCTATTATGTTTTTTCAATTTTACTTTACAATTATATACGGAACGGCTACATAGAAAATTGATAATGCCAACATTAGTAGAGGAGAAAAACTAAACAATCCAAATGGAAACTCATGTCCTATCCTTCATATCCAAAATGTAATAATTGAAGAGTGTCATAATATTGTTTCTATAGAAAATAAAATGTAAAAATGACAATCTAAATTATGAAGGGTATACTTTGTGGTTGAATGTTCTTGGACGAAAGAAAAATATCAATTGTTAATTAAAAAGATCACATAAATCTCAACAAGACAATCTACGCGGCACTTATATCAATTGAATGTTCATAAATTTTCATATTTACCAAATGAGATTAACTTTACAAGTGTAGTACAAAAAGAGCAGTGAAAAGTTGATAAGTAATCTAACTATGAGGTATAAAAGAGTGAAGATCAAATAAAGATATGTCTTATCAAATAGGAAATAGATATAACAATACCTCATCCAAGGCACCATTCTACCAAGTCTTGATTTGTACACTTGAAAATATTGATAATAATCCTGCCAGCAAAGCAGGATATTTAATCATACGATCACACATAATTTCATTTATATACGGCTGAAGATAAGCATCACTACCGATATATACCGATTTTTTTTTCCGATATACCGAAAATATTTCGATATACCGAAATATTTCGGTATATACCGAATATCGAAATTTTTTATATTTTTATAAAAATTTGATATAGTATTATTCCGATATATCCTCCACCCCTAAATATACCTCCGACACATGGTCTTTCACACCTAAACAGGCTAAACTTCTTTAATCCTTATTAAATATTGCAATTTTTTTAAAAAATTCTTTAATTATATATTACCTGCCCACATAAAGCCTATAGAGAGAGTTTTTATCGGTATATATAATTAAGATCTAAAAGACAGAAATTCTCAATTATTCAAGAATCCAACGATAAAAATATTAATTTATGTAAAGCAAATTAAAAATCCAGAATTTTAAAGACGCATGTTTCATGTTCATATATTGTAAACATAAAGCCTTATAATTAATCTATATATAATTATTTTATTTATTCTTTATATTTTCATCTATATATTTTCATACCTGTGAAAATCATCTTTATATGGATGTTTTAGTTATGATTAAATTAATAAATGTAAATAACTATAAATTATTTTTAATATATATGTCTTAACTTTACGGTTTTTTTCAGTTGATATGTTTAATTTTTTGGACACTATCGATGTTTATAGTTGAGGTCCAAATTGATAATTATTTTATCTGCAAGACCTTAAAATAAAATTCTAACCGAAAAAATAAAGTCGTGTATGCACTAGGTGCACCGTGCAATTCAAGTATATCTTTGAAACGACAATTTTATTTCACTGAAATGCTCAATTTGTTTACCTATACGTTCAACTTGTTTTACATTAAATAAATTGAACGTTTCAGTATATATAAGTTGAACGTTTCAAGAAAACAAATTAACATTTCAAAAAACGTACTTGAATTGCATGGTGCATCGGGTGCCCGAGAGATTTACTCCAGAGAAAATAGTAAATTTCAAGTCATGATTTAATGCCTTGACGTCAACGGCATGTAATTTTCTTTCCAAAATTTCGTGTCACGTACGCAATTGTTGCAAACATCATTCGTGGAAATTCGATCTCTCCAACATATACTTTTCTATTATGCTTTATTTTTGTCTTAGTTTTTAATTTTCCATAGATTTCAATGGTTGAAAGAAGTTACCTTTATTGAGTAGAAAAGTGTGTTAGTCACTTTCAATGTCCACACACGCCCAATATTTGATTGTAGAATTACCAAGTGTTCTTTTTTAAATCAAGAAAAAAATTATTGCAAGAGCATAAAGTGCTTAATTTGTAGATCGAATTTTGATCTTGTGTTTGTGCATTAAAATTGTGCGATTTTATAAATCTTACCTCCGTCCTAATTTTGTTTGGTCATTTACTATAGACATAAATTTTAAGAAAATTGTTATTTATTAGTATTAAATGGTGTAAAGTAAGTTTGGTGGAGGGGTATGTATGTCAATTCAACTTTAAGAAAAATATTGTTTAATAGTATTAAATGGTGTAAAATGAATTCAGTGTATATGTAGTAGAGTGTCATGTGGTGTAAATAAATGTTGTTTATAAGGGTTATTGTTTTAAAAAAAAAAATACATTATTTTCCTTTTAGGAGATGACCAATCTAAATTAGAATTCTTATTTATAAAAAGAGAGGTGAATTTAAATTAGGACGGGGGAGTATTTTTTACCTGCAAAACATAGTAACATAGTAATGTGTTGCTTGGATCCAAAACTAAGATAAGTATGCATAATAATATAGTATTAAACTTTGGGGGCTAGAGTATACCAAACTCGTGTTTTAAGTCTAACTAATATGTATCAACACTTAAATATTAATGTAATTATATTTATATATAATTATATACATATAAATCCAAACAAGCAAGAAAAATACACATATTAATATAATTATATACATATGAACATATATATATATATAGTACTCAAAAATCTAATGGGAATCGATTTTTTAGATTTTATTTATATATATATATATATATTTTCATGAGAGATAGGGTATATATAAGTTATATGGTTTCATGATTCAATACATCTTGATTCTATGAAATGTTCGATTAAAAAATCATCTCAGAATTGATATTGAAGATCTTGATTATTGAATAAATGGACTATTTAAATTGAGCCTAAAATGGTTTATAAATTAACTTTTTGAAAAATTAGGTTTTAAACAAATTATCAAAAATATCAATATCTCTTTGAAGAAGAGATGGTTATTAAATGCTTAGTAAAAATGATATTTTTTACAAAAGAACTCATAAAAATTTTAGACCACTTACCTTAAATGGTTTTTACCGTAAAAGCGTTCTAGCTTCTCTTAGGGATGGTAGAAATCTTAATTGGAGACAATCCTTAATGGGAATTATAGAGTCTAGTTTGGCTTTTCTATTTTGACGATATATTAATTTATTCTATCTTTATCGATAGTAATATTTTAGAAGCCTTAACATTAAATGTTAAAACTCATGGTTATAATTACATACCGTGTAAGAGGTTATTTATACATTATCGTATTTATTATAAGCCTCTATTTACACTCAATCCTATGTGTAAGAGAATTGAGAAAGATAATAATGAGACTATTCTTATAGAAAGTAATTTTGGAAAATCTAATATTACTACCAGAAGATCCATTAAATGGGAAGAAATTATTTTCCCTGAAAATTGGATAATAGAACAATCTGTTCCTAAAAATCCTATTATAAATAGTGATTTTAAACATATTTTCAAAGTAATGATGGTATTATTAATATTGGTTTTCAAAATAATCAAAGAAGACATTCAAATTCTCATACTAGATCAATGTCTAGTCATTCTTTTATTTCTCCTTTTGGATTTGAAGTAGAATTTTCGAATCGAGAGCTTTACTTTTATCTTATAGAGATAATACTCATTATAAAAATGAGAATTATAACAAAAGAAAATTATTATTAATGAAAATAATATTATTCACAAAGATGAATTTGATCCTGAAACAATTTCGGATTGTAACTTTAAAATTTAATTTTATGGAAACAAACTTTTAGATTTTTCTAAAGGTTCTTCTACTTAGAGCTCATATTAATAATGAGTTTAATAATCCTAAATGGGATAAGTTTAGAATTTGGTATTTTAAATCATTCTCAAAAGATGATTTAAATTACTTTTGTTAATGATTTTACAAATTCGTAAAAAGCATAATGAAATTACTTATTACGTTCCTTGGTTTATTAAAACCTTTTATATTGATTATATTTTATTTATTGAAAGAGATTATAAAATAATTTACGGTGGTATACAAAAAAATTTTACCTCTCATCATGTTCCTTTTTCAAATTGAAAAAGGAGAAAGAATATTTAATTTTTCCCATTATAAGAATCATTGAAAATGAGGTTTTACAAATTTTAAACATATTAATCAGATTATTGAGCAAAATAATTTTTGTAATCTTTATTTGTCTATTATTGGAGAAGAAATTATTTCTCTACATGATAAAGTTGATAAAATTATCTCTAAAATAGATTCTCAAAATAAATCTAAAAATGATAATAATAATAATAATGTTATTATTAAAAAAATTTTCTTTATTCAATCTCCTATTGAGATAAAAGATTTTAAAACCAAGCTTTATTTTCGATTTAGAAAATCTTATTAATGATAAATTTAGAAATCTTAATATTTCAAATTTTTTAGATGATGATTTAACTGATAATCATGTTATTCAACCCAATAATGATAATTTTAATAATAATGATAGTATTAATAAAATAAAATGGTAGGATAGACCTACCATGTCTACTTATTATTATAAAGAGACCTACCCCTATGGATGTTCTTAATGAAGAATGAAAAACTTTTTTCAATAATTCTTAAGGAAAAAGATATTTATGAATGGAATATTGATGGTGGAAGTGATAATCATATTTTCACTCAATGTCATCGGATGCTTAATCCGCTTGTCAAACTTGTGGTAATAGTGATATTTGCATAGCTATTCTTACGGTTTTATCTTTTAAAGGTTGGTGGGATAATTATTTGACTCTCAAAATAGAATGGAAATTTTTAATTCTATTAAAAAAAAAAATGGTGAAACAAAAACCAATGCGGTTTACTCTTTTGATTCTTACTATTTTGGATCATTTTCTTTGGGTCAATATACCAATAAATATGAAAATACTAGAACCCTTTTTTTAAATTTTAAAACTCTTTATCGATTTTAGATGGTACAAAGATACTTTCTTGTCTGATTTATGAGATCCCGATTGTAATCAGGATATTTGGAAAAAATAAATTTGTTGATGGTCTTCCTAATCTAAATTGAAAGAGTTAAGAAAACTCTTAGAAAGGATTTCGATTCGATCCATTATAGGTCTTATACTTTTGGTCAAATCATTAGTGTGTTTGTGTTCGGGAAGGAATAAATCTTTTGTAATGAACTCAAATTAAAAAATCAAATTAAAAAAAAGATAATCTTACGGAAAGAAAACAATTAGGTCAATTTAGGACCAATTTGGATTAGATAATCCTAATCCTAAAAAATAGTTTGCATAAAACTAATAAAAGAGATTTAAAACATAAATCTAACTATAAAAGAAGAAAACATAATTCTTCAAAACAAAAAGAGAAAGATTTTGATAATAATAAAGGTAAAAGGAAATCTTTTAAAAAGAGAAGATACGATACAATTATTTGTAAAAAATGTGGTCATTATGCTAATCGTCTTTATGCAAAGGATAAGATTAAAAATCTTGATATTAATGAAGAGTTAAAAGAAACTCTTTTTTAAGATTGTCATGAATCCTAATAACAATCTTGAATCGAAAAAGTCTTATAATGAAAACATTGAATCCTCTTCGGATGATGATAATTCAGTTAAATCAGAAAAAGAAAAATGCAATAATTGTATACTTGGAAAACCTTGTCTTAATTGTATCAGTAATACTGATAATGTAAATGATATTGATAATGAGTTTTATAAACTTATGAGTCAATTTCAAGATATGAATATTAGTGTCTTTAATAATAATATTTTTGAATTTCTTAAACATATTAAAGATTCTAGTTTAAGAGATAAAATCATTGAACAATTTCATGATTCTTTTAAGAATGAAGACAATAATAAAACTAGTCTTTCTAAAAAAATTGATAATAATTATTATAATATGGGTGAATTGGAAAGACTTTTTAAAAAAATATGGAAAAAATTGAACTTTAAATGATTTAGTCCATGAGATTAATAATCTCAAAACCGATGTAAAAATACTTCAAAACCGAATCTTGATCTTTACATTCTTCTTTTTTTTTATGGAGAAAGGTAAAGATAAAATTGAAGATTGTGAAACCAAATTTATAATACTCTTTTCACAATATTTAGATATTAATGATAATTTTAAAATAGAGAAGAATCATTTATCTACCATTAATATGGTTATAAAAATGGTATACTAAGATTTCTCTTCTTATAAATAATTCTTATTAGAAAGATTTTATTGCCATGATTGATAGTGGTTTTGATTTGAGTGTTATTATTAGGAATAATAAGTTTTTGAAAAAACTACTCATTCACTTTTCTCATGCGGTGGAGGATCTTTAAAGATTAATTATAAGCTTAAAAAATGCTTATGTTTGTGTTGATGGTTGTTGTATTCCTAATGATTTTCTTATTCTTTGAAGACATCACTAGTCAAATGATTATTGGTCTTCCTTTTTTTTTTAAAATATATCCTTTGACCTTTGTTTGAAAAGTGGTATTAAGTACTTATAATAGTAAACATATTACTTTTAAGTTTATTACCAATATTCATAAGGTTCTTAATTTGATTCAAGATCAAATTAATAATAAAAATTGTCAAATCAATTTTCTTAAAGAAGAGCTTAATTTATTACTATAAATAATAGATTAAATAATTCTAAACCGCAAGATAAAATCAAACTTTTAATAAATAAATTTTCCATTGAAATTTGTAATGATTTTCCTAATGCTTTTTTGGGATAGAAAAAACATATAGTTTCTCTTCCCTATGAAGATGATTTTAAAGAGAATAAAATTCTACTAAATAGACCTTGTCGGAAATCTACGAATATTTAGAGTTATGTAAAAAGGAAATATCTTCCTTATTACAAAAAAAGCTTATAACTCCTTCTAAATATATATGTTAATAGGATCGTTTAGTTATTAATTACAAACCGCTTAATAAGGTTCTAAAATGGATTAGACATCCTAGATCTTCGATGATTATCAATGCTCTTATTTTCTCTAAATTTGATTTAAAATCAGGATTTTATATTAATCAACCCGATAGGTATAAAAATTTTTAATGTACCATTTGATTTGTTATGCCTTTTGGGCTTAAAAATGCTCTCTTCCGAATTTCAACAAATTATGAATGACATTTTTAATCCTTATAGTGATTTTATTATTGTTTATATTGATGACATTCTTGTATTTTCTAAAGATATTGATATACATTTTAAACATCTTGATATGTTTAAAAATTTGGTCATTAAAAATGGTCTTGTCATATCAAAAACCTAAAATGGTTTTATTCCGGACTAAAATAAAATTTCTTGGTCATATTATTGATAAAGGAAATATTATTCCAATTCAAAGAAGTATTGAATTTGGTAATAAATTTCGATATTATAACTGATAAAACTTCGATTACAAAGATTCTTGAAGCCTTAATTATGTGTCTTCTTATATTGAGAATCTTGTTGAAGATTCCATTATTTTATATGATAGACTTAAGAATGGGAATGATGATCATACTATTATTATCGGGATAAAGGATAAGGTTAAAAATATTCCTTGTCTTATCTTTGGCTAATCCTTGGGGAAAAAATTGATTTTATGGAGGTATTCTTAAACAAATTAATCCTGATAATAAAAAGGATTATATCATTAGATTTTATTCGGTAAATGGAATAATAGTCGAAAAAATTATTCTCGCTATCGCCAAAGAAAGCTATTGTTAAATGTGTCCTAAAATTCGAGGATGATTTATATAATAAAAAATTTACTATTAAAACTGATTCAGGCTTACTTTTATGCTCTTCAAAGATTTTTGAACATAAGCGATGTGGCAAAATCTTTGCTTATTTTGATTTTGATATTGTTTATCAAAAGGATAATCATCTTTGATTTTTTAACTCGAGAATTTATTTCTTTGACGAAATGAGTCATGCGGGAAGGAACCTCTTATATGGGGGAGGAAGAGGCCATCCTCATGATTATTCAACATGGGAAGAAATCCCTTTTCAACGAGAATATTTTTCGAAGTAGCTCTTTTCAAAAAGGAGACAATGTACAAAAAGGAGTTTCAAGAATTTTCGAGAAGGGAAAAAATCTACCAATAGAGGACAATTCCTCAAAAATGTGTTGAAGAATCATATTCTTCAATTGCACAAAAAGAATATAAATTCTTTGATTCTTCAAAAAAAGAATTAATTCTTATTATAGAAGATGATGATGAGAAATTCAAAGAGTCCCTATGGATTCTTATGGAAAAATATTTTCCAAATTCAAATTGGAATGTTGAGACTTACAAATCCAGGAGGATTTTATGAGAATATCCTCATCGGTCCCGGAAGTGTTGAAATTCAAAGATTTCCTCCTAAAGAGTAAAAGCTATCAATTACTCTAAATTTATTATCAAGAAGATTATTTCCATCCAAGAATGGGGAACTTCACCTTTCACGAAAAAAAGTATGACCAATGATGTCACACATACCACTTACCAATACAATTATTGGGATTACCTTCAAAGTTTTTATAAAACGTTGTTGTATCGTAATGCTAAGCATTCTCATACTTAGTTAATTAAATATGTGATAACGTTGGCGGTGAATCAAATTCCTTTGGTTGTTGTTCTCATGGTGGGGAAGCTTTGGGGCTTTGGCGAGATATTTTGCCGTAAGAGGTTAAAGACCTCTTGGAAGAATATACTATTGTTTATTGTTTAAAGTCACATAATTTGGTAAAACTACTTGTATGTTCTTTATGGATTCGAAATCCGTAGGTTTAAAATGGAGACCGAGTTTTTGAACATGTCACACCTTGTTTATGGAGAATCCATAACGCGATTTTGGAATAACTTAAATGTTATTGCCCCTTCCAAAGTCACCAATAAGAAAATATTTCAAGGATTAAATCAAAAATGGAAGAATTGAAAAATTTACATTAAGGAACTTTAATTCTCTTCCATCATTCTCTAATACTTAAAAGTATTTTAATTTTCTCAAAAAGAAAATTATGGATCTTTATATGGATCATATTAAAAATGATTTATTCAAAGATATTGATTTTTCCGATTCAAAATCGACGCTTCAATGATTTTAGGATCCGATCTTCAAGATCAATTTGGGATCCAAATGAAGATGATCGGGGAGTTTTCTATTCAAGAAAGCTTGATCTTTTGAAGAATTCTCTCAAAGGAAATTAAAATAAAAGCAAAGTTTTTATGGAAGGATCTTATCCTGATGGTTTCTTTACATCCTTTACAACGGAAGGATGGGATATTCAGCATGGAATAATTCGTTCCAGATTAGGCTATCTTCTGACAGATACATGAGGCTTACATTATAACATTTGGAGAATACCTTCCCAAATTCTTATTGATAATGAGAATAATGTTATTCATAATAAGAATTATATTAAAATTCTTAAGAAAAAAATTAGAGTTTTGGAAGTATGGATTCCATGGATTGAAGCTTCACCAAGAAGAAATCAAGGAAGAAATGTCTATCCAACCCATCATCAAGAATTGGCTAGTTTCAGAGAGTCTCTTAAACTCTTAAAAAGGCAAGCTTCATTATTGACAATTTAATGAAGATTTTGGACTTAGCACATTCCAGAAAAATGTGGCTCGATGTCGAACAAAAATCAAATTTGCCATTACATCAACAGACAAAAGAATCGCTCATGAATAGTAATTACTATTCAAACTTTTTTGTCTTTTTTTGTGATTTTGTTTTTTTATGCACTATTTCTTTTTTTATTTTGAAACCGGGGTTTGACTTTTTTCATCTATAAATGATGATTTTTTTTTTTAATTGTCACGTGTGAGTTTAGACTTCGCCCTTCTTTCTCTCTCTCTATAGAAACCTTGTTAACCTTGCACATACATTATCTTGGTTTGACTTATTTTTATATAAATACGTAATTTTAATTTCATTTCGATGTTTCATTTCATGGATAATTTAGAATAATATTATGACTTAATTATGTACTAGTAACAAATTATATTCTATAATGATAAATGGATATATCAAAGGTAGAGTCGGTTTAACCGAAGAGGTTTGAGCTTTAAATATTCAGTTAATTATTACTCTTACATTGATAAAAAGCCATGGAATACCTATTTGAGTTTTAATCTGAATATCTCGATCCTTATATAAATATGGTATATATATGTTATGAACACACCAAAGCTAATTAGTGTGAACATTTTATTTTAATTATAATACAAGTCCTAACTAACTGATATTTTAAATAAAGGGTGACACGTATTTTAGAGCTTGAATTCAATATTTTCAACTATCTACTTTTTGAGTGGTTTCATCTTAATTTCATATTCATTTTGTCAAAATTTTGGACAAATATCTACACTCAAGTGTGTAAAACTAGTAAGGCAACTTAATCAAAACGACTTTGACTAATTCATTTTACGATGGTGACCCATAAGAAACAATCTGAACCAATATCTAATCATATTTTTTTGGTGAGGGACATTATCATCATGAGATCAATTTAAATTAAGTCTATTTTATGTATATATTCAATTATTCATTAAGTTGATAAAAAGTTTTTTAGTCCCATAACTTTCCTGTAATCTGTTTTTGATCCCAAAATATTTAACTTTCCAATTTTGGTCCCATAACTATTGCGTTTGTCCAATTTTGATCCCGAACGGAGATCCCCAATTTTCATTTCACCAATATTATGACTGTACTAGTAACCAATATATTCATATATACGATAAAATCATATTATTACTCTTACATTGATAAAAAAGCCATATACCAATTAATCTAATACTCGAATAAGACTGGAAGTTTCGAAGGTTATATATTTAAATATATATAATATATTAGTTAGTTAATTATTTAGGGCTATATATCGGACACACATTCTTCGAATATCATCACAGCTAAGTATTATATTCATCCAGTTGCATCGTGTAATCATAGTGTATTTTAGAACCGTGCAACTTACTATACTGAAAGATGCAACTTATTTACATTGAATCGTGCAACTATTAATATGAAAAAAATAATTGTATCTTTCAGTATAAAAATTGATTGATTCTAAAACTTATAAATCGCATGGCAAGATTGGCATGATAATCCACTATTTGATTCGTTGGATCTTTTTCAATGATGTGACTTTCTACAAATTAAAGGCTAGCTTCACTTTCTTGGCAATTTCCTCCCCTTAAATTCTTTAATTTATAGCCATACATAGACTTGACTTCAGTATCATGTTGATGGAATATATATATATATATATATATATATATATATATATATATATCTCTTCTTCAGAAATAAATACATTCCATTAATTCATTTGAAAACCCTAAAATCTTGAATAGAAGTTTTCTGCTTCAAAATGGACAATAATGTGGTTCGCTCAAATCTTACAATTGACCTCAACCTTAATCCCATGCAAAACCCTTGTGAATCATCGGTACGCCATATATATATATGTGTGTGATATATTCAATTTTTTTTTTTATTATTATTATACAAGATAATATATGCAAAGTGTTTAATTAATTCTTTCCAGAAGATGGGGTTTGAAGATACGTCCATTGGAGAAATGGCGTCGAATTCGAATTATGAGGTTTATATGTAAAGCAAAGTTGTGTTCTTAATGCTTGAAATTTGTTTGAATTGATTTTATGTTTTATGCAGTGTTTTTATAACCGAACCGACGACCAAACCGATTTGGGCATCGATTGCCGGTCCAACCGGTTGGACTGGTTGAACCGGCGGTTCAACCGTTAAATTGATTTATGCATATTTTTTTTATATTTTGTATGTTACATTAAAAAATAAATATTTATTCATAAAAAATTAAAATTATAACTAATTTTTAACTTATAAGTCTTATATTAAAATAAATATAATAGAGTTTGGAGACTAAAGATGATGGCGTTGTGGATTAATTCTACATAGTATGTGACGGCGGTAAGAGATTAAATGAAGTTGATGACTTGTGAATACAATTATGAGAGAAAAATATGATATTGAAATAAAAACAATAACATTGTACATAGAGATTTAGAAAAAAAAAAATTTAAAAAGTGATTTAATAAATAATAAAAATAATAAAACTGAATTAACCGTTTTCAAAAAATAATTGAACCGGCGACATGAGTGATTCACGGTTCGATCGGTTCAACCGGGTTCAACCAGTTTTTAAAAACACTGGTTTTATGTATAGATTCATTGACAAAATACAAAAAAACAATCTTACTATAAAGTTAAGGTTCCTCTTCTAGGCCCATACTTTGTTGTTTCTTGTTATATATGTAAAAATTTGTTTCTCACGTTAATTTCTATATATCTGTCATGTAACTCAATGCACTTTTCAAAAAAGGATCAAGAATTTTTTTCTAAGCGAAATTAAATGAAAATTTAATATTTATAATGTTATTAATTATTATATGATGATGCTATAAATCAAGAGAGTCAGACAAACTCTTATAAATTCAAGATAAATTAGAAATTGAAATACAAAAGTCGACCCCCGCACCCCTTATATAAGTCTTATCTTTTATGTTTTATTCATCAAGACTTAAGTAAATCTATATATTGTGTGTGACATGGAAAAAAAATTTAAGATATGTACAAAATATATAAATATATATATATATATATATATATTATATATATATGCATTATGTATTTAATCATCCTTACATTAAATAGACTTTGGGTGTAGGGAAATAATGTGTTGCATGTTGGGTATACAAAAAATTTCGACGGTGCAATTACTTTATTTCCAATATTATATACATGCAATTGGATTCCTATATTCCTGTGAAGATATTAGAACTCCCTAATCTTTGAGAAATCTATTATTTAATGCATCCAACCCAAGATTAATTGGAAAGAATTAAAATAAATAAATACATTGGATAAAGACTAATTTCTATTTTTTATCTCTAATAACACCCTAATCTTTGATGCATCCACCCAAGATTAATTATGATGGTTCATTAAATATTTTTATTGTTCCACGTATCATACATCCAGACTAGAGCGGTTCATTTAAAAAAATTTAATATTATATACGGTTGATAATTTATAATGTCAAAAATAATTAATTGCCACAGATAGCTTTCAGGATCAAATTTATAGTTTTTGTTTTCCTTTTTAAAAAATATAATAATTAAATCCACTATATATTTTCTGCATATTAAATTGAAACTAATTTAGAGATGATCTTGCAGGAGTTGAATCGTATGTTGAAATGTGAGAACAAAAAATTAGAAGACATGGTTAGAATTTTGATGAGAAATGAATGATTTGAAGCAGCAATCTGAGGAATCAAGAACAAGAAAGAGAAAGGCCAACGAATTAAACCACACTTGGTGTGATCACATGCTCATATCACGTGATGAACCAAAAGTCATCGAATCTAATGTTTCTAGAGTTTATGTTAGAATTGACCCATCCGATATTAGCCTGGTAACTTTTTTTTCAATTTTATATTTTATTCCGGAGAATTTTTTTGTGAAACTTGTTTATAATATAAAATTAATGCAATTGATATAAATAATTTATTATAATTAATTAATACTACCTCTGTCCCAAAATTAATAACATGCACGTTAATTTTATTATCGAGTTTTTTGCGAGCGAGTTGTTTATTAATATTTGATATGATTAAGTGATTTTTAAGGAGGAGTATGATATATCTACGTCCCTTCTATTATATGCATCTTTAAAAAATATTTTATTATTTTAAATACTAGTAAAAAATTCGTTCGCTAAAACACATGAAAATAGTAAACGTGCACCTTATTATGGGAATGAGAGATTATTATTTAGTGAAAATTATTAATATTGATAAAGTGATAATGTCTAACTAAATCAGGAGATAATGGAGTACTGTTTAATGAAAATAAATAATATTATTTTATAAAATAAGGAATATCGTTGGAAAAGGAATCTAATTTTATATTATGATTAAATTTCACAGTAGAATTTGTCTTTTATTTTACGAGTACAAATTTAAAGATGATATATTTAATATTGATGTGTATATTATTGACTTGATGTATATATAGGTAGTGAAGGATGAATATCAATGGAGAAAATATGGACAAAAGGTAACAAGGGATAATCCATCGCCTAGAGCTTATTATAAGTGCTCTTTCGCCCCCACTTGTCCCGTTAAAAAGAAGGTGCGTTTCTATTTTTTCAAATTGAAATTAGTTCATAATGAAATTGTAAAAATTAAAGACTAGATTTTTTATAAACCCGAATTCACGATATCGATGAACTCTAACACTGATATGGTGGCGGATACAAGGAGGGGCTAGGGGTGGCAACAGCCCCCCAAACATTTTTTTTTCCAATGTATATATAGAAATATATGTGTATAATTATATTAATATGTGTAATTATTCTCATTGTTTAGCTACATATGTATGCATGTGTAAAATTTTGTCACCACATAAATGTTGATATCTATTAATTAGACTTAAAACACATGTTTTTTTACACTCTCGCCCCCTCGAGATTTGTATTCTGAATCCGTCACTGCTGATACCGTACATAATAATAGTATTAAAAGAGTTTTATTATTATTTATAAATAACTCACAATTAACTGAAAATGTAATTTCATAATAGAGTAGAAAATCGATTTTCTCAATGCTACATTGTTGGGACTACGCAATAATATATTAATATGTTTTATCATATATTTAATGTGTTATACAATATAACACGTTTATACATGTGTTACAATATGAACACTGTTATAATGTTCAGCCGCTTAATATGAAAATAACTTAGAAAATCCAACCGTTTAATTAGTTGGGTAAGTATAATTACGTGGGCCCATAAATTTTCTCTTTAAGACTTTAACACGGTCTGGTTTCTTGTCAAAATATCCATGGCTTATCTTAATTAATTGGTAGTAATAGTTTCAAGGTCAAACCTTCATGAATCTTCTTTGACAAGCTTTTGAACTTTCTTTTATTGGAAAGTGGAGACTGTTCAAATTTTGCTTTCTTTTTCATTGAATTCATACAAAATGGAGGTTGGAATTGACTTTGCTTCTACTTTCATCAAATTTATGCACACTTATCTTATTTGTTCGTCCATTAAATATATAATTTTTTTATGAAAAAAATTATTTTATCTTTATTTTTTAACCATCACTTAATTACTTTAAATGTCATTGTACTTTACTCATAAATAATCATTTTATTTATAAAAGAACCTCACAATACTCCATAATAACCTTACTTAATTTATCTTTTTTTTTTTTAATTTGTGCCCGACTCATCAGATATAAATTTGATGGACAAATGGAGTAAATATTTTTATTAAAAATATTTACATTACACTGTGAATTAATTAGTACTCCTTCTTGTTACTCATTCATTTCATAATATAATTACATAGTGAATTTGGTGGACAGATGGAGTATTATTAAATAGAATTCTCAATTTTTGTGACCTTTCTTAAATGAAACCATGCATAAAATAACACTATATATTATTTGTAGGTGCAAAGAAGTGTGGATGACCCCTCTCTCTTAGTAGCCACATATGAAGGCCAACACCACCACCACCATCACCCTTCTGCGGCTGAGCCACCACGAGCCGCCGCCGGAGAGGCTTCGTCCCCCGGCTGCCCAACTTCATGTGAATGCTCAACAAGCAATGATCTAACACATTTCTTAAAAATTCAAAAGGCTATTGCAACAAGTGATGAAAATAGTGAAATTCAACAATTTTTGGTGGAAAAAATGGCTTCGTCATTGACAAGAAATCGAGGTTTTACAGCTGCGTTGGCTGCAGCCATAACGGGAAGGATTTTCGACGAGGTTGCTTCAGATAATAGTGATATTGATCATGATTATAATAATATTTCCAATCCTAATTGAGGTTTTTTTATTTTGAGCAGAATTGATGTAGGGTGTAAATTTGTCTGGATTTTGCATGTTATGGTTGTGGTTTTCATTATGGAATTTTTGGCCCCTTATATATTTATGAGGAAAACTATGAATAAGAAGAATGTTGTATGAAATGGAGGTAGATAAAGTGTGAATATAATGAGAAGAGAAAAAAAAAATCAATGCATGTCACCTTATGACATATTAAATGGTATTGAAAATAATGAATTCAAGATGAATGATGAAGATGAATTATCAATTAATTAATTAATTAAAATAAGGTTCAAATCATGTATCAAGAACTAGAATGAACAAAGTACTTAAAAGACTTGACTTAAATTACAATTCATTTGGATGGTTTGAGGAAGATAATATTTTTTAAAGAGAATTTGAGGAATTATCTTGAGCATTCTACTAGCTTAGAACTTCTAAAAACATCAAGATCAAGATAAGATAAATCGAGTGCAGAGCTTTTCCTCTGGCTTGAAGTGAGGCCTCCACTAATGGACGGTAGATTCTGATCCCCCGGATTACGGATTAGTCGGTCTTTGGGCCTCAAATTATAAAAAGATAAGATAAATTGAGTAGAAAGCAAACGGAATGGCACAGATATTTAAATTCTGCAAAGAAATCCTAATGAGAGATGCAAGTTTTAGTTCATTTTTACATACATCAAAGAAGCCATCATTCTTTTTCAAACCCTGCACAAAATGCACTACACACAAAGTGTAGTATCCACCATTGATTCTCCCACCCATATATGCCAGTATAAACAGAAGTTCATTCAATCTCATTTCACAAATATTAGCACAGTTCAGTATCAAACTTGAGAGATATGCCCATACTGAAGAGTTCCTGACACAGCAATTTTGCACCGTACGGCACGTTCACCTTCACCACATCTTCCACGGAATCACAGAAACGGCAATACGGGCCCCTAATCTTCCGGCCACCAAACGCGGGCCGCAGGATAACAGTTGCCATGTTCTGGCACTTCCTGCATATGTGCATCTGAGAGGAATCACTGAGGGTGAAGAGGCGCTCATGCAGATTGGCAGCTGCCCCGTGGGCTATAAGGCAGACCCGTTCCATCTCACCGAATTTGATTCCACCGAAGTGTTTCCGGTCAGCCACGGGCAGACGAGTGAGTGGATGGACGGGCCCCGTGTTCCTGAACTTCACCTTGTCTTCGGCCATGTGTGTGAGTCTTTGGTAGAATGTGAGGCCCATAAAGATTTGGGAGTCGACCATTTCACCTGTGCGGCCATCATAGACTCGCTCGTTTCCCCATCTTGAAAACCCAAGCCTGAGAAAATGCAATTATATCACTTGGAGAATATTTATGAAGTAACTACAGTTAACAGCTTACTATCCTTTAAATCCTATACCGGTTATAATTTCCACCTTTGATTACTAAACAATCAACCAGTCTCATTAAGGGCGTGTTTGCAAACTCTACAAACAGCTTCCAGAATCACTTTTTTCCAAGAGTTGTACGTGCAAACACCACCTTAGACATGTACATGCACATTAGATTAATGTGTGAAACACCACCTCGACTTGTTCCATGAATGGAAAGGGATATTAAAGGGGAAGGGAAGTAAACATGAATTAAACCATTTCGGCAAGTTGTTTGTAAATCTCCACACTTCTTAACTAAATACCATGTAAACAATGTAGGGCGAGACGAATAATTTCTCGTTTTACTAATTGGCCCTCTTTTGTGGGGGCTAAACAAAAGATCAGTAATAATTTATTTAACTAATCAAGATAAAATTATAGTAAGCTATGAGGGTTTCTATTTATTAATCCTATAGTTAGTATATTATAATTTCTTCACGCGACTTTAGATGAAACCAAATTGAGTTCTGGATGGAATTGCATAGACTTCTGTTCTAGTAATTCTTCCAAACCATACAAATGGTGTTTTCTGATACACTAAGACTAAGTTAAAGTTCCGACTATACATTCTTTTTCAAACCCGACTATACAACTTCTTAGGAAGATTATAAAATATAGTTTACGTAATAAACCTATGAATACCTGTGAAGCTGGGCTGATATATCTTCAACAGATGGGGTGGAAAATGGGGTGGCATATTTTAGTCCACCACCGAGTGCAATGCCTTTGCCCAAAGCAGCCTCCAAAAGTTGACCAGGCGTTTGTCGAGAAGGAAATGCATGGGGGTTTATGACTATGTCTGGAACTATTCCCTGTTTTGTGAATGGGAAGTTCTCCTGGGACTCGAGAAAGCCCAGAACACCCTTCTGCCCATGCATGCTGGAAAACTTATCCCCGAGACATGGAAAGCGAACCTGGACAGAAATAGCAATTATTATGGTACGAAACAATAAAAGAACACCCACAAAAGACATGGGAAAGCTAAGAACTTGAAAGAAAAAGAAGGTAATTGTTTTTAGTTCTAAACTTAACCACTAGATCCCGATAGAAATAGAAGTTGTAACCCCTTAAAACAAAAGGCATCATAATAATCGAGGAATATAACAATTACTAACCATGGGAAAAAACAGAAACACGTGCAACACACATGAAAATTAACAGTTTTGTAAGCGAAAGACCTTTGGTGCTATAGTAAGCAGGCATATTAAAGGCAATGAAACTACCCAAAAAGGATTGATACAGATGTTTAAATGTACCTGTCTCAGTGATATTACAGCGAAGTTCTTCCCTTCATCATTGGCAGAAAGCACAACCTTCTGGACCATACCCCTCTCGGTGTGCTTAAGTTTGATGCTGTGATCAACCCCTGATGCAGCATACTTTCCAATAACGATGTCGCCTGTTTGAAGATTTGCACCAATGTAGGGAAACCCATCGTCATCCAGGCTGTCAACACGCCCAATCTTGCTTTGCATCTTCCCAAAGTTGATGAGCTCATCAATCTTCGTCTTTTTCCCACCCCCAACCACTACTCCCATTCACTTCTGAATTTTCAACTTCGGCCTTGTAGCTTCTGACATGTTCAGATCGGAACATGCCACACTCTAGTGAGGCACGATTCATTACCAACGAGTCCTCTTGGTTGTAACCAAGATGGACGTTGACTGCCACAATAGCACATTGGCCGTTGAAGAACTCGGGATGGGGAATCATCCGCTTTTGGTGATTGGAATAGGTTGATTTCCCGAGGCAATCAGCAAGGGCGGTCCGAAACAGTGGCCTCTGGGGATAATACATCTGATGAGTATTTGTATCAACACGAATGTTTGGATTCGTAGATGAGTACCCGATGGCTTGCTGAGAGTGTTTCTCAGCTTGGTACAGAACTCTTTTTGCGTGATCGTGATTGGCGAAAGGGATGATCCCACAGCTTAAACCCAATAGAAAGGAACAGTCAAGTTCGCAGTGTGTGTACTTTATGGGTGGATTTTCCAACTCTGCGGTGAAAAGGTATTTGATTCCCCAAGCTGTTTGGCAATCTTCTTCTTCTTCTGGTCCAATGAACTCGATTATTCCACTATCAAGAAGAGATTGAAACAAGAACTCTCCTTTCAAGTCTTTGATCTTAATAAGGTTCTGGACAACGAGAAGGGGGCGGAGAATCCTTCCGGCATCAGCGAATATGCGTACTTCTGAATATTGCCTGTCTCTTTTAATTTCAATCTGCAAGAGAAAAAGATCTTAGAACAGGTAGATGTGTGTATCAAGAGTAAGAGACAAGAATTAGGTAAACCAGTAACGAAAAGTCGTGGACCAAAAGATTATAGAATTGCCACTCATGTTTCTTCAATAAGGAATAAAATGAAGAGAATATGAAATTAAACAGCAAACAGATTGGGGAATCAGAAGCCAAAGAAAGTGAGTTCAGATTTATTTTGACAAGTTTCAGATAAAATTATATGAATCCAAGACAACCTGAGGAGGAACTTCCATTCTGCGACGTTTACGTCTTAGCTTAGAAACAAATGATGAGGAATCTTTACACATCCCAACCCAGTCTCCATCCAGAAAAACTCGGTCCTTCCCACCGAGCAAATGCAAAGCATTATCAACCAGTTTCTCCATTCCACACTCAAGAAGCTTTTGAAGAAGACCATTTTTTTCCAGAAAATTATTACTCACAAGACCCATGCTTGCCAGATTCTTAACAAGTCCACAATTTTCTCCATCTGGCGTGGAAAGGAAGCAAAGCTTACCCCAATGTGATGGGTGTCTGCAACAGTAATGGAAACACTTATAAGCAAATCATTATTAGCAAACTGAAAAAATTAAAATATTAATACATGCAACCTCCTAATAATGAAGTGAACCCAACACATTACAACGCTATTGCATATTCATATTATTCATTAGTTTCAATGACAATATTCAGGAATGGGTCAGCTTCAGCCTCAGAGAGAGAGAGAGCAACGAATATATCAGTATATGACCCTTTAGCAAATAAGTCATATGGGAGCAATAAGTATACCCATTATGCATACATTGATGCATAATTTCCCAGATAACCACAGATTTTCCTTTAAGCTGAAAAAAATTAAAGAGAAACAGAGAAGCAGCCACTGAAACGAAATTTGATTGCAATTTAAGCATTAATATCCTTCGTAATGCAGATTGGAATAATAAGTACATATAACATCAAAGAGATTAGAATCACAAAAGCAATCTGGTGAGGCCACCAGTTGCACAGTGCAACTGGTGCACCCAAGTTTTACTCTAAGAGAAAAAAATTTTCTTTATCAAATACTTGATCAAGATGGTGTTTCTGTTTCCTTAGCCAAATGGAGAAGTAGCCTCTTGAAACTGAATAGTGTGAACCGCAAAGATTACAAGCTAATAGAATAAAGTTAAGAGAACTTACGGGTATCTAGCATCGCCAACCCTGCCTGTGTACGACACTTGCTGGCGAGTTTTCCTCATATCAGATATTGCCTGCAATGGATTTGTTCGTCTCAGGGTAGCCACTACACCAGAAGTTCTTTCCATTCTCTTATAGGGATGGACCCAAGCTCCAGTTGAAAAAGCTCTAGAAATGCCATTTGTAATGATAAGAGGGATCCAAGTAGTTGCTAATTGGCCGCAGCTCCCGATCTTTATAAAGGTCCCTTTGCATAGCCTTTACCAAACGCCTCTCTGCATGTTTAACGTGAACTTTCAACTCTCGCTCAAGTAGTTCGCCAGCCAACTCCAATCGTTTGTTCCAAAGATCATCCCTATTATCAACTTTTCGGCGCCCTCTGTATGCTTCCAACAGACCTTTGACCATATAAGCCAGAAAAGAAGCCTTCTGGGCTGGGCTACTGAGATGGGGAAAAAGGTAGTGTCTGATGCAATCTTCCACTGATTCTTCAGGTGGTTGCATGAGCTTCTTGATTGCTTTAATTGCATTGCCCTCTCTACGGAAACCCTCAGATTTTTTATCAGCATCATATATTGATGCGATAAGTATATTTGCAATTGAAGAATCCTCAGTGTCTATGTCAATCAGCTTGACAACCTCTTTGTCATTTGGCACACCCAAGGCAAAGAAGAGAATCCAAACGGGAAGTTCTGTAACATAAAAATATGCAGTGAGGATCTTTTCTCCACCTGACACCTGCTCCAATTTGGGAACTAACTTAATGTAAACTCTTTTCCTCTTCGCAACTGGCCGATACGCTACGGTCCAAGCAGGATCTTTAGCCACCCATAGTCTATTCAGACATATTTGCTCTTGTGCGATGAAAGTCTGCACCAACAATTTGAAGTTAATTAATATATTATATGAAAGAACTTTCTTGTCATCTAACAAACTTAAAAAAAGAAAGACCATTTACAGCAACTAAAATGTCAAAAGCAATGCCTACTCTCTCTATAATAGAATCAGTAGAGTGACTAGTGAGGTAAGATGAATTGCTGTCACTAGGTTGTGTCAAGTGCCTCATATAAACTTGTACAAACAAAACAATTAGCCCACTAAGATATATAAAGTTCTTGGCATATTAGGTGACTTAAAAGGTAACTATTAAGTTATTTTATGTTCATTTATAAAGTTTGCCATCACTTCAAGTAAAACAATCTTAAAAAAAAAGCATTAATCCTGATGCCGAACTTATTCAATATAGAAAAAATAACTGCTTAACCCTCACCTTCTCAGCACCCTTAATTACAAAGTATCCCCCTTCATCAAATTCGCAGTCCTTTTTGTCAGATGAAATCGTCAAACACAAGTCTGACTTCACCATGACTGGGAGTTTCCCAAATTTGAGAACATCATGAAACTCATTTTCTACGGTCTTCTCAACATATTTCTCCACACCAGTTTTTAATTTGTCACTTCTGGAGACACCTTCCGTGTACACCTGAAAGCAGAACATTTGATCATTCTAAGAAAATTATTGCTTAGGCCTTAGTTCATCACTTGGCTGTAAAAAAAATTCACTGGATTGCTCCAATGCCCGTGAACAAACTAATTGCAAAACATGATGAAACTATTTACATATTTAATATGACAAAGCATTAACAATATTGAATGGAAGAATCAGTGCATTTAAATCTAAAAACAACAAAGATCAAGATGCTACAAACTAATTGCCACAGATCTCCCCGAATATCAATAGTCATACTAGAAGGCATGAGGAGTATCACCTGAAGATGAGTCTCAACTTTGATGGTGGCTGCGTAGGTCATGTTTTGAAGATGGGCATGCCTGGGATAAAGATCCAAGTCAACCGCTTCAAATGCTGTGTACTTTTCACCGCCAATGATAGTTGGCTTCTCGAGGGTAACCTTTCCAAACTTGAGAGAGGCAAGTCTCCAGTCACCATCCCCACTTTAGATGGATCGTATCCAGGCTCGACCACAATCTCTCCAATAGAGTCAAAGACTTCTTGAAGTCCATGTTTAATGAAATCATTGTACGAATTGATCTGATGGCTAATGAAGCCGTATTGGTCAAAAAAGGCTGTTGAGGCCTTTTTACAGAAACCCTTTAGGAAACTTTCGTCCAATCCTTGCAGGGCACAGTTCAGTTCATCATCAGAATCGGAAAAACCAAAGTCCGGATCATCGTCAATATCCATTGGACAGGCACCACTAAAGAACTTCTCATTTATGCTACTAGGCCCAGCTTCTCCCACAAAGTCCCATGAACTCATCTGTATTAAAGTCAGACAAAATCAAACAACTATCAGTTTACTGCAGCACCTCCAAATAAATGGCTTTCACAATACACTACTGCAACAATCATGACTAACTTTCACCGCATTCGAATCAAAGATTTTAACAAAATGTACTCATGAACAAACACTTGGTACCATAAAAAAACACACAAAAAACAAGAGAAAAATATTGAACGACTGAAACCCTAACTGCCGAGCCAGAGAAGCAGCAAACAGGGGCGAAAAGTCAGTGTGCTTATGTTTTCCACATACACTGGTGCAACAAGGAAAATGCATGTTGCAGAGTTTCTGTTTCATCATTTATTTTAATTTGAGTACCAAAAATTCCAATAACAATACAAAATTCACAGTTCAAAAAAACAGACCAACGCCCAAACTTCATAGAAAGCGTTTGCAACCACAAGGAAAGATCAATCAAACGATCATCATCTTAAACATTTCAAACATCTTCCACATACAACGTTCTTAACCAGTAACCACACACTCCAACTTAGACCAAAAGAGTTTCTCCATAACATTACTATATTAGTTCTTTTTCTCAGGAAAAAAACACAGAAGAAGAAGAAATCGGAGAAGGAACAAACGGAAAAACTCAAACGACAACAAATGCAACATGCATTTTACGAATAACTGCTAACAGACACCCAAAATCAGGGAAAATTCATAATTTTTTCCTCCAACAGAAAAAGGTGGAAAGAAAATGAGAGAATATGAGTTTAAAGTAAGAAGATTGCGAGAAAAACTTACTTTGATCCGTCGATAATGGAAATTCTTTGAGTTTTTACTTCATTATTCTCTCTCTCTACACACGCTGAAAGAGTGACACTGAGAGCACAGTAAAAAGGAAATCACAGTTTCAAATTGCAAAAAAAGAAAACTTATTTTTATCACTAATTGCATTTTGAGGACTGAATTTTTGATTTTTGCGTACATAATTTTCATAATAAAAAAATATAAAAATATCATGTAAATTCAAGGGCAAAAATACCTCCAGCAAATTTAACGAAAATACCTCCTATTTTACTTTTTACTTTTTTTTCTACAATTCAAAATTAGAGTCCACCACCTAAGATCTGACATCATTAATTTTAATTTAGGCTAAATAATCAAATCTAGCACGTAATTTTGAGTTTTCATCAATTTTAGAACATACTTTTTTCATTCTCTAAATTTAACACATACTTTCGCTTAATATTTAAAAACATCTCGAATCATTATTTTCGACAAAATTCGTCTAATGGGATCATTGGAGGTCACTTGTCTTGCTGACGTGTACATAGTGAAATATAAAAAAAATAAAAATATCACCATCTAAAAGAGAAAACGTGGAATATAAAAACATTTCGGGTCACTATTTTTTAATTTTAGGCGGTGATATTTTTTTATTTTAATAGTTACACGTCAACAAGGCAGATGAACTCCAATGACCACATCAGACGAATTTTGCTGAAAATAGTGATTCGGGATGTTTTTAAATATTAAGTGAAAATATGTGTTAAATTTGGAGAGAGAAAAAAATATTGATCAAAATTGATGAAAACCTAAATGTGTGTGCTAAATTTGATTATTTAGCCTTAATTTTAGTTATATGATAATTCTATGACAAAGTACAAAAATCTTGGAAAACATTTAAAATCATAAAACTCAGATTTGCATGGCAACAAACTAAAATTGAAGGATGAATTAATTAATATCTTACTTTTCCAATTTCATCCCACAGCCCGGCCCAACAATAAAATGCTACAGAAGCCCAATTAAAGAAAATAAAGCAAAGGCCCATAAGCATAACTAATTTAAAAGAAAAGAACATGATCCAAACAATTGAAATTGATGCCTAGGCCCAATACTGTGACCAAATATTAAATTATTGGTAATACAAATATAGCCATATGATCCAAGAAATGACGGCCCAAAATAATTGAAAAAGATAACAAACCGGCCCAACTATAAAATAACAATAGCCAGCTAAAATACAATAAATTGTACTCCCCCTCAAGGTATAAGTTTTCTCTTCCTTTTGAGTATTTTAATTAAAAAATAATTATAAAATAATAAATATTAAGGGTATAGTTTTGGGTATTAAAAAGGAAAGAAAAAGTATGTGGAGCAACGAATAAAGTTGTGAGTGACATTTTTTTTAATATTATGTAAAAAGTGAAGATAAAAATTATAATTAGTAAAGTTACTTTTTCCATTTATAAAAAAAGGAAAATTAATTGTGGGACGAAAAAAAAATAAAGTGAGAAACTTATAATTGGACGGAGAGAGTATATGAACTGCTAGTAAAAAAACCAAAATTAGCTTAGAACATCATAAAACATCAAGATCAAGATAAGATAAATTTAGTAGAAAGCATACAGAATGACACAGATTTTTTGAAATTCTGCAAAGAAATCCTAACAAGAGAAGCAAGTTTTGGTTAATTTACACATACATAGAAGAAACCATCATTTTTTTCAACACAACTCGGTATCAAACTTGAGAGATATTCCCATACTGAAGAGTTCCTGACAAAGCAACTTCGCCCCGTACGGCACGTTCACCTTCACCACATCTTCCACCGACTCACAGAAACGGCAATACGGGCCCCGTATCTTGCGACCGCCAAACACTGGCCGTTGGATCACATTGGCCATGTTCTGGCACTTCCTGCATATGTGCATCTGCGAGGAATCACTGAGGGTGAAGAGGCGCTCGTGCAGATTGGCAGCTGCCCCGTGGGCTATAAGGCAGTCCCGTTCCATCTCACCGAACTTGATACCACCGAATCGTTTCCGGTCAGCCACGGGCTGACGAGTGAGTGGGTGAACGGGCCCCGTGTTCCTGAATTTCACTTTGTCTTCTGCCATGTGTGTGAGCCTTTGGTAGAATGTGGGGCCCATGAAGATGAGGGAATCAATCATTTCACCCGTACGGCCGTCGAAGACTCGCTCGTTTCCCCATCTTGAAAACCCAAGCCTGAGAAAATGCAATTATATCACTTCGAGAATATATATGATAAAACTAAACTAACAGCTTAATATCCCCTAAATCCTATACCGGTTATAATATCCACCTTTAATTTCCAAACAGTCAGTCACACTAAGTGCCTGTTTTCAAGCACTACTCTAGCAAAAGAATCACTTTTAAAAAAAAGTTGGGCCACACCAACTTCCAAAAAATGCACTTCTACACTATTCAATAGGGTTTGAAAACAGCCCCTAAGGTTGTGTTTGCAAACTCTACAAACGCTTTCAGAATCACTTTTTTCCAAAAGCTGTGGGGTGGCTTTTGAAAAAATAGTGATTCTGCTCCACTTTATAGAGTTTGCAAACACCACCTTAACCATGTACGTGCACATTAGATAAATGATGTACAATGCACTTGGTGTTTTAACTACACCAGTATTACACACTATGCATAATATAATTGGATTTAGTCCTCGACTTATTCCATGAGAGGAAAGGGATATTAAAGGGGAGGGGAAGTGGAAATTAGAACCTTTTCAGCAAGTTGTTTGGAATATTAAACAGAGATAAATCTCCACACTTCAGTTAATTAGTACCATTTAAACAATGTAAGGTGAGACAAATAATTTCTCGTATTGCAGTATTACTAATTGGCCCTATTTTATGGGGGCTCCATTAAAGATCAGCAATAATTTTTTCAACTAATCAAGATAATAGTATAGTACGCAATGAGGGTTTCTATTTATTTAGTCTATACTTAGTATACTATCATCTCTTCACGCGACTTTAGATAAAAACCAAATTGAGTTCAGGATAGAATTCCATACACTTTTTAGTGCACTTCTGATCTAATTATTCTTGCAAACCATACGAATGGTGTTTTCTGATACACTAAGTTCCACTTATCTTATACATTCTTTTCAAAACCAACCATAGACCTCCTAGGAATATTAAAAAATATAGTTTACATAATAAAACTATAAATACCTGTGAAGCTGAGCCGATATATCTTCAACAGATGGGGTGGAAAATGGGGTTGCATATTTTAGTCCACCACCGAGTGCAATGCCTTTGCCCAAAGCAGCCTCCAAAAGTTGACCAGGTGTTTGTCTAGAAGGAAATGCATGCGGGTTTATAACTATGTCTGGAACTATTCCCTGTTTCGTGAACGGAAAGTTCTCCTGAGACTCGAGAAAGCCCAGAACACCCTTCTGTCCATGCATGCTGGAAAACTTATCCCCGAGACATGGAGAACGAACCTGGACAAAATCACCGATCATTACGGTATGAAACAATAAAACCACCACCCACAAAGAAATGGGAAAACAAAGAGCTTGTGACCAAAAAAAAAAAAAAAGAAGATAATTGTTCTTAGTTCTAACTTAACCACTAGATCCCGATAGAAATAGATGTTATCATCCCTTAAACCAAGGCATCACAATGGTCAATGGCAAAAACAGAAACACGAGTGATACACATGAAACTTAATAGTGTGCAAGAGAAAAATAGTTATACGGGTAAGCAAAAGAATCCTGGTGCTATAGTAAGCAGGCATATTAGAGGCAATGACTGCCAAAAATATAGATGTATGAATATACCTGTCTCAGTGATACAACAGCAAAGTTCTTGCCCTCATCATTGGCTGAAAGCACGACCTTATGGACCATACCCCTCTCGGTGTGCTTAAGTTTGATGCTGTGATCGACCCCTGATGCTGCATACTTACCGATAACAATGTCTCCCGTTTGGAGATTCGCACCGATGTAAGGAAATCCATCGTCGTCCAGGCTGTCAACACGCCCAAACTTGCTTTGCATCTTCCCAAAGTTGATCAACTCATCAGACTTCATCTTTTTCCCAACGCCAACCCCACCCCCACTCCCATTATCTTCTGAATTTTCAACCTCGGCCTTGTAGCTTCTGATATGTTCAGATCGGAACATGCCACGCTCTAACGACGAACGATTCATTACCAGCGAGTCCTCTTGGTTGTAACCAAGGTGGACGTTGACTGCCACAATAGCACACTGACCGTTGAAGAACTCCGGATGAGGAAGCATCCCTTTATGGTGATTGGAATAGGTTGATTTCCCGAGGCAATCAGCAAGGGCGGTTCGAAACAGTGGCCTCTGTGGATAATACATCTGATGAGAATTTGTATCAACTCTGATGTTCGGATTCGTAGATGTGTATCCAATGGCTTGCTGAGAGTGTTTCTCAGACTGGTACAGAACTCTCCTGGCGTGATCGTGATTCGCGAAAGGGATAATCCCACAGCTTAGACCTAATAGGAAGGAACTGTCAAGTTCGCAGTGTGTGTACTTTACGGGTGGATTTTCTAATTCTGCGGTGAAAAGGTATTTGATTCCCCATGCAGTTTGACAATCTTCTTCCTCTTCTGGTCCTATCAACTCGATTATTCCACTATCAAGAAGAGATTGAAATGAATATTCTCCTTTCAAGTCCTTGATCTTTTTTAGATTCTGGACAACGAGAAGGGGGCGGAGAATCCTTCCGGCATCAGCGAATATTCGTACTTCTCCGTGTTGCCTGTCTCTTTTGATTTCAATCTGCAAGAGAAAATGATCTTTTAGAACATAACATAAATATGTAATATAGATGTGTGTATCATGAGTAAGAGACACAGATTACATAAACCAGTAATGAAAAGTCATGGAAAATAAAAATCTAGAATTGCCACTCATGTTTCTTCAATAAGAGATTAAATGAAGAGAACATGAAATTAAACAGCAAACAGATTGGGGAATCAGAAGCCAAAGAAAGTAAGTCCAGATTTATCTTGACGAGTTCAAGATTCTACATCTGTCTCCTAATAGCTACCAGACAAAATTAAATGAATCCAAGATAACCTGGTGAGGAACTTCCATTCTGCGACGTTTGCGTCTTAGCTTGGAAACAAACGATGAGGAATCCTTACACATTCCAACCCAGTCTCCATCCAGGAAAACTCTATCTTTTCCACCGAGCAAATGCAAAGCATCATCAACCAATTTCTCCATTCCACACTCAAAAAGCTTTCGAAGAAGACCTTTTTGTTCCAGCAAATTAGTACTCACAAGACCCATGCTTGCCAGATTCTTAACGAGTCCACAATTTTCTCCATCTGGCGTAGAAAGAAAGCAAAGCTTACCCCAATGTGATGGGTGTCTGCAACATTAGCGGGAACACTTATAAGCTAAGCATTATTATCAAACTTAAAAATTATGTATACCAATACATGCAACCTCCTAATAATTAAGTAAACCAACACGTTTTAAGTAAACCAACACGTTGTATTGCTATCACATGTCCATATATTCATTAGCTTCAATGACAAAATTCAGGAGTTGGGTCAGTTTCAGCCTCAGAGAGAGAACAACGGATATATCAGTATGGTGACCTGTTGGCAGATATGCCATATGGGAGCAATAAGCGTACCCATTACACATACAAAGATGCATAATTTCCCAGAAAAACACAGATTCTCATTTAAGCTGAATATTTTAAGAGAAAAGAGAAGCGGACAGTGAAAAGAAATTTAATTATAATCATTTGTAATGCAGATAGGAATAATGAGCACCAAATAACATAATTGTTAAGATATTAGAATCGCCAAAAGCAATCTGGTTATGCATATTCACACAAGACCAGCTCCTAAAAGAAGACTTAGCCATGAGGAAACACAGAACACCACCTCCAAAAAGGGATGCTGAAATTCACTGACAAAGATAAGACTAACTTAACATTTTCCCTAATCTTTCTGAAACATATTCAAAGAAGTGATGAGCTTCCAATACAACTACTGTGGGTCTTATACATTAGATCAATTAAATAATACTCCCTCCGTCCCACTGTTATTTGAACATTTACTATTTGCACGGGTTTTAATGTAGGAGTTGTTTATTATTATTAAAAGATATAAAATTGCTTTTTGATGAGGGTTAAATGGAAAAGTAATGGCATTTGTGTAAATTAAATGAGATAAAGTTGACTTTAGAGTGGAAAGAGTATTGGCATAAGGTGTAATATTGAGATGTTAGAGGGATATAGACAAAAGGAAAAAAAAGTTGCTTTATTGCTATTTATAGAAATGTTCAATTAAGTTTGGGACGGACATTTTGGCAAATGTTCAAATAAGAATGGGATGGAGGGAGTAACGATTATGGACATCTTTGCAACACAGTTTTTAAACAAAATTTGGTAACTGAAGATGCAGAACACAGACCCCACGGTGCCTATTGTTAACCATCTTAAATGAAATACACAAAAACAAGAGTGAACACCACCAAATTGCATCAAGAGAAAAGCATTTCAATTATCAAGTAATAGATCAAGATGATGTTTCCTTAAGACAAATGGAGAAATAGCCTGTATAAGTTGAATAGAACGAACCACAAAGATTACAAGCTAAAAGTTCCAAGAATGAATTTACGAGAACTTACGGGTATCTGGCATCGCCAACCCTGCCTGTGTACGACACTTGCTGGCGAGTTTTCCTCATATCAGATATTGCCTGCAACGGATTTGTTCGCCTCAAGGTAGCCACTACACCAGAAGTTCTTTCCATTCTCTTGTATGGATGGACCCAAGCTCCAGTTGAAAAGGCTCTAGAAAGACCATTTGAGATGATAGAGGCATCCAAGTAGTCTGTAATTGACAGCAGCTCCCGATCTTTATACAGATCCCTTTGCATAGCTTTAACCAAACGCCTCTCTGCATGTTTAATGTGAACTTTCAACTCTCGTTCAAGTAGTTCGCCAGCCAACTCCAACCGTTTGTTCCTTAGATCATCCCTATTATCAACTTTTCGGCGCCCTCTGTATGCTTCCAACAGACATTTGACCATATAAGCAAGAAAAGAAGCCTTCTGGGCTGGGCTACTGAGATGGGGGAAAAGGTAGTGTCTTAGGCAATCTTCCACTGATTCTTCAGGTGGAAATTTACACCCCTGCATGAGCTTCTTGATTGCTTTAATTGCATTGCCCTCTTTGCGGAAACCCTCAGATTTTTTATCAGCATCATATATTGATGCAATAAGTATATTTGCAACCGCAGAATCATCAGTATCTATATCAATCAGCTTGACAACCTCTTTGTCATTTGGCACACCCAAGGCAAAGAAGAGAATCCAAATGGGTACTTCTGTAACATAAAAATATGCAGTGAGGATCTTTTCTCCACCTGACACCTGCTCCAATTTGGGAACCAACTTAATGTAAACTCTTCTCCTCTTTGCAACTGGCCGATACGCTACGGTCCAAGCAGGATCTTTAGCCACCCACAGTCTATTCAGACATATTTGCTCTTGTGCGATGAAAGTCTGCACCAACAATTTAAAGTTAATTAATATATTTATATGAAAGAACTTTCTTGTTAACCAACAACTTAAAAAAGAAAGACCATTTAGAACAACTAAAATGTCAAAAGCAATGCCTACTCTCTCTATAATAGAATCAGTAGAGTGACTAGTGAGGTAAGATGAATTGATGTCACTAGGTTGTGTCAAGTGCGTCATATAAACTTGTACAAACAATTAGCCCACTAAGATAAAGTTCTTGACATATGACTTAAAAAATAACTCTGACATTTTTTTATATTCACGTATAAAGTTCTCCATCACTTCAAGTAAAACAATCTACAAGAAATAAAATGATAAACCCATAAGGTGAAAAAAAAAAGGCAATAATCCTGATGCTCAACTTATTCAATATCACAAAAATAACTGCTTAACCCTCACCTTCTCAGCACCCTTGATTACAAAGTATCCCCCATGATCAAATTCGCAGTCCTTTTTGTCAGATGAACTCATCAAACACAAGTCTGACTTCACCATGACTGGAAGTCTTCCGAATTTAATAACATCATGATACTCATTCTCTACTGTCTTCTCAACATATTTCTCTACACCAGTTTTGAATTTGTCGCTTCTGGAGACACCTTCCGTGTACACCTGAAAGCAGAACATTTGATCATTCTTAGGAAATTATAGCTATAAATGACTTGTTAAAAAATCACTGGATTGCTCCAATGCCCGCAAAACCAACAAACTGCAAACCATGTTGAAACTATTTACATACAAATAAGCATTAACAACATCGAATGAAGGAATCAGTGCAATTAAATACAACAGCAAAAATCAAAATGCTACAGAATAAAGCATACTGAAAATTTACGATCATACAATATATATGGAGGATAAAGGCCATTATCACCTGAAGATGAGTCTCAACAATGATGTTGGCTGAATAGGTCATGTTCTGAAGACGAGCATGCCTGGGGTAAAGATCTAAGTCAACCCCTTGAAATGCTGAATACTTTTCACCGCCGATGCATGTTGGCTTCTCAAGGGTGACCTTGCCAAACTTGAGAGAGGCACGCCTCCAATCACCATCGCCCCTTTTTGTTGGATCATATCCAGGCTCGACCACAATCTCTCCAATTGAATCAAAGACTTCTTGAAGTCCGTGTTTAATAAAATCGTTGTATGAATTGATCTGGTGACTGATTAATCCGTACTGGTCAAAAAAGGCTGTTGAGGCCTTTTTACAGAAGCCCTTCAAGAAACTTTCGTCCAATCCTTGCAGGGCACAGTTAAGTTCATCGTCAGAGTCAGAATAATCGAAGTCCGAGTCATCGTCAATATCCATTCGTCTGGCGCCATTAGAGAATTTCTCATTAATGCTACTAGGCCCAGCTTCTCCAACCCAGTCCCATGAACTCATCTGTAAAAAGTTGGACAAAATTAAACAAGATATCAGTCTACTGATGCAACTCCAATATATTGGCTTTCAAAACCACTGCAACTATCACGATTAACTTTCACCGCATTGGTATCAAAGAGTTATCGAAAGGAACTCACGAACAAACACTTGGCACCATAAAAACACAAACACAAAGAAAAATATTAAATAACAGATGTATGATGCTTCATTTTGTTGTAACTCAAACACGAAAATGGAAAAATAGAAACAAGTATGCTAATCAAATTTACAAGTCCAAACTCTCCCCATCTCTAACCATCTCCCAACACTCCTCAAAACCCTAACTGCCGAGCCGGAGAAGCAACAAAGAGGGGCGAAAACTTAGTGTGCTTATTTTAATTTAAGCACCAAAAATTCCAACAACAAAACAAATTCATAGTTCAAACAGAAAAACACCCAAACTTCCTAAAAAGTGTTAGGAAAGATCAATCAAACGATCAACATCTTAAACATCTCAAATATTTTCCACATGCAATGAGCTTAAACCCTCACTCTAACTTAGACCAAAAAGGGTTTCATCAAAACATTACTTTATTAGTTCTCAGGGGAAAAAAATCGGAGAAGGAGCAAACAAAAACTCAAAAACGTCACAAATGCAACATGCATTTTACTAATATCTAACAAAAACCCAAAATCAGGGGAAATCCTTATTTTTTTCCCAAACGCAAGCCCTTCAACGGCAAAAGGTGGATTTTTTTTTGGAAAAATATCAGTTTAATGTAAGAAGATTGCGAGAAAAACTTACTTTGATCCGTCGATAATGGAAATTCTTGAGATTTTTACTTCTCCTTCTTTCTCTCTACACACGCTGAAAGAGCGACACTCACAGCGTAGTGAAAAAAATGACAGTATCTTCTTTCTAGGCTCTGTTTGGTTTCGTTTCATAAAAGAATCTCATAATTTGTAATATTATCAAAATAATATTTTAATTGATTAAAAAATTCAATTGACTGATAAAGATGTTTAAAATTGTTCCATTTATTATGTTTTTCCTTATACTTGTATCTTCAATCCTCTTGTCTGTATTGATTAATAGTTAATTTTGCCTCTTTTTTCAGTTAAATGAGTATTTGATATTATTTTAAATTGTGTATAATAATATTATTATAGTATTATACACAATTTAAAATAAGAGTTTTATCAAAAGGCACCGAAAAGACAGTAAAATTATCAATTTAAGGTGCGAATGATTTTTTTTCTGAAAAAAACCGAAAAAAGAAAACTATCAATTCAAGTACCGAAAGATAAACTATCAATTCGAGGCTTATAAATTTTAAGGTCATGTTTGACACTAAAACCCTAAACCCTGAACACTAAACCCTAAACCCTAAACGATGAACCCTAAACCTTGAACCATAAACCCTAAACCCCCTAAATCGTAAACCCTAAAATAAAAATTAAAAAAACATGAAATAAGGATATAAAATATAAGTGTCAAATATGACCTTAAAATATGTGAGCCTTAAATTGATAGTTTTTATCTTTCAGGCCCTGGATCGATAATTTTCTATCTTCCAGGCTTTGAATCGATAAGTAAAATCTTTAAGACCTTAAATTGATAGTTTTTTCATCTTTTGGGACCGTGAATTGACATTTTTCCATTTTAGAATATATGTTTAGGATGAGTTACTAGAGGCCCAATCTGGATGAAAATTGAATTGATCCAAATAAGGCTCGATTGGTTAAATAAGCTTTGTTTTGGGGTGGTGTGGATACCGTCTGATGATAAAAAAATTAAAAATCTCAATAAATAATGATAAAAAAATAAAATTTCAATAAATAATGATAAAAAAATTAAAATTTCAATAAATAATGGTAGTATTTTATTTTTTGTTTGAATTTTGAGTAGATAAACGTAATTTTATATCAAATCAAATACATAAAGGGAGATTATATTTGTGAAAAAAGTGGTGTTATGAAATAATAAAATAAAATTATGATAAGAGGATTTGAGCGGGTATATATGTCTATAAAGACACCCGACGTATATATTTTTTATCTTTTCAATTTCTTGTAATGTAGATCTTAGAAACAAACAAATCCACCTCAATAAAAGAGTAACATTATAGTTGTTTATACATGAACTTTAATTATTGTTATGCACAAAACCTATTATTGTTACGTATTAACACTATCATTGTTTAAAAAAATAAAATATTTTTTATACGATGATAATTTTTATGCATAATAGTAATATTTTTTATGCAGAATAGTAATCGTTTTTATTCATAGTAGTGATATTGGAAAAATAGAATCACAAGTTTTTCTTAGTAAAATCATTTCAGAGAAAAGTAATCACTAGAAAAATGATAAGTTAATTAAACTTTTATAAAAACTCGTATAAGACGATGTTATACATAAGACAGGGTACTAAATAACACAATCAACACCCACCACTTTCAAATTCAAAGTGTTAATGCGTCATTGTAGACATCGTATCAAATATATCCAATTTCGAAACTTCAGCCAAAAGAATACCAATACAAGTAATAATAAACAAATTCAAATTTACGAATAACAGCAAAATAAACTTTAAAAAAGTTCCACAGAGATGGAGAAACGTCCGCTCAAAACAACACTTACTTTTTCTCCTTTGTTATTCATGAAGAAATCGTAAGCTCTATTCAAAGATGCACATTGCATGTTCATCCCCATGATTCATATCAATTCGAGTTCGACAAAATTAAGGTTAAAGCTACACCTAATACACAAGACAATCAAAGAGTATCCATAACATTACTACCAATTCATAGAAGCATCAAAACCCTCCTACCACTTCTCTCAAACGTCGGGCTCTCGTACCGATACGGGCAAGTTCAGCTCCGGCTCGATCTCACCAAGAGGAGCGAAAAACGACGCAACCATGTCGTCGCTTACTTCCTCCAACTTGGATAGATTCCACTGAAAATTAAGAAACAAATGTGTTTCTTCAACTGTTCTAGTTTCTTTCTTTTTTACACATAAAGATTTGCAAGGCAAAATATACCAATATATCCCAACCTTTCAAAGTTTTTACAATTATATCACATCTTATGCAAACATAACAATTGCATCATAGCGTATCAAAAAAAGCTACAACTACTCACAACCTTTATAAATATAATGACTATATCCTAAAGTATAAAAAAATTACAACTATATCCTCCGGCTAAAAAAATCAAAGGTTTTGTTTCAACCTGAAAATTGTGTAATATTTAGAAGGATGGTGATATAATTGTAGTTTTTTTATACGTTAGAATATAAGGGTAATATTAAAAAGCTGTAATTGTTATTTTAAGATGTTATATATTTGTAAAAAGTCCGAAATGTTGGGATATATTTGTAAATTTTCCCCAGATTCAAAGCATACCTTTGGAGTGAAGTCCTTCTCGATTAATCTTGCACGTACGCCCTAAAACGCGACAATAATGCACGGTAATACATAAAATTGCCTAAAAATTGGGTGTGGGGGGGATTGCTCTTAGATTAAGTGCCATTTACAAGGCCATACCTCACAGAAATTGTCTGACCACTGTTCAGATATAAATCTTAGAGACGTGTGGTACTCTCTCGTGAGGCACTGATCGAACGTCTGAAACCTACCTTCTCGAATCTTCAAATTTGGCGTGGATATAAACAATTAGAGCATGGAAGCAAACGGAATAGAATCACTAGCAGAAGCAAACATTACACTTACTGATTGCAAAGTGACCTTTAAGCACAATGGAGAAGCCTTATAAATCTTCTCCAGCAGATTAGCATATCGTTTATTACCAGATTCGGCTGCTTTAGTTTCCTATAGAGGCAAACATTGTGAATATTTTGTTTTCAGATTTTATTACATTAGAACAATAAAGCTCATCATATGCAACATGAGATAGCATATCCATATTAAGCATCTGAAAGCCAAGTCTGGATATTCCAGTGTTCTCAATGAGGAAATAAGACCGAAACAAAATGGATAAATTACGAAAACTCCTCTTGTGGTTGACAAAATTATCAAAAGAACCCTGTGCTTTTGAATAATTACCAAATGCCCCCTAAAAACAAAAATGTGTCTGATTGATCGATAAAAGATACTCCATATCATTTCACTTATTATGATTTTTTCATATTTTACATCGATAAACTTTTTAGTGATTTTCCATTATTCAATTTTTTTTTTTTAACTTTTAGAGGGTATTTGGTAATTATTCAAACCACATGGTACTTCTGGTAGTATAGACAAACCTCGATGTGGAGTTTTCATAATTTACCCCAAATAAATTCAAAAACACCGTTGTTGCATATCAATGGATAACTTACTAAAGCTTCAATGATTTCCTCGATCGTGTCGTGGCTGAAAAGTGAGTCGATTGTTTCGATCCTAAACCACCAAAAGTAAAACTTGAGCCAAAAGACAGACCGCATAAGTAAAAAGTGAAATGAAACTTAAGAGGGAACAGAATGAAAGACGTAAAAGAATATTACTCATGAAGCACACTCCTCTCGTCTGGGTACACTAAGCTGCCATACTGATCAAGGGAAGTTTCGATGACTGAACGATCATCGGTTATTAAACCACCAAGGCGCTCTTCGATCCAAGGAAGCTTCTGTTAAGGAAATTGAATCAGTGAAAACAAATAGGAAGCAAAATGGAACAAAGAAGCGAAGGGTAGGGTGGATATGGATGACTAACGTCCTTTATCGAATAGTGTGTAGCAAGACCACAGGCCACCATGTCAGCACCACTTAGCTTTTCTCCTGTGAGTGCTAAATACTCTCCTGTATAGAGAAATCGTCTTTAATCATGAGTTTGCAGAATTTTAAATGCATCAGAATGTGATGTGTGTGTGTGTTTATATGTATATATATATTTAAGGAGTTGTACTTGCCAACTGCTTGGAACAAATGATATCAATATCTATAACTTCAAAATTTAAAAAGATACTCAAATCTCGAACTATATCATATGGTACCTAAATAACCAGGGAGACGAGAAAGATAATATGAAGCCCCTCCATCTGGATGATAACCTATCTGAACCTCCGGATACGATAAAACCTGCAATTAGTCAGAATATCAATGGAGCGTGAACATCAATATATGAGTCAATAGAGCTCCAAATTAATCTTATATTAATATTAAGATAAAGAGATTAAATAAGATCTCAAAGAGTGAACAAAAAAAGAAAATAAAAGTATCCTGTTCAAAGATTCAATAGATAAATGTAAAAGAAAAGAAAGGTACTTTGATGATAAGAGGTGGCATATATATCGTGTGATTTGTCAAACTTTTGAAATTGAATACAAGCCACCATCATAGATAGTATTTGTTGGATTGGGGTGGATTTAATAGTAAATTTAATCCAAAAAAGAAAATTAATTGCACCCTAATACTTCCATCTTGTCTTGTCCTGATTCAAGTAGAAGCTCTCAACTATTATAGAAGCACAAAGAAATTTGATCAGGAGATATGTTAAGGGAGCACTTTCTTACGGTTTTGTCAGTTACAACGCGAAACATCCCTGGAAGTGAAATACCTGCCCCGCCTCCCATTACAACACCATCCATTATAGCTACCTGAAAAAAATCACATTATTGACAAATGATTGAGATAGAGTGATAATTTAGCACAATTTTAAGTAAGAAACTCAATTGGATAAATAAACAAATAACTAAAAAAATAGTGCTTCCATCTTGTGGAGCCATATCCTTAAAAAAAAATACTGCATTCAAGCATGGATAGAAGAGATACTAGAGTGAGAAAAACCTATGTACTACCAAACTCTGGATCCACAGAACAATTTGAGACTAGTAGCAAATTTCAGATGAGTAGCAAATGTACATACTATAAGTCTATAAGAAACACCCAAACTGCAAATGAAAACTTTGAAGCCATCCAAAAACAAATAATACAATGATTATGTGTCATCTTTGGCATATTAACCTCATTTCTGGAATACCTTTTTGGTGACTAGTGATAGTAGACAGGTCATTATTGAAAGAAGGCTAGCTTGCTGAGACTTATGTAAAAAGCTTGTTTGATCAACATTAATTCTGAAAAACAGCTCAATGACCAAAAATAGCACAATAGGGAGGAAGTCGCATATTATACCTCAAATATCCTGGGCAGTTTGCAATTGGTTTTATAGTTACCTTGAAACCCAACACAAGGGATAAAATTTCTTTAAACCTTGGTCCATTAGTGTGATGTGAATGTAAGCACTTGTATGGATTATATTTAGTATGGGTATCTCGTACCATTCATCAGCATTTTCTAATTGTATGAAGCACTTTTTTTCCAACTGTCAAGACTCTCTAAAATGGCTGTCACGAAATTCCAAATGTAATGAAATCGACCATTACCAAACTTCTCGAATATGAGTTTTATGCGATATTAATCCACAAAATTTCTATATAACATCATTTTAAGAGACTGTACATTTGATATTCACATTTCTAAAAATCATGCAGAGTGCTAATACTTTGTCTGCATTTGTCAAGCTGGCAACTAAGCTTATTTTGCAATAAAAAACACAAAATCACAATTTTGTGTGCAAATATTCTCAGCTTGAGAAACATAACCACCATTTCGTTCAACGTCAAGAGTCAATTGTTGCTTTAGACCTACACATGTGATGCTGACCTTATAAACAAGAAATAAATACATCTCATATCAAGAAAATTGAACATAGAAGCACATAATTAACCTTATATAGTCAGAATAGTGCTTTTACTTTAACAATAGTAAAAGGGAATTAAAAAATAAATTCCAGACAAATATATTCAACTAGAACAAAAAATAGAACAGAGATAACAGACTCACATTAGGCTTGAAATATGTCCCCAAAATGTAGACAAACTTATATACACTCTGAAACAGCGCTTTGCATTCCTCAGTCTTCCCTGCAAAGCAATGTGCGGACTGAAGTTGCAAGATATACATAAGGGATAAATTTAACTATCTACGATGGACACAAAACTAGTTTCTCAGCACAAAATGTGTAGAAACTTACTAGCAAACTACTTTTATGGTTTTACCAGTTGAAAGAACTAACGGACACTACCAAATTAAATTTACCATAGTTTTACAAGGCTCTGAAAGCTAAAGATGCTCTAATAGAAAGAGGGAAACAACCATTTGCACGGGTACCAACCTTCGTTTAGCAGCTTATACAAAGCAACTACATCTGTGCCAGAGCAGAATGCTCTGCAATTACCACCCTTCAAGAAAAATAAAAAACTTCAGACAAGAGAAAAAGAATTACCCCATGATTTACGTGGAGTACTAACTTAATCAGTTACCTTCATCATGACGAATCCAATATTTGAGTTCTCCTCCCATGACTCGTATAGTCTGTTTAACCTAGATGCCTAGCATTACATTTAAGAAGTTTTGCAGTCAGTATAAATCAACCAGCATAATAGTAAACAAACTCAAGAGCCAATTGAATCAGCTACATGAATCACATATAATCATCAGAGTGAGCTTCCCCTGATACCATGAAACAAAAATTCCTAATAATTAGGCATGAACCATAACTAAACAGAGCATCAACTCATTAGAGAAACACAAACCTGAGCAACAAAATCAATCAGAGTAACAGACCATATAATATTTACCATAGAAGCCGTGAGAGCATTAAGGGCAGATGGTCTATTTAAAATGGCGGCCCTCGAATTTGCCCTGCCTTCCACTAAAACCTGCAATTGGATAAATGAGAAGCTGATTTTCGTAAAATATATCACGAATTCCTTTCAAACGTTCACAAACAGAGATACACACGATTAACACGGAACTTGCATCTGTTCTATGTCAAAACACAGCAAATTTCCAAGTGAGAGTGCACCATGCGCCTCCAAACATCTTCACCATTTCATAGAAATCAAACATACAAGATAAACACGTGATATAAATACGATTCGAGATTCAGAAACTAGCCTCTTCTTCTTGGAGATAATCGTGTTGAGCATAACTAGGGAGTGCAGAAAAGCTTCTTCCATGGCGATACGTACTTCCATTTCTGTGTAAACAACGGCTCAATGGCAACAGAATCTTCAGTGTCTGCATTTTCTCAAATGAGGATTAATTCAAGCTTTTGCTGTTCGTATTTTTTCAGAGGTTTTTGTTGCGGCTACTGGGTTTTCGAATGTGGTTCATCGGAGAAGGAAAACTGTTTAATTAATTTAAAGCCCCTGAAATTTTCGTTATTCTACTTTTGGAGTGGTGGCTTTGTTGATTAATTTAATATATTATAATTAAATAATTAGTATTAATAAATCAATACTTGATGTTGCATAAAATAAAAAGTTTGAACATAGTAAAAAAAAACAATTGGTATATAAGTAAAAGAAAAAACCTCGTGTAAAGCATAAAGTGAGTAAAAGTTTGGTAATTTCAATTCAAAATTAAGCATTTTTCAATTGTAAATTTGTAATAACAGATTGCGCTAATGATTTATCATTGTCAAGAAATATTAATTGCACGATTTAGTGTAAATAAATTATAGATATTTTATTTCAACAAATTATATGATTTTAAAATACATTATAAAGTGTATAATCCACATGATGTATACAAGACTTGGTCATATTTAAGTTGTGAAAATCGACAATTCTATCGCCGCGTGAACAAATCACCTCATTTTTTATGTAAAGCTTAAAATTTATTATTATTTCATGATGAGGTAAAATATAATTTACACATGGTATTTTTATGATTTAGTAAGATGGATATTAAAATTTGTGTAAGGTCTTGCACGTAGCATATGTACAGTATAACTCAAGTGCATTTTTAAAATATACTTATAATTTATTATTTCTAAAACATGCAAATTATATCAATAAAATAAATTACATATTTCAGTATAAATAAATTGAATATATTAAAAAAAAATGCTTGAATTGCACGATGACTGACACTAGAAAACTTATTTATTAATTTAAATTATAAGTTTTGAAACTCCATAAAACACCTTCTAAAATTATTTTTTTTCAAAATCATGAGAGAGAACTTTAAAAATATAAGTGCTTTTTTCTGGAAAGTAATCTTGAACGTCTGTTTTTCTTCTTGAACATTTACATATGACGTCTGGTTTTGGATGTGTTACATTTTTTTTTTTCTTAAATTTCTTGCAGGGAGATCTTTTGAACGTGAAAGTGAATAAATTGAGTTCTATAAAGACTCAGCTTCCATACTCATACTATTCGATCCCTTTTTGTAGCCCAAGCTCTATAATTGACAGTAGAGAAAATCTTGGAGAAGTACTTCGTGGTGATCGCATTGAGAACTCCCTTATGTGGTTGGTGTCATTTGATTTTGCGATTTAGTCCCTATTGAAACTTCTACATGCGTCATTCACTTTCTCTTGTTGCAGTTGAAAATGAGGGAAACAGATGTGCAATGTTGTCTGTCGATTTACACTTGATTCCAAAAGTGCAAAAGAATTTCAGGAAAAGATTGAAGATGAATACCGTGTGAACATGTATGTATGCAATGCACAAAAAAAAAAATTCTCTAACAATGTTAGATATACTTTGACGTAATCTCTTACTCAATAATTCTGACTCTCTGTATTTCCAGGATCTTAGATAACCTTCCTTTAGTTGTCCCCATTCCAAGAACGGAAGGAGAAGGTCCTCCCATATACCAGAGAAATTTTCATGTTTGGGTTGAAAGGGCAATATTCTGGAATGAGTTAACTGTTTTCAAAAATTACATCGAGCGATTTGTTTTTAAGATTTTGGAAACTCTCATCTATGTACTGTACAGAGCAAGGAACAAAAATATTTTCTCCAATGTGTTGGTTTGAGCTGAACGGTCAAGTATCACAAGGATGAGAAACCAACTTGCAAGGATTGAACTATTTGAATTCACGCCATTTAGGTGGGTTGTTAACATCGTGAATAATGTATAAGAAAATTGCCTTCTCTGTTTGTAAATCCCTTCAAGAGGAGATGTTATTTTACTGAACTTTTTTTCTTCGTTCTATCCTTTAGTGTTAAGCATGGATATGAAGGAATATGTTCATGAAAATACACGACTAAGACATGTGATCCACATGCCAAGCGAATATTAACATCCTCAAATTCACCGCTAGAGGTCGAAGATAAACAAGAAATCATATTCACTTATGATGTTGAATTGAGGTATTCAGTTTCCATAAGTATTTTTTCCCGCGTTAGAGGTTGACATGAACAAGTAATCAAATAATGTTTTATCATCCCATTTTGTTTTTCATTTTTTAATGTTACATGCATGTTATTTTTGGCTCGGATTGTATATATTATATGCTAATATATATCCATGCATATTGGAGGAAAAAAAAGGATAATACTTTGTCTATTTAGTGTAATTGTAGACCAAATTCGGCTAATTTGGGTAAGCTTGAACATTTACATAAATTTTTTCTTGAACATTTTACAATGACCATAGTTTTTTTTTTTTTTTTTTTTCTTAAAAAATCAAAAACTCTTTTTCATCTTTTGAAATTTGAGTTCTATAAAGAACGCAGGATACGGTGAAGTGGGCATCAAGATGGGACACTTAGAGAAAATGACAGACGATCAAATCCACTGGTTTTCCATTGTAAACTCTCTCATGATTGTCCTCTTCCATCGGGCATTGATTTTATGATTAAGTCCTTATTTGGACTTTTATTAGACATTCGCCTTTCTCTTGTTGCAGTTTAGAAAGGAGGAAACCGGATGGAAATGTGGTCTGTGCTGATGTATTCTTGGCCCCAAAAACTCCAAAAAGAATTTCAGGAAAAGATTGAAGATGAATACAGTTCCTGGGAATGGTGGTCGTCAAATGCAAAAGTTCTCGGTTTTCTCTCCCCTTCAAACAGGGGCGGCCTCATGACAACCATGCTATTACTCTGGGCATTCATGGGGATCTTAGATAGGTTATTCTTTAGTTGTCTTTACAAGATGTTCAAAGAACGGAATGGAAGAAAATTGCCTCCCAAACGTCGTTCATTTTCCCAGCTGCAGTTGAAAGGGTCATCTTCATCATACTTAACTATTTCATTTGGGGCCAGAAGTCTTCGGTTGTCCCATAAGGGACCATGTTACTCTCATCTTCCTCTGGTTTGGAGAGCAAGGTCCTAAAAATATTTTCTGGGCAACCACGCCGGATTCAAGGTCAAGCAATGGAGGATGTGAAAACAAACAAAATCCCAAGACAAATACCAGAACAGGCCTGGTACATGAACCCCATCTTCTCAATTTGATCGGAGGGATCCTTCCATTCGGGGCAGTTTTCATCGAAAATTTTCTTCATTCTAACCTCCATATGGCTGAACCAATTCTACTTTTTTTGGGTTTCTGTTCATCATGTTCATGAATACTTCTGGAAAACGTGCGCTGAGATCACAGTTGTACTTTACTGTGATCCAGCTGTGCAGTGAGGACTACGTAACATGGTGGTGGGTCGTATCTAGGACGTCTGGATCATCGGCATTGTACCTGTTTCTGAAATCATTTTACTTATGAACTTGATATCCGAAGCCCGTTTGGTGCCTTGTTTTTCAGCTACATGTTGATGACATGAACTACATTTTCTTTGTGATAATGTTCTATCATCTCTTTTTGTTTTTCATTTTTAAGAGGCTCATTTATTCGTCTGTCAAGATTGATTGATTGATTCCTTGGTTGATAGCAGTATAAAAGAAATTTGTGCAGAGAGGTTTGAATTCTAGCAGGATATATATATACACGGACGAATGATTATTTCGAATCAATGTATGATTTCGTTATTAACCGAAATTTTGAGTGTTGAATCATTGATTTGATTCTAGTGTTCTTTTTTTGTTGGTGTTGTTTGGCTCGATTGCTTCTCTATTCCTCGTTCTACAGAAGGAGGGGCTTCGAAATCAAAGCCAAAAATTGTCGAATTTAGCATAATGGATCAAGAGAATTAATGTTTTGCTCATTTACACTTTTGAAAAGATGTCATTGCCCCACGAGTGGAAATTTTGGAAAATGGCTAGCTCTTGTATGCACCCGGGTGCACCGTGCACTCATAGTGCATTTTAGAAACGTGCAACTTGTTATGTTGAAAAGTGTGATTTATTTACATTGAAAAGTGCAACTGTTATTATGGAAACATAATTACATGTTTCTATTTTGTATAGTTGCATACTTCTAAAATGCACTATGTTAGCAGTCAAATAATTAACGATGATTACGATGCTATTGTTGAATTTGACCACCAAAACAAATAAATGTAATGGAAGAAAATCGCGGGAAGAACGTAGTCATTTTTCCACGAAATATGGTTGTTGGTATATAAGAGGAATGAGGGAAACATTCGGTTTTTTTACAATGAAGGGTGATGTTTCGCCTTTATATAAAGAGGACCAAAGACGACAAATCATAAGCATGACAAATCATGTGCATAAAGCATGACAAAACATATGCGTAAAACAAACAAATCATCAAGACAAATACCCTTGACCTCTCGCACATTTAACCCCATCTTCTCAATTGGGACGGAGGATCCTTCCATTCTGGCGCTTTTCATCGAAATCTTTCTTCATTCTAACCTCCATATGGCCGAACCAATTCTACTACATTTTTGAGTTTCGCTCATCATGTTCGACGATTTTTTTGGTCACGCTGCAAGACCGAGATCACAGCTTACTTTACATTTCCATCTTGATCGTTGAGGACTACGATGCATAGGGGCGAGGTCGATTCGACTATCGATCATGCGCAAGATTGTACCTATTTCAGACGCTGCAGCCCGTTCACTAAACTTGATATCACGGGGCTCGCATGTACCTTTTTGTACCGAAAGTAGTTACGTTGATTCCCCCTCTAGACGTCTTACTTTTCATGTGATAACGGGTACGACGGCTTTACGCTTTTCACTTTTTTTACGCCAAAACAAAGAGCTAACGTATAGAAGCGGGTGTCGACACCAGAATTGCGATGAAGGCGGGTTACAAGAGGGTCAAAGTCGGCGTGTGTAGCAGGTGTTAACGCCGATAGAGGTGGACCGGTCACGCCAAACAAAGAGCCAACGAGAAGGCGGGGGTGTCGACGCCAGAATGGCGGATGAACGCTATAAAGGCGTCACCCCGCCACCCGATGGCGAGAGCACTTTCGCCGACGGAATACGACGCTGAAACGGAAGGCCGCCTAAAAGGCGGCAGATCAACGCCAGAAAGGCGGAAGAACGCCGTGAGGCGTAATGATCTCGCCGCTGATGGCGGGGGAGCGCCGCCGGGGGAATACGCCGATGCCGATGAAGGCCAACGCCAAAAGGCGGTATCAACGCCAGAAGCGCGATGAACGCCGGGAGGGCGATGATTTGCCGCCGAGATGGCGAGGAGCCGCGCCGCCGGAAATGCGCCGCCGACGCGAAGGTCGCTTAAAAGACGGGCAATCAACGCCAGAAGCGCAGATGAACGCCGAGGGCGACGATTCGCCGCCGAGACGGGTGAGGAAGCGCCGCCGGGCGAATACGCGGTCGCTGGCGTAAGGCCAGCGCACTTCAAAAGGCGGGCGGTGTCAACGCCAGAAGACGGATGAACGCCGGGAGGCGTAATGATTTGCCGCCAGGGAGCGCTTTCGCCGGGCGGAATACGCTGCCGCCGGCGTAGAGCGTAGCGCTTAAAACACGGGCGCATCAATGCCTAAGGTGATGAACGCCGGAGGGCGATGATCTCGCCGAGATGATGGCGAGAGCGCCGCCGCCGAATACGCTGCCGATGCGAAGGTCGCCGCTTAAAATACGCGTATCAACGCCGAAGGCGAAGGAAACGCGTTTTAGGCGACGATCTTTGCGTCGCCGAGACGGCGAGGAGCACTTCGCCGGTGGAATACGGTTCCTCGAATACGGAAGGTCGCCACTAAAAAGGCTGGGCGTGATCAACGCCAGAAGGCGATGAACGCCGAGTATAATGATCTTCTGCCAGACGGGCGGGAGCGCCGCGGGCGAAATCTGTCGCCGTCTGAAGAACCAGCGCCCCAAACCTTGCCCAGCGAATCCGTAAAAGCCCGAGATAAACGTCGGGAGAAATGGCGAATAATCATCGCCCAAAGATAGCGAGGCCAACAGCTTCAGCGGAATACAACATCCGTCACGGAGAACCCAGCAACAAAAATGATGAATCCGCCCGTAAAAGCGGATGAATCACCGAGGCGAACAATCGTCGCCAAGATGACGAGGAGGCTTTTGTTTCGCGGAATACGACGACGACGCGAAGGTCAGCGCTTAAAAGGCGGCAGATTAACACCGCGAAAGATTATTTAACGCCGCGAGGCGATGATTCGCTACGACGGGCGGCGAGGGAGCGCCGCAGGGAATACGCTACGCCGACGCGGGCGCTAGGCCTAAAAATGCGGATGAACGCCGAAGGCGAATGATCCGCCGACGGCGAGGGAGCCGCTTTCTCGCAGGGAATACGCGCCGACGCGGAGGTCAGCCGCTTAAAAGAAGCGGGCGATCAACGCCGTAAAGGCGAAGAACGCCGCGAGGGCGACGATCTGCCGCCGGATGGGCGAGCGCTTTCGCCGACGGAATACGCTGCCACCGATGCTGAAGGCCGCTTAAAAGCATGGATGAACGCCGAGGGTGAATGATTCGCTGCCGGACGGGCGAGAGCACTTCGCTTACGGAATACGTATCGCCGTCTGAGCAGCGCTAAAAGCGAAGCGAGATCAACGTCGTAAAGCGGAAACGTCGTGAAAGCGAATAGTCTAAATGGGGATAAGCGAGCTGCCTACCGGTGGAATCTGGCATCGCCGTCACGAGCGGCCTTTAAAAAGCGAAGCGAGATCAACGTGGCGGATGAGCGTCGGGGCGAATGATCTCGTCGTAGAGATAGCAAGGCTGACTTCGCTCGGCGGAGGCCTCGTCGCCGATCGGAAGGCGGTAACTAAAAAGCGAAAGCGGATCAACGTCGTAAAAAGCGGATGAACGCCGTGAGGGCGACGATTCGCCGCCGAGATGGCGAGAGCGCCGCGAATACGTCAGCCGATGCTGAAGGCCAACGCCTTCAAAAGGCTGGCATAATCGCCGCCGAAAAGGCGAAAAGGCCACGAAAGGGCAGAAGTGCTGGCCACGAGTAGCCGGGCATAATCGTCGAGAATGCCAGAAAAGCCAGCCGAGGAGGCGGCATAATCGCCGAGAAGCGCGATAGGCTGCCGCTTCTAGCAGCGGGCATAATCGCCGCCGGAAAGCGCGGCAAGGCTACCGGCGAGATTCCGCATAATCGCCGCCGGTGCTGCCAGAGTGCTGGCCGCCGAAGAAGTGCGATAATCGCCGCCGAGAAGGCAAGAGGAAGTTCCCGCTTGTCATCCGTGTGGCTACCGCCTAGCAAAGCGGTTTGTCTTCGTGTTTAGCGAATCATGCTCGTTTCTACAGTATTTAGGTGGATGTTCGCCTCTTGATGGTCGTATGTCTTTGGTCGAGGCTCTAGGTCTATCACTTCTTGTGCTCTTGGGTGCTCTTTCGCAAGGCGAAAGCACAATCACTGCTCCCGGCGAGCACACTATTGAACTCTCGTGTGTTCACATGATGGCGTGGTGTGTGTGCTCGCTCGAGGTGACGAAAGCACGAGGTTGCTTCCCGTGGTTGCCCCTGTATGCTCGCCGCTGGTGAGTCCTTTTCTTGATCCTTTCGCTATCAAGGTTGTGCTCGACACCACCCTGGGAGACCTCGGATAAATAGCCCAAGTGATTTTTTTTTTGTAATTTGGCCCAGAAGTGCCATTTTTTCTTCGAATGAAATCGAACATGATATATGTCCTTGTGTTCAACCCGACTTCTTTGGTTTTTCAATCGCCTTATTTAGTTGCGATTGGATTGGTCGTCTTATTTTCTTTAAACCGGATGGGTTAACTTATGTGCAACCCCCTTTTTTTTCTTTCGTGATCGCCTTATGTTTGCCGCGATCATTATTTGCGCTTTCGCCGTCTTATTTAGTTGCGACCCCGTACCCATTGCTCGCTTTGTTGCGGGCATCTGTAAGTACGAATTGTTTCGCCAGGTGAACATAAGACTCGGCTCATTTGTCTTCGTTCGGGTCGTCGTCTTTTTTTAGGTGCGACCATTTGTCGGGCACGACCAAAAATGAATAATGTAGTTTCACTAGGACATATATGCCTCCACTTTTAATGTGCGTGACAAGTTTATAAGTTACAACATATTAAAAAGACGCTATCCGAATAAACCTGGTGGGGTAGAGGCGAAAAGCGATCGCCTGTAGATTCTTTTGAAAGAATTTCACGAGACTCTGTCTTCATCCATTTTTTTTTTACCGTTGTTGTCCATTTTTTTTTTTTTTTTTCTTTTTTTTTTACTAGGCCGAAAAACTAGGCCCACAAATGACATGGGCTGAAGGTTTACTCGAACAGCAGGCCCAAAGGTTTAGTAAAAATAACCCAGCCCAATACTTCTGAAAACTTGGGCCAAAAAGTTAGGCCCACAAATTAATTTAACCAAATGGCTTGGGCTGAATCTTGGGCCAACCAGCTCTGGTAATGAATCTTGGGCCCAGATAAAGTTTGGATATTAAATCAACAAACTCAAATCTCACGAAATAAGGCCCAAAGGTTTTTAAAACCTGTATTTTTATTTTTGAAGAAGGCTCAACCATTTAATTAACAGGTCAAGCCCATAACCCACTCCAGCAAAACGTTTGGTTCAAAAGTCAAGAAACTGTGATCAGATCAAAATTTGAAAACGTGTAACACCACCAGAAGAGACTCAGTGACTCACCTTCCTACCCCCACGCGTCCAGAATTTAGGCGGCGCAAAATTTTGTTTCCGGTGTTGGCCCACGACGGCTGCAGCGACCCCACGCGGCGGAGATGGGTGGCGTCGGCGATGCCGGCGCGGCGGTGCTCGGTGGGCGGAGCTTTGCAGATTTGGTGCCGTGGTGATGAAATTTCGGCGATCGCGGAAATCGCGGGGGGTCTTGGCGATTCTATTTCTGAACGGTGGTCGCGCAGCTTCAGTTTGGGGTCCTGGATACACCTGATATTTGGACGGCGGATTTCAGGTGGTGCTGACGCGGAGCCGACGGGGGCGGAGATGAGGCGGTGCAGTGGCGGCGTTTCGGGGCGGCTACCCTTCTTCTCTCTTTTCTTCTTCCGTATGTATATGTGTACGTATAGGTGCGGTGTATGTACGGTATGTGTTGATTTTTTTGGTTTTGGGGGTTTTGATTTTGGACGAAGGGTTTCTGGTGATGCGGCCGCGGAGCCGAAGGCGGTGGAGGTGAGACGGTGTCGCGGCGGTGCGTGCACCGGGGGAGCCTCCTTCTTCTTCCTCTGTTCATATGTATTTGTGTATGTATACATGGGTTTATGTGTTCTTGTTTTGACGAAGCTGTAGGTTTGGAATTGTGAATTTTTGGGTGGGTTTTAAATTTTTCTGGGTTTGTTTTTGCTTTTGGATTCGGAGGTTCGTCCCTGTTCTTGATGATTTTTCAAACGGTACCCTCCTTCCGCCAATTGTTGACAGTCAAATAATTAACGATTCTGATGTGGCTTGTTGAATTTGACCACCAAACAAATAAGTAATCGAACAAGAACACTGCGGGAAGAACCGTAGTTCTTCCCTGAAATATGGTTGTTGCGAGATATAAGAGGAATGGCGAAACATTCCAGGTGTTTTTAAACGAAGGGTGAGGTTATTTATATAAAAGAGGACAAAGACGACAAATCATAAAGATGACAAATCGTATGATAAAGATGACAAAAATATACGCCAGAAGACGATAAATCGTGAAGACGATAAATCATCTTTCAGATGACTCTTGACTCTCCGTCGGGTATGTTCGTGTCTTTTTGACCCCGCCGACGGGTGATAATTTCATTCCGCCGATGTGTGATAAATCTGGTAACAACACACTATGAGTAGACTTGACAACGGGGCGGGGCTGGGGAACAACTTCTCATCTCCGTCTCTGCGAAATTCGGGGATGGGAACGGGGAATCCCTGCGAATAACTCGATAAAAAAAAATTTATTCATTCGCCTCAGGATTTTTTTTGTTTCATGAGGGATTCAGAGAATCCCCGCTTGTCTCTTTTTTTTTTTTAATCAAATTTTCACAATTTTAATACGAAAATATAAATTTAACAACATCAACAAAAATTAAAAAATAATTCAACATCAACATTAAAAAAAATCAAAATATAAATTTAAGCATAACATGTCAACAAAAATTAAAAATAATTCATTGTTCATCTCATTTGTTTTCTCCAAAATCTTAACTCCAAAATCTTAATGGATTTAATATTTTAGTAGAATTCATTTCAAACTCATGTAAATTAACCCATATTCATCACATTAGTGTTTAACGGATTTAATATTTTAGTAGAATTCATTTCAAACTCATGGAAATTAACCCATATTCATCACATTAGTGTTTAACCGAATAATATACATGTGCTCACATAATTAATTGCCATTCTCACTTGCTATTGTTAAACTAAATGATAAAATTTGGAACCATCTAAATAATTTTCTCACATATATAAATAAAAGGAGCCACCATTCTTTTTTTATATATATATATATATATATATATTAATTTAAATTATAAAAAATCGGGACCGAAGCGGGAATAGCCCGCCGACGACCTTGAGGGCCATCCTCGCCCCTAATTAGGCGGATCATGAGGAATGAGAATTCTCGCCCCGCCCGACCGAGGCCATCATCCCCGCCTAATTGGGGCGGATCCCGAGGAACGAGGATTCTCAGTCCCACTGCCAAGCCTAACTATGATTCCTAACCCCGTTGTCAAGCCTAACTATGAACACATGACTGTTTTATATAGTTATGTCTTCTAAAATACACTATGAACACATGAATTCACCCATAAAAAATTACTGATAAAACCATACGAGATTATACATAAAGCCAGAGTGCAAATATATCTTACAATATATAATCATCAAATTCCTCAATGAAATATTTTAGATATAAAATCAATTTTGTAGTGATATCAGTTTACTAAGTGTATAAATAAGTTTGAAGAGAGTTTGTTTTATTATGCAAAAGTCACTTTCATGTTGCATTCTATCATTCCATCGATACTCAACACTCTGCTTATTCATAAACATGAACCGAGAAACCGGAAAACCGAGAAATTTTAATCCCTTGTTGCCGCATTTTTCTAATATATATTACCGAATTTTTACGTGTTGCGTCACCTGCTTTGATAGTTGTACTGTAGTATCAAAATATTAAAGATGGAGTAATAAAAGCCTTCATATAAAAAAAAGGGTGGTAATAAATAAAACAGAACATTACAACCTTTTCCATCTTAACTATATATATCTACTTATATAAATTACATGAAATCTGTCTGAGGTTTATTTGGGGCGGCGCGTGTCATCACTTTCGGGAGCGCGGTGTCTAGTTTCAGCCTTGTTGTTCTTGTTGTACAAGTACCACACCCCACCCACCACCGCGATTCCGGCCGCCGCCATCGCGTAGGGGTTGTACGGCATGTTCCGCCGTGGGTTCACGTTCACGCCGCCGCCCGCCGTCTTATGCGTCTCTGTGTTACTCGTCATTTTATTTTTATTTTTTAGGGAGAATTGAAGGTGCCTTTGTTGGGTGAAATTTTGAGAAAATAAATAAAGGGGATGTTGGAGTGGAGTTTGCCACCTTCACTATTGCCTCACACGTGTCAACCCTCACACACACGTCTTCAGTCTTCACTATCAATCATCTTTATCTGTTTCTTCATTTTTTAATACGCAAAAATATAGTATTCCTTCCGTCCTATTTTTTTTTTATTATTATATAAGAAAAAGATGAGATTAAGAAAAAAGTAGTATTAAATAGTATAAATAAGATTTTTTCTTTTTTTTTTTTAAAAAAATGACCAAACAAAATTAGGACAATTATTTACCTAAAAGTGGGACAATCAAAATTAAGACAAAGGAAATAATAAATATAATAATATAAATTTTATATTAAGAATAAATTTTATTGGAGAGCTACTCATAAAATTGAAGGGATTGATAGAAAATTGTCACTAGTTTTAATAATCTAATAATGGAAAAACGTATGTTTCTCGAGAAAAATACATCAGGCATTACAAAATAGAGCAAATCTTGTTATAAATTTGCACTTTATCATCTAAAATTAGACAAATTAAAAATCCATGAGGCAAACAAATTCCAATACCGTGAATTGATCCTTTTAGATCCGTACAAATTCACACAAAAATGTCTAATGAAACACTTGTGACAAAATCTCAATTGAAATAAATTACGGACTATAACAAATTAATATCCATCCCTTCCAAAATGTTAAAACATCCCTCACTGTGAGACCATCTCACATAACTGTAACTCAAAACAGTATCTAATCCAGTTTCTCAATGAAATGTTTAATATCTTACAAAGAAATCCAATAGCCACAATCAAGGTACAACAACAACATATGTGAATTTGTACGTTTTCTCAGTCAAATCCACCACAAAACTGGCCCAAGTATAATTTACTATTCTCGTAGTTCATGAACTATTTGCACATGGACGAAATTTATCCAGTATGCATCTTCGAATAACTATTACAGTTCCATTATTATTATTTTTAACACACACACAAACAATAGTTCCATTATCAGTAAAATTCATTAGACTCAAGATGGCTTCTTAGATTCAATCCTTCAGGTTCTTTCATGTACTGTTTCGACTCTACGTAATTTCGAAGCGATGTCTTCACCTTACTCAGCTTGGGGCTCTGCTGTCCACCAACATCTTTCAATTCATCGAGGAAGTCACGGGCAATAATGCGAACTAACTTCTCAAACTGATTTTTATACACGCGATATAGCCTATATCCAGCCATCTGGGCAAACGAAAACAGATTGTGCATTGTTAAGTCATAAATGGCTTTCAAGTTTCAAGCTGTAATAAGATAAATGTGTTTGAACTTACTTCAAGAAACGAATGCAGTGCAACTGCAGTGTACAGATTTGCAGGCAGATAATTCAAGAATCTTGCGAGCCAAGCCCAACCTTGTGTAACTCCATGCAGATTCTTAAAGCCTTCAACGTCGGTCTGCTTTAACAAAACAGAATGTTAAATGAGTTTATGGCCCCAATCAGAAGCCAGATTCTTGGGATATTGTTTAGTGGGGGGAGGGGGCGGGGGGAATGACCTGGACTAGAGCTCCGTATAGTTTCATATAACAAGCTAATCTTTCTACGTAATCATCCATGCTCTCGATCTTTCCATCTTCTTCGTTATATCCAATAGCTTTGTTGTAAGCATCTCTTGTACTGAATGCCTCCTGGATAAGAGAAGTCATGTTTGATATCAACGTGACAATTTCAAAAATACCAACATTTTATAAACAGTTTTAGTTTTTATGCAATTTCATAATTCTGCAGAATGTGGTAATGTGGAGAAATATAAGAGATTGCAGTTTTAAATCATCAAATTTCTAAAGAAATAAGAAGTCGACTTGAAGAGTTCTCAACCAAATGCTTCTAAGTTGGAGAAATCACCTGTGAATAATTTATGTGCTTTGGAACTGTGTAGATACAAACTCTGTTCAACTCAGCAATGAGAATATCTATGGCCACTGGGACCTGTCATCAACGAAACAAAAGATAAAAAAGGTAAATTCAAGAGCAGAACAAAAATAGTTATTAAGATCAGTAATTTCACTGCAATGTTTATGTTCTTAAATACATACTACTTGTAAACTCTCCACATCATAATGACCTATATCTTAGGCTCAATGGTTTCAGGGTAATGAATAATAATGATCAATTTACATATTAGATTTTGTTACTAAGCAAATACTATATCAATCATTGAATGATGAAATAGTCAAATATTTAATAGCTTTGTTAACTTCAGATATTATGTTAATCACTATTAAACATGCCAGGCAATATGAAATCTTAAATAAATCCTCTTTTTTTACTTCAAAATATTCACACACACAGACAGAATATGAGCAACACCGATGCGACGAAAAACGTTTATATACTATGCAAAAGCCAAAAAAAATAAAAAACTTGTAATACCATAAATATCTCAACAGAACAAGTGTAGATTTATAACACCGGTTGTAATATTCTCAGCGAGTATTAATTCACCTCCTTATAATTGTAATGCTTTATCCCATTGTTGAGTACAACCTTATGCTCTCATGTATTTTGCATAAACCCCTTACTCTTTAAAAATTGAAAGAATTATCCTCTTTTGCCATTTTAAGTATTTCAACTAAACTATGATACAAAAACTATTGACGCTCTGAGGCGGGAGCAATTAAAGGGGCACACACTATACACCTTCTCCACACGCCTGATGCACTTTTGAATCCCTTAATTTTGACCTAGGATTTAACAGAAACTTTGTAAAAGAGAGTAAAATTACAACAAATTATAAAGGATAATGCAGTCATCTTTGAAGAGTGCAAAGAGGTAAAGTGATACTCAACTTGAAGAATTTTGAAATAATTATAATATGCTGAAAACAAGTTGGAACAAGGGTTGAGGTCATCCACGACAAATTTATGCAATTATCTTGTGTTTAATCAAGGTTTTAGATCAGTCACCAATCTGGACTATGTTAAATTACTTGAATCCATCTGTGATATCACAAATATGTTACCGGAACAACTGTCAGTGATGAATGTTGAACTGCTATAAAACAATCTACACACCCAAATAAAAACTATAACTGCCTTTCTCGAAAAATAAAAAATCATGTTGAAAATTGAATTGCATTCGCTTTTTAATCCTATACTAACTAATTCAGATTATGTGTTACCTTAGATGCCACAAGAACAATGACACAGCAAGTAGCAAAGATGGCATTGGAGCTCTTTTGGTTTGCGCAATTGGAGACAATCTACAATCATAATCCACACATCAAGTAAGGACATTAAGTGGCAGCTTCTTCTGAGCATGATAACGTTCACATACGTATAAAATATTATATACAAAATACTTCCTCCGTCTTCTTTTAGATTGCTCAAAATCCAAAAAAGGTCCGTCTTTTTTTCCCCATACCAAAAATAGAATAAAGAAACTCTACCCTTTCAAACTTTCCCCCTACAAATATCACTAAATTACATTGGATGTCAATAATACTTACATACAAAAGCATTCACTTAAATTGACTAAAACACCCTTATAAAAAAGCTACTTTATCCCTACTAATACTAATATACAAATCCCGCATTAAAATCCGTGTCAAAGTCAAACGAGCAATCTAAAAAAAGACGGGGGGAATAATAGTTTTTGAGCAAATAAAGCAGAAAAATATACATGATAGAGATTCCCATAGTATTAAATCAGAAAACCTTTTCTGCAAATATTAGGATACTGATTGACTGTGGACATCCTGGACTATTAATCAGCTTCATTAGTTCTTCTGTCCTTATTCTAGATAGAGGAGAAAAAAAAAAAATATATTAGTCTTGGATAAGAAAAATAATGGTAGAGCGTGTATGTATATGGTGAGAAATGAGGATGGAAAACCCACTTACTTAACATTATCTATGGAACCGGAGATTGTTCTGATTTGTCTACCAATACTCAATCCATGTCTGTTGTAATCCTGCAAAGAACAGAGACAGAGACGTACACTGTGATGTTTCGAAATGGGAAAGGTTATTCGACCCATGAACAATAAAAACTAACCGATGTGATAAACCACCAATTATTATTGTGTATTATAGAAGGAAAAAAAAGAATAAAGAGGCGGGCGAGAATATCTCAGACGAGAGACACACTTGCATGAGAAGGTCTCATGATGAGAATAATTTGGACATGACGCTTTAACACTTTGGAAGGAGTGGTGGGTATTGATCTGTGCTAGTTTGTGCCCGTCTCATGTATGCCGTCTCATACGAGTTTGTCTTTTTCTTTTCTTTTTTTTTTTCTATTATATCGGGTTTAGATTCTTTATTAATGTGTGTAGAAGAACAGAATTTGGGAGGAATGTAATTTTATTTTCCAGAAATTTTCTGAGTATTTTCTACAGCTTATACGCTGGTAACTAGGATAACCTGAGAGAAATTCTCGGGTTGCTAGAATTTATCGTGTGAGATTTCATGGATTCTAAGAAGATTAAATAATAAGTATAAAGTATTTACAACCCCTCTATGCTTATTTTTTGCCAAATGAAAAATGTGATTTTTATATTAGACATATGTATTACTACCTCCGTCCCAAAGTTATTTACCCATTTGCTTTTGATATGAGTTTTTGATTGGGACGGAGGAAGTAGTATTTAAAGTGATAAAGAGATTTTTGATTGAGAGTATTGTAGTTCTATATATGTTATTACTAAAATAGATGATTTTTTTGGATGAAATTAATGACATGAGATGTAATTCTAAAATGTTGTGACGGGTCATTTTTTAAAAGGGGTAAATAACTTTGGGACGGAGGGAGTATAAGTTTAAAGCAAGTCTTCATAATGATTTACCTGATTACCACTCAAACCCTTGTTTTTGGTAGACAATTCTTCATAAAGCTGTCTTCGTCTTTTTTCCAATTCAAGAGCATTTTCTGAAGCTTTAATCACGATTCCAGCTACCAGTATAACATGAGAATCAATATAGATAGTGATGTACTCCTATTTGCAAATAAGTGCAGAGGATCATGATGATTGGACACCTTTCTTAACATCAGTTCCTTTGGAGTCTTCCACTGGAGTACGAGCAGTACTTGAGGTTTCAGAAGCACTTTTGGCAGAAGCTTGCTTCTCAGCTTCTATTGCTGCAGCTTTAGCTCTCTCAGCCATTTCAGCTTTTAGTCTAGCCTGCATTATTGGGCAACACTTCCTTTTAAAGCCAGTGAAATATTATAGTAAACGAAATGGATGAAATGTAAGATATTAATGTAATCTGTGATCAAAGCACAATAAGCCCATATCAAGTGGCAAAGAAAAAAAAGGCAATTGAGATGCATGTGGAGATAACCTCTTCTTCTACTCTAATCCTTTCTTGACGTAACTTTTCTTCCTGGATTGCCTTTTCCTTTCTTTTAGCCTCCTCACGGGCCGCATCATCTCTTATTTTTCTTTCTTCTATTTGGGATATGTGCTCGTGATCCCTTTGCACAGCTGTCAGGTGATTATCCAGTGCCTCTGCACTGAAATAGTGAAGGAGATGAACAATTATTATAAAGAACAATAATCCTATCAACTTATTTTATCAGCATTTGTGAGAGAAAAAAATTATGATATAGATGCCAAAAATTGAAATCTTACATTGTGCGTCTATACTGCAAGTCAAATTTTCTCTCCCTTTCCTGTCGTAATTCCCTATATTTGTTGATTTTAGTTGTCAAAGAGGCAAATCTCTCGTTTTCATTGACCAGCTCGGTCTCCAAATTTGATATTTTGGATCTCACTTCCTCCTGTTCTCAAGGAAACAACAGATACTGATGTAAGGTACCAACAATGCTTATGCATAAAGTACTTGATTAACTTTTGATCATATTAGTAAGCATGAGTTTGATTTCATCTTCACATCTAGCAAAAAATCTTTGAAGAAGTGAGAACCAATAAGCTGTTGAATTCATAGTAGAGTTCATAGTTGTTAAGCATCATTGCCTTCGCAAATGGAAGATTCTATAAGCATTTCTACTCACCGAAACACTAAGACGAAGTTCATGAGTTAACTCAGTTAGTGCAACTTCGGCTAATCCCACTTTATCCATTAGATGGCATTGTGTCCCATGATCTATATCATCTTCAGAATCATCACTACTGATAAAATGGAAAGAAATGTAAGGAACCAGACATTGAGTAAGAAACACCATTATTAAGGTCGAAGTTTTAAATCAACTTGTCAAGATGAGAAATTATATTATAAAATAAGTTAATTATACAAATATCTTCAGCAATTCTAGAACACAAGCATAGAAAGATATGGTTCCTACTCTTTGCACGTTTCCTAGTCTTGTACTGTAGGGTAAATTTCTTGTTTATGTAAAGTTATTTTCCTGAGGTACAAGGAATCATTTTAATAATATCGTCTATAGAAATGATTGAACAATATCATGGGGCACAAATATTGTCAAAAACATCCATACAGCTAAAGCTTTGCCACTTTTAGTTTCCCATTCACAGTATATGCTTGCTTCATGAGCTTAAGCAAGCAACAAATAAGTGCTCGACTTCAGATAAAAGGATCTACTGCAATTACCAAACAGATCGTTTGTCGAGTCATTTTAAAGTGATGACACAGAATTCAATTCTTGTTACATAAATAAATGATAAAGCATATTAAATTTTAGTCTTCCTCGATTTTACTCCGAAAAACTCATAATATAGAAATTCTTGAAATCATGGTACTTTGCTATCCCATGATATTAGATATTTTTTATATATGCAGTAAACTCATTCAGATCAGAACATGAGGTTAAAGACAGGATATAATCATGCAGCAGTATCCATTATAAGATACTTAAAATTTTATTTATCTTGTGATTTCCAACCATTTACTTAAGCTAGAGCTTAATATAGCCGAGAATAATAAACCTCATATAGAGATCATCGCATGCAAATCTTCTGCCTGACACCATGGGTTTATTGTCAGCCTCCTCATCACTATCAAAATCCATGTCATCATCTGATACATGCATCACAAAGCCCAGTGTAAAAAACTTCTTCTCCCTTGAAGCTCTTGCATCTCTGTAAGATTTATGTAAATCTTAAAATAACGCAAAATAAAAACAAACTATGAAGAAATGTTGAGGACGTACCTAGTTTGAGTTTTAGTAAATGGTGACGGAAAATCAAAATTTGAATTCAACTTTTTGTCTATTGAATCCAGCTCCGATATTAGGTTGTCAAAACTCCAGTCAGGTTGCGGATCAACTGAAATGCCATTAACATTTTCTGGACAACGGAGCCCCAATTCAATGGCTCCCCTGATTTTAACAACAAAAAATTATTACTTTCCTCTTGATTTCCAGAAATAAAATGAAAATAATCCCAACTTCAACAAAAATATAAATCACAAGATTCACTATACACTTGAATGCAGCAAATGCGAGAGTAATTCAAAAACTGAAGCATAATCCTCTATTTTAAATTGAACAAGGAAAACTGAACTTACATTTTTCTCTCCAACATTGCTACTTCCTTTGATCCTCAAAATTTCTCTGCTCTAGGATCTCAATTTTGTGCAGCCACCTTATCTAACCAAACAGAGCTTTCATCAAGCCATAATAAAAAGTGATGACACAGGATCCAATTCTAGTTACATAGATAATAAGGATAAAACATACATTATTTAGTCCTCCACATCTTTATTCCATTAAAATCATAAGATAGATTCTTGACTCATTTAGAAGATGTTGGTACACAAAGGAAGACAATATGTACATTATTCTAATACAATAAAAATATGATAAAACGTGTAAGATCATATCCTAAGCACCAACGACAAATTATATTAACACATATAATGGGAAACTAAGACTATAAACATAAAACAATGAGGGCATGTTTATTTCTAGCTTACAATATACAAGATTTTACTTTCATTATATTTTTCCCAATCCTACACTACTACATCTACCAACCAAGCATACACAAAATTCAAAATCAATTTTTTACTATTCAATGATTTCTCAATCACAATTTTTCAAATCCCCCTACAAACAAACATATCATGAATTATCAATAATCCTGTTTACTGCATTCTTTGCTAGGGCTATTAGGACGAGGAACTATGCATTCTTTACTGTATTACCTAATATTTCATGCATCGCATTCTAGTAGTGGGTTCTTGCCCTAACTTTTTGTTAATCAACATAGTTGTGAATACGCTGGGCAATCGAGATTCAGAGAAAGGATTCAATAAATAGAAAAGTACCTGGACAGCAGCGGCGAAAAACGACGGCGGCTGCCGGAATCCAGTGGTGGCGGGGGTGGAAAACGATGGATTTGGAGAAAGGAGAAATATTTCCGTTAAACCCTCGGATTCAAAATTCAGAGCCAGCCTGCTTACTTTTTAAATTTAATCTTTTGGGAAAATTTTAGGAAAATTAGTAGAGTTGGTATCTTTGTAAAACTGCTTGTTGTTAAATTTTTTTTTTTTTTTGGATATATACACTTTTAAGAATATAAGTCACACCCTTTAATAATATAAGTCACACATTTCAGCTTATTATTTACGATCTTTCTTCTTTACTATAATATAAGTCACACCCTTCACTTTTTAGTAAGAATATTTTTATAAAAAAAGTCACACATTTTACAAAAAAAAATCACACACTTTTACAAAGTAAAAAGTCACACACTTTTTTAATAATATAAGTCACATTTTTAACCGGGCCAGGTTGAAAACTTTGTTTCACATTATACTTTGCCAAATTAGTATAGTGATAGGTAAAAAAAGAGTGTCACTAAACACACCCCAAAATCCTCTAAACACACCCCATTTGTTAAGCACAACCCAATAAAATTTAAAAATTAAATTGTATTACTAAATACACCCCATTTCTTTCCTATTATATCATTTCTCTATCAAAATTGAAAAATAAGCACTTTTCTACCTTTCACTTTCTCATGAATATTTCTCTTAAAAAAAATCATTTGATTTTTTCGTATTCATTAATTTTTTATAAAAAAATTCTTAGAATTTTATATAAATTTAAAAATATATTATAAAAAAATCAATTAAAAAATCTCCAAAATTATAAAAAAGGCTAAATACAAAATAAAAATATTAAAAATATCAACTAAATTTTTTTAAAAAATAAATTAAATAAAATCTGTAAAATACTTTTTTTTAAAAAAATATCTATATCTAAAAATAATTAAATTAAAAAAAACAGTAAACCTAAATAAAATCTGAAATTTTTTAATTAAATTAATTTTGGAGATTTATTTTATTTTTAATATTTTATTTAGTTTTAATTTTTTTTTAATTTTTCTTAACTTACTTATTTTCTAAGATTTAGTTGATTTTTATAATTTTTTAAATTTTAATTTAATTTTTTTCAGATTTTTTTTTATATTTTTGCATATTTGATTATTTTAATTTTATTAATTTTATATTTTAATTTTTTTTTAAAAATTTAAATTATTTTTTCATGTATAAAAATTTAAAAATTAGATTGACAAAAAATAAAGGACCATTCAAAGTGACAAAAAACTTAGAGGACTAAAATTAAAGTAAATAAAACTTTAAAAGGTAAATAATGTTCAATATTTATATAGGGTAACTTAGTCATTTTATATATATATCAATTTTTATCTTAAAAATTATGGGGTGTGTTTAGAGGATTTTGGGGTGTATCTAGTGGCACTCGTAAAAAAGTTGGGAAAATTAGAGTGCTTAAGTTTCATGTTTAATCTACGGAAAAAATTGGAAAAATTAGCAATAAGCACAAAATTGGGTATCAACTTATTAATAAATACAAAATAAATTATATATTCTGTTAAAATTGCACACGAAAGTGCAATCATATATATATATATATATATAATTAATTTGTACTTATTGATAAATTGTAAATTTTTAAATGTATTTATGAGTAAGTCTCCCACATCTATGGGTGGGTGTAATTTATATAGGTTTTTATTAAAAAAAAGTAATACAATAATTTTGAAAACAAAATAAATCTCATAAGTTATTCTTTTAAAATTGATAGAATGTTTACTTTGTACATAAATAAATATAACTCCACTCTGTCAATTTTTATTATTTTTTATTTTTCTTTTCCAAAATAATCGTACTCCAAGCTATTTTATCTTCACTCTACATTATCGACTTTATGCTCTACTTTATTTACATTACATGTGAACTTTTAATATTTATTAGTAAAATAATGAAATTGGACAGAGGGGAAAGGAGTAATTTGTGCATTGTGTCACTAAAATTTGTATTTGTATTTTAAAATAAATGACAATGGAAAAATGCAATCAAATTAACTTCATTTTCGGATCTTCACAATTCCTAAAAATGAAGTAAGATTGTTTTCAAAAAAATAAAGAATGCAGTAAGACAAAAATTAATATTTTTATAACGAAAACAAGGCTAATTAGTAAGAAAAAACATTATTAGAAAGATCATAAAAAGCTGAAATGTCTAAAATGACAACAATTATTTTGAAATATTTAATTTAAATTATGAAAGATATATAATATATATATTTCTTGGAGTGAAGATTAAATCTAAATTATATATCATGGTGGATTAAATGAGAACGACAATCATCAACACCAATACAACAAAATTAAGAAGACACAATTCCTGTATTAAGGTTACAGATGAAAAACAGCAAAAGCTCTTTTACAAAATTGAAGGATGTGATCTTGATTTAAATATCAGCAAATCATTTGAGCCCTTCGCCTAAACCCGGTGGCATTCCTAAGCTCTGAGCAAGATTGCTCATTCTTTCTTTCATCGCCTGCACGCTCAACGCAATCATATTAAAAACGAACCCCAAAGAGAAGATCAAGAAAAGAATGGAGTTTAGGTTATTCTTCGCTTACCAGAACACTCTTCTGGTGCGCATCCTTGTACGCCTCTGTCACCAGAAGAGAGAGTTTCTGAACGGAAAAAAGTTAGTTACTCGATAATGTCAGAAACAAATTTGGTCACCTTATTGTTTTGACTATAACATGTAAACAGTGAAAAAAATTCGATAACTTTCCATACTAACATGAAATCCGTATAACACGATGGGGGTGTTTGTAAAAACTTATGGTTTTAAAGAAGTGATTATGGAAAAAGTGATTAATAGTCGAAGTTGATAGTGTTTGTAAAAAAATTCAAAAAAAAGTTGATAGTGTTTGTTAAAAAAGTTGAAAGTTTTTAAAAAAAGACTAATAAGCTACTAAAAGCATCATCTTTGAAGCTTCTAGCTTATAGCTTATGAGAGCTTATTTAAGCTACTAAAAGAGAAATAAAACACTCCAAATTGCTTCTACACACAACTCTATATGACTATAATCACTTATAAGTTTTTGCAAACACCCCCGATATAAGAAAGAGGCAGAGGCGTCTAAGCGTGTATATGCAAACTCAAGTAACAGCTTCTAGAATTACTTATTCTAAAAAGCTGTGAGAAGGAGCTTTTGGAAAGAAGCGATTTTCCCCCATTTTAGGGTGGTGTTTGCAAACTCTATAAAGTGAGGTAGAATCACTTTTTTTGGAAAGCTACTCCTCACCTGGAAGCTGTTTGTAGAGTTTGCAAAAACACCCTGAATAGTTTGCAAACACACCCTAAGAAAACACAGGAACCCCCACCTGAGAATCATAAGTACGATAACAAAGAGACAAAAGTGTACTAAAATGTTAAACCAAACTTACTTCGGATCCCAACTCCATTGCAGCCTCAGTTATCTCAATGCGCACGGGTTGTTGATTCCCAGAAAGTGTTGCCTATAAAAGAGAGTCATCAAACTATAGCAAACCTATCTACATAAAGGTGATACATGACTTAATTGTCTGAAAATAACAATTTTATACTAGTATCACTATTCACAGAGCTCGATAATAGTATAATCACACTTTGTGTTCATAGGAACAATTTAAAAAGTTTATATGCTGTTGCTGCATGACTATTATTTAGATCCTGAAGAGATCAAAATTGATAGGAATATAATAAGAATGAGTTTGAATTACCTTTATTAGCTCATCTTTACAATAACCATCAAATTCAGCCCTGCAAGTTTGAGTAAGGCTCATGAATAATATATCAGAACCAAAATAATTTTTAAATCCAAAATACGAAAGAATAAAAAAATGAATATGAGTTTAAGTATTGGCATTTACACAGCAAGCTCTTTTTGCACTTTCACGGCCTCAACTTGGACAACCATTTGTGCCTTCTTTACAGTCTCGTATAAATTTTGCATATTTCCTAATATTCCTGCCTATCACCAAGCATGAAGCATACAAATTAGAAAATTGTAAAAATGGAATGATAAGAAAAAGGTAAAATTAAGTTTGCATACACAATAACAACATAATGACAAAAAATAAGGAGACCAAATGCAAATGCACAATATGTTTTTTACAAAAGGGAATCTTGCATTTTCCAAGTGCTTCAATATTTAGACACATTGACTTTTAAGGAAATCAACCACAAACTGTCAAGTAAATAGCTTTTGCTTCAACAAGGCTTCAAATACATAAAAGTGATCCTATAAGGAGTCCATCATGCTAGCACCCATACAAAAACATGAGAATGTTAAAAAAACATCTATTCTAGAGTGTTGGATCTGAATTATTGAAAATGAAGATAGAAGACAAGTTTCTAAAATACTAAGTTATCCAAATGTATGTTAGCCCAAACATAAAAATATGACATACCTTATTACCATCATCACTCTTATCATTGTTATCCTTCTTTCCACCAAATAAAGCATGCACGCTAAGAGATCTTCCAACTCTTCCCATTTGACTTCGTCTCAATGAATAATTTGAAAAACCAACAAGATTAGAGGTCTGATGTATCTTACCTGGAATGCAAGAAAAAACTATGAGTAGTTGAACGCCGAAATTGCAACATAATATCACAGCTTGACAACTCATTAATATAGTCAAGGATACAACCTTAACAATCATATCAGAAACGAACAATAAAGGTATATGTAAATAATACATAAACTGCACAAAGAATGCAGATATCAAAAGGTTGGGAGTCTTTGGACTCTATAAGTCAGACCAAAACTTGAATTTGCACCAATTATAGGCTTCTTTTTTCCAAATTTGCGAGCCTTCATATCTTCCTATGCAAATAAAACCGAGCAAAACTGATAACAGTATACTGGTCAATTCTGAATGATAGGAGGGTCCTAAAGTGGGAATATGAAAGAATTCTACTTGGTGTGAGAAATTGTAAAGGGCGGTCCAAGGTCGAGTTATTATTGTAACCATCAAACTGGTCTTGATTAGACTTGCCAAACGTGAGAGACGTGCAGTTTTAGCCTCGGCTACAAGTCCAAAATGCAACTCTCACTAGTTTATTTCCAACTCCTTAAATTATATACAAGTAAAAAAATATATATAAACTACAACGTGTTATGTATCTCAAGCAATTCATCATAATTTGACTAAGGTTTCCACTTATATCATTCAAACAGAAGCATAATCTAAAGTCTAAACAACAAGATGAACAATTGGAGAAATAATAAGTAGAAAACAGCTTCCCAAAATGCATTATTATCACACAGCGCCATCAAATTGCCACAAAATCAGAGTAGTTCCTAAATTCCTCAGTATATCATTGCTGCACATATATGACTTGAATTCTACATTCAAACTGAGAGAAAAGCGTTTCGAGAAACATCCTTCACGAAACACCATTTAATTAAAAAAATTGAAAAGTTCTTTCAATCTACATCCGAACAAAATTCAATCAAATTAACAACGCATAAAAGGGGGAGAAAGAGAGAGAGTTACAAGAAGAGAATGAAGAAGAAGAGGGAAACTGAGCAGCTAAACATGCAGGGGGAGACATCGCCATGTCTGTGTTAGTTGATTACACAGATGAATTCAAGATTTCTCCGAGAAAATCGGCGAACACGGAAGAGATTTTTGAGGGTTATATTTTTCTGATAAAAATCTCCCCTTCTATCTTGGAATTGCACAAGTCCCCACTTATTTTTATAATATTTCCAATTGGCCCCTGAGCATTACTTTCTTTGCCTTTCTATTAAAATTGCCCAAGTCCCCACTTAAAATAAATGTGCACTTAAAATTTTAAGTTTGATATTGCAATAAACATAATAGAATCAAGACGACGCAACACAAGTTAAAATACTAAAATTTAAAATAAAGATAATATAAATAAAGATTAAATTATAAATTAATTAAAATAAATAAATAAATTCGGTTCAACCGATTTTACTAAATTTTTTTATCGATTTTTTAAGTTCTGGCCGGGTTTTTTTCGGTTCAACCGTAAAAATGATTTTGTGGGGGTAATCAGACCAATTTCAATCGGTTGGTTGAATCGATTTTTAAAAACACTAATTTATACCCAATCTTTTAACATGTTTTTAACTAAGAATAAGTCCTAATCAATCTAAAAGTTGTGGATTTTCTCCAGTCTCAAAATCCTAAAACACCAACATGTTTAGGTAAAAAAAAATTTATAATTGTCCAATTCGTTGAAACCACACTTTATTTTCATTTTTAGAAAAACAAATTGAAAATACATTATGAATACCTATTGTTGAACTGATTTTAATTTTTATATATTATTTTGTTGTTAGTTGTATAATGTGTAAAATATGATGTAGCGTAGGTTTACAACTTAACAAACAAATTTGATGATGTGTCGAACATAATGTATATGTGGCGAGCACAAGTAGGTTATGAAGTGGAGAGCAGATATAAGAGTTATAAGTGGGAAATTTCTGAATCCTTTATTTGACCTCAGTGGGTCTATTTATAATAGTTTGGCAAGCATGTGCTGACTTGGCAAGCACGAGCTGGCCTTTTCTTGCTTGAAAAGATTACGTGTGGCTCTGCCATGTGTGTTGGACGTCTTCTATGGTCGACATTTGTCCTTTCTTGATCTTGAAGTCTTCGACTTGTCATCCAGGTGTTCATGGCTTAGCAAGTGACTTGTCCCTATGTTCGACGATGTGGGCTTGCCTCCGAGGGATCAGGTGCTCGCCCTGGTGGGGCGACTGTAGTCTTGCCTTGTTGGGCTTTGCCTCGTGCTCGCCTAGAGGAGCTTTAAGGAATAAAGATGACCAGAACAAGTGGGCTTCCAAATCTAGTTTATCAAAACCTCATGACCTGTTTGTAACCAGTTCATGCTCCTGGGGTGGAGAGGGACTTGGTTATTGATGAAGGTGAATTAGGAGGCAAAGAATTCGGGTATGATGGAGAGAAGAGAGTTGTGCTCGTCCAAGACTCTTCACTTTTTTTATGATGGAGAGAAGAGGGTCGTGCTCTTCCAGGACTCTTCAAATGACTGGAGCAAGTTCAGTTCGGGCAACATCTTATTGCTACTGTGTTCATCTCCTGTTCGGTGGCTTTACGTTCGGTCCTTCCTCGTGCTCACCCGTATTGGCGAGCACGTGTCCAGTTTCTGGGCGTGCCCTTGTTGATATAAGTGTGGTCGCTCATTTCCGGGAAAGACGGGGTGAGGTCGGATGATTATGTTACGGTGCTCGCTTATCTGGCGAGCACCCGTAAGAGTGGTGGGCCTGCCCCTTTTTGCTCATTGGTCCCCGTGGTCATCGGATGACACGTGGTTGGAGGCTTTTGACTAGTCGTGGACCGAACACAACATATTTTAGTAATATATATTACTAAAATAATATAATGCTTATATATTGCAAAAATATTTTAACTGATTTAAAATCTCTATTTGAATTGGTGTACGATTAAAACAAGTATGTAGTATATAAACTTGGTTAAGAATTGTATGCATCGAATGCACTATGCACTTTATAGTGTATTTTAAAATCATACAATTTATTGCATTGACATATACAATTTATTTATATTGAACTGTGCAACTATTGATATAAAAACAGTTGCATAATTCAGTGTAAATAATTTCAATTATACTAACATGCATGTTTTACCCATATGGCCAATTGCAACTGAATTATAATTCACTGTATTGTTGTGTATTTTTATTTGATTATTACGTACTATTGTACAAATCTTTACCAAATCAGTTACACTTGATTTGCCGATTTGAAGATCTTTATAATTACACAAATAGACTAAATATTAAAGATTTGAATTAATTATCACAAACAAGTTAAATTGAAAATCTTTATTATAATAATACACATCCGGTATATCAAAAATCTTTATTATACTTATATAAATCCGGATTCAAATCTTTACCATTTTTTTTAAAGCAAAATCTTTACAATTAATTAATTAAACGTTAAATCTTTACAAATTCAGTAAATCTTTACTAAATATCCATCTTTTTATAATTATACGTCTAATCTTTACAAAATCGGTAAATCCTTACTAATTATCTACTATATAGTATAATATATCTTATAAATCTTTTTTTATAATGAGATAGATTTTTAGATGAGTTATAATTTAAATATTAGTTTTTTATGTTTTAGATCAAATCAATGAGACACTTAAAATTATTGACCAAGTTTTAAAACAAATAACTTAATTAATTTAAAACTCAGATTCGGCGTATACTGTCTCATAGAAAAAAAAAGTCGCCAATTTTTTTTTTTAACCGATACGTAGAAATAAGAAGACACAAGAGAGATAATATTTTTTTAGAATACAAAAAGTAATTAGCGTTTAGAATGATCAATAAATTGGAAAAAGAAAAAACAATTAGTATTTATAGAAGATAGAACTTAAAAGATAGGGTTGAGATTAATTTTTTCTGAAAAAACATTTTAAATGTAAGGTTGAGATTAAGTGATTGACTTTGCCTAAAAAATTGAAATTATATAAACGCTAGTATTTAGATCCGCGTATTACGCGGATTAAAATATATCACAGTACGATTATGGAATTAATTTTATTATCTGATATAATGATTTTATCTATTGTGTATTCTTTTTCTTTTTATAAATACAAAATAATTTTGTCGACATTAGTTGACATATGTTTTGTATATTACTATTGTTTAAAATATCAAAATGCGGGTATAAATTTTATGATCAATCAAATTTATATTACAAAATGGGAGAAAATTTTAAAACATGATAAAAAAAGAACAATAATAATTGTAAATTAAATAGTAGAGAAATCTAAATGGTTAAGAGATTATTAATTAAAAACTGGAAAAAATCAGTTTGAACATACTAATTCTTATTACTATAAAAAGTTCAAAAATCATAACCATAAAAATAACTTCCACATTATTCCCTCCGTCCCAAAGAAACGTGCACGTTTACTGTTTTCACGTGTTTTTACGAGCGAGTTTTTTATTAGTATTTGAAATGATAAAATAATTTTTAAAGATGCATGCAATAGATAAGAGGTAGATCTATAATACCCCTCTTTAAAAATTACTTTATCATTTGAAATACTAATAAACAACTCGCTCACAAAAACTCGATAATAAAGTAGGTGTGCACGTTTTTCCGGGACAGAGGTAGTATATTTTATTTGGTGTTTATCTTTTTTTTTTAGCGCTATTTGGTGTTTATCCTAGATCTCTAGTTTGTGGCATTATTCCTCTCAAGCATGACAGTTAAGAGTCGCTTAGTGGTCGACACTTGATTCTCAACTTCACCATCATCATTTTCCTGACATTCATCCCCTTCATGTTTCTTTTTGTTCTCGAGAGTTATTATTAATAATATAGTATAATTATTAGTTAATTAATAATATAATCTAAAATCTAAACCTAAAATCAAAATCTAATTTACTTTAAATTGTGATATATATATATATATTTTTTAAATATTTACACGTCAATAAAATAGATGAACTCCAATGACTACATCCGACACACTACAAGAAAAAAGGTCTAATACTACATTAATTTTAAACACTATAAAAGTAATGTACTAAAAACTAGTCTATTGCTACATTGAATTCCCATAACCTAAAACAACACTATTCTACAACCTATTAATACACTTTTGACTATGTGTCGTAATACAATACTATTAGGACTTTTTGACTAGCGTACTATTAGTCCTATTTTAGTTTTTAAGAATTAATTATTTTAAGTCTCAAAAACAAAAATAAGAGTGGGAAATCAAAATTAATTAATCGGGTTCTGAAGAAAAGGGAAAATGTGGCAGTAGAAAGGTAGTTCTTCTCCGAATTCATGAAATTAACCAAACTAGATTCAGGTGATGATAATAAGATGGCTGCTTTATAATCGCATTAAGATAGACTTTCATTTTTTATTTTTGTGATAAAATGTAATGGTTAGGATTCATATATTTCCTTTGCTTGCTTGTTTACAATTGATTATGCAGCAACTTGGCAGATTTGAACTGAACACGATGTCATGTAAGAGAGAAAACATGACATCGTTTGAATGTTAATATCCCGGCGACCGGAGGAAGACGAGAGGAAATCGTATGGATGTAGATATCTACACACACATATTTCAAATTTTAATTCTCTATTATGTGATGTGTGTGTGACGAAACTGGGGATTTTGCGGTTATTAAATTATTTAAAAACAAATATGAAATGCGATATTTATGTACTAATTCGATTTCTAAAATGCTCATCTTAATTCTAAACTCCAATATTCATTTTATTCCTATTAATTAATAAAACTCCCTATACCTATACCTATACAAGTCCAATTAATTTGATAAAAATATTTAAAGAAGAAGCATATTTGAATTATAATGTGTTAAATAAAATTAGATTGGTGGTGTAGGAAGAGAAGAATTTGTGTCCTTCCGCGAAGCATATTTAGAGAAAAATGTTCTCATATCTATTCAAACACTTTTTCTTGTGCAGACTTGTTTCATTTGATGCTCGATACAAAGCCTGGAAGTTGAACACGATGTCATGTAAGAGAGAAAACATGGTCGCATTTGTTTGAGTTCAAAAGGGCAACATCGTCTTCCTCCATATCTACTCAACTTTACGACAAATTCAACAAAAAGAGGATTGTCTCTTAATTATGTTTTATGGAGCACCGATAACGAGCAGAACCTTGATTTCAATGCTCCATCTTCTTCTTCTTCTTGCCCAGTGCTATTTGAAGAATCGAGTCCTGCCACCACGCGCGCTGTTCCATCCAACGGCCAAGATTTTTTAGATCCTTTGTTCTCTGATCTTCCAAGCCCTGAGTTTTGGCATGCTGTTTATTTCGGCCTTAGTAGGTCTGATATTTGTCAAAATAACTAGTGGCGACAATGTTCATATTGATATTCTTAGTAGGTAATTTTAGGATACAATACAACATTGCTTATCTATTTTTCACTTTAATTCATGTCTCTTGCTACATCAATATGCAATACTTTGTGATTAAGATTATATTGTCATTTATATTTTAAACTTGTAGCATCTTCTTTCTCTCTACTTTGTGAGTTACATATAGTTTGGATGATGCATATGAATATCAATAAGAGGTGGTAAGCTATGAAAGATACAAAATGAGCTTTTGATGCGGAAATGTTTAAAATTGTACATGCATGTTTCTTTTTGTGTTTGGAATAGTGTTGAAAGGATGCTTCAAGCCTTCAAATACATAAAATTTTTTCCTAAGGAGCCCATCATGGCAACACCCATAAAAGAAATATGAAAATGCCATATGGTGCATTAAAAATAAATCAAAAAAAAAATCTGCTCAAGTCAATATCTGGACCAATTCTAAAATTTTTAAAAATTTATAAAATCAAAATTAAAAAAAGTCAAAACAATCGAGACCAATTTCAAAAACGATGCAAGTTATTGAACTACATAAAGGAAAAATAAATACACATGTTATAAATTGCTTTTGAATTATTTGAGGAGTTCTGGTTCTGAACTAATTAACTTATGGATTTTTAAAAAACTTACTGTGGATCAAAATAAAGGCAATTGAGTCTGCTTGACACCAAAACGAGAGGTTTACGTTTGGGTATATAAGTGACCCATTAAAAAAATGAGACCTTACCATTAGTGAAAATAAGGATCACAATAAAATGGGTGAGGGTCAAAGTGAGTCTTCGGATCTAGAGTCCGTGCACCAATGTATATGAGACCTTGCCAAATAAATAAGTCAATACAATTGAAACTAATTTGTAAACAATGCGAAAGTTATTGGACTATAAAAAATATAATTTGAATTGGCCTCTAAATAATACTTTCTTTTACTTTCTATTAAAAATTATTGAATTTTTTGTAGCTCAATAATTTTGGATCGTTTTAAAATTGGTACTTTAGATTTTGAATTTATAGATAGCCTTATTATATGTTTGGCCTATTTTTGAATTTAGTCCTAGAAAAAAAAGAAAGCACCAACCGGTTTTTAACGGTCAAGAAACCTATGGAATTTTTTTCATTTCTCCTCTATTTTTTAGGGTGTGTGTATCTTCTATTTTTTATCCATTTTTTGTTTATTTTTATTCACTTATTTAATAGGGTTTGGGTTTGAAGTCCGGTTTTTTGAGTCGGGTTTGGGAACGGGTCATAACAAAGACCCATCACCATTTAAGGCCATTTTAAAGACTCTTCTCCGCGAACCCACCCGCCGTATCCCATCCAGTGGCAGCGCCATTTCATCCTTCAATTATGCTCTATTCGGAGTATAAAAAAAAGTGAGAAGAATTCTATAACCTGAAATCCCCTTATTTTCTTGGCTGAAATTATAAATACAGCATTTACATTTTAGATCGATCCTTCAATTTTATGTTAATTATTTCTTTCCCAAGTTTTACCTCTGTTTTCCCTACATAATTTGGACTTAGTAACATTAACTGGGTTATGATTAGTGTTATGTATTTTTCAAACTTCCTCCCTTCCATATTTGTTATGCTTATTTATTCCTTAACGTCTTGTTAGGTGCAAGGTATTCCTTAACTGACCCTAACCGTGCCGACCTTGTTAAATAATTGAATAAAAATAAATCAATAATAAAAATAGGAAATATATACATGACGGACCAAAAATAAAGGAGAAATGAAAATAAAATTTGTGATTAAGATTACCAATTGACCAACCGGGTTGATTATTCGGGACTAAAAATAAAAAAGATCGAAACACTTTGTGACAATACTATAACTTTGATATATGGGACCAAATTGAAAAATACAAAAAGTTATTGGGCGGAAAAAACTTTAGTCCCTATTAAAAATAAGGATAAGTACAATTTGTTTGTCCTTCAACTTGTACCAATTTTAATTTTTGCCCCCTTAGTATTTTATTTTTGAAATTAGTCCTCACTATTTACAAATTTCAGCACTATAGTCCCTTTAAGGACTAACATAGGTATCTCATTAGGCAATTCGCATCATGTATAAAAGAAAATTAAAATGTAGCATCAACATGAAAGAAGCAGAAAGTTTATACCTAATAATTTAACACAAAAACACATTTTTTACTGAATATAAGTCATAATATGTAGCAAAAATTGTGAACTACATAAAATAAATATCTACGGTGTGGAGCACCGGGAATTAAGAAGCAGAATTTTGGCGCGCTCGATTTTAATGGTCTTGTTGTTGCATCAATAGTTCATGCTCGGCGATGTGCTATATATATCAAAATAATTAGTGACAACAATGTTAATATTGCTATTCTTGTAGATAATTTGAGAAAGAAAAGTGGAAAAACTATTGGTTTTTTCATCCTAGAGTTGTAATGATTTCTTCGTTTAGTATTGAAGAAATTGTCATCTGGCCATCATCCATTTTTTGATTTCATGATCGTAGGATACAATAAAACACGCTTAACTATTTTTCATTTTAATTCATATCTCTTGCTCCACAATATGCAATACTATGTGATTAAGATTTTTTTTTTTTTTTTTTAATATTTTGTAGCATCTTGCATAATTTGGAAACCCAACAAGATTTGAGTTCTAATGTATCATATTCGTACCTGAAAATCCAACAAAAAACTATGAGTAGTTGAACGCCGAAGGACATCGATTCCCTTACCCCACACAGTTTTAATACTATGTTTTTTCATTTCTCCTTTATTTTTTAGGGTGTGTGTATCTTCTATTTTTTATTTTTTGTTTATTTTTATTCACTTATTTAATAGGGTTTCGAGTTGGGTCGGTCTTTCGAGTCGGGTTTAGGGATTCGGGTCATAACAAAAGACCCATCACCATTAAGGCCATTTTAAAGACTCTTCACCCGCCGCCCCATCCAGTGTATATATATATATATATGTAATTAACTGATGGATTTTGTGAATTTCAGTAACAACGTGCAACTTAGCAGAAGCGGCACTTTATGTGCTTGGAAACAAAAACGAGGAATTTAAGTTTGACATTATAATGACCGATGTGAACCTGAGTGACATGGATGGCTTCGAGTTTGTTAAATACATTAGTCTCAACTTTGAAATTCCAGTGATAAGTGAGTCTCTCTTCTTCTTCCTTTTTGCATGTATGTATATAAATGTTGCGTGATTAAGTAGTTAATCTAGTTCTTTTGTTTTGTTTATGATATAAATTAGTAATGTCGAGAGATGAAGAAACGAGCAAGGTGATGAAAGGGGTTGAATGCGGTGCTTGTGATTACCTCGTTAAGCCTATAAAAAGGAAGGACATACAGTTCATATGGCTACACGTGTTCAAGAAAAGAATGCTGATACAATATCAATTCGAAGATAGCCTTATTACGGGTGGTTCGATTTCTGAAGATGGTTCGAATTCTGGAAAGAAAAGAAAGGACTTGGAAATTGCGGGTGGTTTTTCCAGCTCTGCCAAGAAACCTAAGCTCATTTGGATCCCTGAACTTCATAACAAGTTCGTGAAAGCTGTGGATGAGATAGGCATTGACAGTAAGTTTTCTCTCTATACAGGCATCCATCGTTAATTAAATTGTCGTGGGAATACATTATTAATTCATTCTATCGTATTTCACTTGCAGAAGCTACTCCAAAGCTAATACAAAACTTGATGAAAGAGCCATCTACTCCAAAGCTAATACAAAACTTGATGAAAGAGCCATCTGTGACACGAGAGCAAATTTCTAGCCATTTGCAGGTTTGTTTTGTTTCTCTTTTCATTTCGATCTCAACTAAACGCTCGAGCTTTTAGAGGAGACTGAATTCTCTCATGGTATCAGAGCCCAAGTTGTGGGTTCGATTCTCGTGGAAGCACTCTACCCATTTAAATTGTCCACTCTGTTAGGTCTCCTCTCCAGAGAGCAGAGATAATGATTCGGCCCACAAATGAGGGGGAGTGTTGAGGGAAATTAAGTAAATAGATTATTCCCGACTCTCTCTATAAGCTCGAGCTTTTAGATGAAACGGAATTCTCGGCTTTTAGATGAGACTGAATTCTCTCATGCCTTCGATATTTCAATGAAAATTTGTCCTACATGATATTCACTACTACACATTTGAGCTTGGAGATCTCCACTTGGACAACCATTTTTTCGAAGAGCTCTCCAAGTGGTCCCTTAGAGAGCGGTTCTATTAAAAAAAAACATAGAGAGCGATTTACAACCGCTGTCCAAGAATTACACTTGGAAAGCGGTTGAAAACCGCTGTGCAAGTGAGATTGGAGAGCGGTTAAGAACCGCTGTCCAAGTTAAAGCTTGGACAGCAGTTCATAACTGTTGTCCAAGTGTAGACCTTAAATTAAAACCCGACTCCTGCCCACATTTCTGCATATTACCGCAAGCGATTTTCGTCCTCATATATATATATATATATATATATATATATATATATATCCTCCTTCGTGCCGCCGTCGTCGTCGCCCGTCGCCTGTCCTCCTCCTCCTCCTCCTCTCACCATCGCCCTTCTCCTCCTCCTCCTCCTCCCGTGCCGCGCCGTGCGTTGCCCTCCACCTTCCTTCCCTACCGCGCCGTCACCTCCTCCTCCTCCTCCCTACCGCCGCTGCCGCCTCCTCCTCCTCCTCCCCTACCGCCGCCGCCGCTGCCTCTATATATAGGTAATTTATTTATTTTATTTAATGTTTTATATATGTATGTATGTGTATATATATATTTATATATATCTATATATGTGTATATATATATTTATTTATATATATATATAGTGTTAGATTAATTAATTGGTTAATTGGCTTGAATAATTGATTGTTGTTTGTTTGAATATTAGATTGTTTAATTTAGTTTAATTGTTGTTATATGTTAGGATTATTAATTGTTGTTTGATTAGATTGTGGTTAATTGGTTGTCAATTTGTGTGTTGTTTCACTCAAAAGTATTAGTTGTTTCATTTAAAGGTATTAGTTGTTTCATTTAAAAGTATTAGGTGTTTCATTAAAAGATAATATTAGTTGTTTCATAAAAAAATATTAGGTGTTTCATTCATAGGTATTAGTTATTTCATTCAAAGGTATTAGTTATTTCATAATAAGATATTAGGTGTTCCATTCAAAGGTATTAGTTGTTTCTTTAAAAGATATTAGACGTTTCATTCAAAGGTATTAGTTGTTTCATTCAAAAGTATTATTGTTAGTGTGTGATTAATGTTGGTTTAATTATATTATTGTTAGTAGTTTGGATTAATTGTTGTTAGTACGTGGCTTGAATTAATTTTTGTGTGTTTCTTTAATTAGATGATTAATGATGGTACATTAGAATACATTAGAAAATTAAAATGAATGTAGATTAAGTATAATTAGGTATGCTTTTAGGTTTAATACTTTAAGATACATTGTCTTGAGAAGCAATCTTCATATTGTCTTTCCTATAGGCATCTTTAGGCATCTGTAGCTAGTTCTATATGGATCGAAAGTGGGTTCGAGCAGATCGATTATCAGATGAGTATAGGAATGGGGTGGAATAGTTTTGTAATCATGCAATTAGACACTGCACTGACCATCGGTACATTCCATGTCCTTGTTGGAAATGTATGAATGGAAAAACTGTTAGTGGTCGAGAAAATTTGTTCGTCCACTTGATGATTCACGGTATTGATAAAGCATATACCGTTTGGACATCTCATGGTGAGACAAGAGATAGATGTAGCTCAAGAAACCTAGGAACTGACTTTAGGTTTGAAGATACAGTCGATGCGGATATTTTTGATGATGCACCGACTGTTGATACATCGAGTGGGGATGACGCTGATCTGCGAGATCACCCTTATATGTCAGAGAAGTTAAGGGATTCTGCTGGATTACCACTGTGGCTCGGGTGTGAGAAGGCAACAAAATTGTCAGCTGTGTTGATATTGTTCAACTTAAAAGCAGCTCACCAGTTGTCCGATGCGTGCTTCACAAGTATGCTGAAAGCAGTTAGTGGTCTATTGCCCGATGGAAATGTACTGCCTAAGAGAGCATATGATGCTAAACAAATGCTCAAGTCCATCAGGTTAACACATCAAAAAATTAATATTTTTAGAATACAAAAAAGTAATTAGCGTTTAGAATGATCAATAAATTGGAAAAAGAAAAAACAATTAGTATTTATAGAAGATAGAACTTAAAAGATAGGGTTGAGATTAATTTTTTCTCAAAAAACATTTTAAATGTAAGGTTGAGATTAAGTGATTGACTTTGCCTAAAAATTTAAAATTATATAAACGCTAGTATTTAGATCCGCGTAAAATATATCACAGTACGATTATTGAATTAATTTTATCATCTGATATAATGATTTTATCTATTGTGTATTCTTTTTCTTTTTATAAATAAGAAATAATTTTGTCGACATTAGTTGACATATGTTTTGTATATTACTATTGTTTAAAATATTAAAATGCGGGTATAAATTTTATGATCAATCAAATTTATATTACAAAATGGGAGAAGATTTTAACACATGATAAAAAAAGAACAATAATAATTGTAAATTAAATAGTAGAGAAATCTAAATGGTTCAGAGATTATTAATTAAAAACTGGAAAAAATCAGTTTGAAAATACTAATTCTTATTACTATAAAAAGTTCAAAAATCATAACCATAAAAATAACTTCCATATTATTCCCTCCGTCCCAAAGAAACGTGCACGTTTACTGTTTTCACGTGTTTTTACGAAGCGGATTTTTTATTAGTATTTGAAATGATAAAATAATTTTTAAAGATGCATGCAATAGATAAGAGGTAGATCTATAATATCCCTCTTTATTGATTAATGTTTGTTTACCCCCAAATCTCAAAATATTTACGGCAGAACTTTCAATTTCTTCTTTATAAAATGTTTGTTCTACTTCTGAAGTATGTATGACTATTACGGATAAAATTCTTTGTTATGGAGGTTTTGCGCATGAAATTTGGGATAAGTCTTTGTACGCTTAATTCATGTATCTGGGAAGGGTGTTTAAAACTTGGGTCCTATTATAAATTGTGAGATTAAACGATTCTTTTTCAAAATTCAAGTATTGGTGTGCTTGTGTATCCTTTTTGGTATGCTTTTCTGCATTAAACTTTGATCATTCTGGATATGTTGTTTGTTGGTAACTTGAAATAAATGTGAGAAGACGATGTGTTCTTTGATACTGAATGGCAAAGTGAAGCAATTGGGTTCATCTCTAATGGTGATGTTGTGAACCCCCTAGCTCTAAACCATGTCAATGTCCAAGCCAATAGGTTTATCTGAAGTGTTACAAGTATGGAACTTTTAATTCATGGATGTTATTCTTATCAGTATTTGCAACTGATGTGATATCAGTTTATTCCTTATGGTAGAGTGTTATTAAGAGGTGTCGCTCTAGATTTTCTTGCAGTATTATCTCTAAGTTGATTTGTCTGCTCTCATTTCATCTCCCCATAGACACTCCATAATATGTAACAAGTTCCTTCAACAATTTTAAGAAATGTGAATTTTTTATGTTCAAACACTTTTTCTTGTGCAGACTTGTTTCATTTGATGCTCAATACAAAGCCTGGAAGTTGAACACGATGTCATGTAAGAGAGAAAACATGGTCGCATTTGTTTGAGTTCAAAAGGGCAACATCGTCTTCCTCCATATCTACTCAACTTTACGACAAATTCAACAAAAAGAGGGTTGTCTCTTAATTATGTTTTATGGAGCTCATTTTATACGGGTTTCTCACCAATTTTCCTCCAACAAACTTTCCAGTTAAATGACACATATCATGAGGTTGTATATTAGTGAAGGCATCTTCTGTGATTTCTGATGGTGTAATAGAGGCTTTAGATAAAGTTCTATCATTTAGAATTTACTACTCTTTTCAGTTTACAATATTTGTAAGTATACATATTAATTAATATTATAATTTTTAATTGATCCAATTTAATTTTTATTTTTTATTTGAGGAAATAATATTAATTTACTATATTTTTATTAATTATGGAATTTATTAGTGATGAAAATAATTAAAAATGATAATTATTAAAAATCTGTTGCGACACTTAAAAATGTATTTATAGACACTATATATTGTACAGCGAATAAATAAATTGAAATTTGCAGTTTAGAAAGTGTAGTATATGATTTCACGAGATGGGTTATCTTATCCCCAATTCGATTTGGGTTTTCGTTAAAATCTCCAGTTTTCGCCTCTGTTTCTCCCATTTTACTGTAAAGGTGTGTCATAATCATGAGTCGGTCTATATAGTTGGACTTATGTTAATTATTATTTTCATTAAGGGACTAGTCCATTTAGTTGATATTTCTGTTGGGCCTTATTATCTTATGTTTAAGCCCATTTGTGTTTGTATTGTTGCACCTATGATTAAATAGGGGAATCTCGCAGAGAGAAATGGGTAAGCGAAACAATTTCAGTCTTCTTCCTCTTATCGCCCGTTCTCGGCATTCTCTATCTCTCTCTCTATTTCTCTCGTAACTCCTCCCCTTCAATCTCTCTATCTTTTCTCTTTTATTCATATATCTTCATGTTATCGTAAATTACCCATAAAAATATGTATGACAAGAGAGATGAGTGATCAAATCACTACAATTGATACACAATTGGTATCAGAGCCAACGATTCTCCGTCCGGCCTCGATTTGGCGATATAGAGATTCAATTCTAAATTAGAAGCAAATTTTGAGAAAGTAAACAATCAGCTGGATCAGATTGCCAAAATGCTAGAGAATATCTTTGCTACATAATCAAGCATTTAAATGGAGTTGTAGATCTACACTTTTAATTTGGAGAAGAAGAGTAATCAAATGCGGGTGTTTATATTAACGGTCAATTGGGAAACGGTTGGTTCCAAATATTTGGAGTTGGTGTCGGTAAACAAAGAAATGACGCCAACCGATTGCTATCACGAGGATTCAGATACTCAACTTGAGAGCATCAAGACCTATGAGATGGAATCATATGTCGCAGTAGATTCAGAGCTCGATCGAGTTCGAAAAACGCGCCGAGATGGCTCAATTTACTCGGAGGATTTGACTGCTGAAGGTATGCATATCGTAAACCCTTTACTCAAGATTGAATTTCCTATATTTGGTGGGTTTCATCCTAGATTTTGGATTGTGGAAAATAATAGTTGTGATAATGTGAAAAATTGTAGTAGTAATTTTGATGGAATCATTCATTATGTCCGATGTGGGAAAGGAGTTTTTCAATTACATGAGTGTGAAGGAAATAGGGAATTGTAGTAATGGGGGCGTCTTGATGGCGATGGGTTTGATTAATTCGAGTGTTAATGGGAATGGGAATTAGGTTGGATATACTATCGAGGGTTGTGTGGCATTGAAGGATACCGTGAAGAATAGTATGGGTTTGGGTGTGAAGAAACAGGCTCCGGAGCAATACCAAATCGTCAGTCTAGCTGATACTCATCCGTTAAAGATGCCACAGATGGTGAGAGTTTTGGTAAAGAAGGCTAGGAAAAATTCTGTACAAATGCCCGGAAACGAGTTCCTGAAATTGATGGAATGGAACAAGAGGTAAGAAAATTACTTCCCTCTTATGAATTCTTCGGTGATGAGTTTTGGCCTCCCCCTATGATTTCAATAGTAAGAGCCTATGAGAAATTGCAAATGCCTGTGATGTTGAATTCGAAAATGCTTATTGATAGTGATAGTGGTAAAGGAGTTGATGCATATTATGTGGAAAATTATATCAGGGGTGGTATTACATATTGGGATGTTGAGTTGTTTTGTGACTTTGGGGAAAGCGTAAATGTGAATATGATTATTCTTCTTTGGTGGTGTTATTGTGATGGGTTCACTAGAGCTCTTATTTTCTAAATTGGTTGTGCATGGAATTTTTTTTTTTGAAAATCGAGGCTAGGTGATGATAGAATTTATGAGTGCTTTATGAGTATTAGCAGCCAATTTTTCCAATATAGGATAAGTATCCTTCAGTCTTTTGGTGGAGCTATGGTTGCATTATGCATACTTCAATTTATGTTGGTACTTGAAGAGTTCATCTACGTATTTGGTGTTGGGTATCCTGACTCAAGAAAAGGTTTCTCAAGGACGACATTGAGGAACGAGGTTAATGCTTACATATCAACTCCTCACGAGACAAAATGATTTGCCATTCTTAATGGCAATTGAAGAAGTTTCTATAATAAAAAATAGAGGTGTCATTAAGCTTGGAGAAATTGGTTATGTGGTATTTTTTCGTTGACGTGTTAGATGTTGAAGTGAGTGCTACGGTGTTTCATCACTCTTCCTTGTGTACTATCTTAATTATGATAGGATGCGGTTGGCAACTAAAAATATAGGCAGCGAAAATCCGACTCTCGAGCCATGGGGACAAGGCTCATTCAAAGTGAGAGATGTCTGCCGAAATTCTATGGTTGTAATCAAATTGGAGCTTAGGGGCTCTGTGATAGAAAAAAACGGGGGATTATGATTGATACTAGGGTCTTGATTTCTTTGTGGAGTTTTGGAGAGGCTACCGGTATTACAAGTGTAGTTCTTTGTAATGCTCGAACTATCGATACCCTTATCATTGGGGATGCTTGGTGGGATGACCGCTAAGTGAGAAATCAACCTTGGGGTATACATTGGCATGGTTTAGACTTCCATTGGGCATGGTGGTGAATTGTCAAATCTTGGCATTGTAATTTGGATGGCTGATTGTGTAGCCAAAACCTTTGGAGTCACCATTACTAAGTTGGCATATTCTTCAAGCAGCTTACTTCTTTATTCACCACCTATATGCAAGTCAATTGGGCCACATTGGAGCATTGTACCATGTGTTTCTTGTCATGCTTTTTGCGGCAGGAGTTCCAGGTGTGCTAGTTGCATTGGCTCTTGATTACAATATCAACCTCTTTGGAAATTTGATGCATTACAACAGTGGTCATGTTGAAGTATACTATGGAGCTGGTTATTTAGATCTTCCAGAGGATGTTGAGAGGGTCACCCGAAAAGGGGCACTAGAAAAACAATTCTCTCTACTTGAACCCATCCATTTCCGTTTGGTTGTTTCATTTTTTAGCGAACATCATCTTAGATCCTTGGGGACAAGGATCTCAAAAACGGGGGAGTATTGTCACGATCATGAGTTGGGCTATATAGTTGGACTTATGTTAATTATTATTTTCATTAAGGGACTAGCCCATTTAGTTGATATTTCTGTTGGACCTTATTATCTTATGTTTAAGCCCATTTGTGTTTGTATTGTTGCACCTATGATTCAATAGGGGAATCATGCAGAGAAATGGGTAAGCTGAAACAATTTCAGTGTTCTTCCTCTTATCGCCGTTCTCGGCATTCTCTGTCTCTCTCTATTTCTCTGTAACTCCCCCCCCTTCAATCTCTCTATCTTTTCTCTTTTATTCATATATCTTCATGTTATCAGAAATTACCCATAAAAATATGTATGACAGTAGCAGTAGTGATCAGATCACTACAAGGTGAGCTCTCTCTGTTAAATAAATGTTGAGAAATACAGTTTTTATAGGTGATTTCTGGTGTTGAAAAATTCAATTTTTTGTAAAGACCGATTGGGGTTAAATTAGCTAGCGCGTGTTGATTTAGGGCTTATCTCTATAATTAATAGATAAGGGTGTCGCCTTGATCCCCACTTCATGATATTTTTTTTATTTTTTACATTATCCATTTTTTGATTCTGTTACAGTGAATCTCTCGTGTGATTTATTTATTTTGAAAAAAAAAAAAAGAAGCAATCTCGAACTCTCTTGTTTCCTTATATGTCCACCATTCTGTTATGAAAATCAAGGATATTAGATAAGATAGATATTTAGTAACCGCGTAATCATCTACTTATAAATATCAGACTCACTCTCATACATTCTCCCTTTCTTTTCTCACAAGTATTTTCAATTAAATTCATCGCTAGAAAAATATACAGAGAATTCAATAGTGAAAATTCAGTTTTTGATCGATGGGTTCATTTGAATTTTGTCCAGCGGATGTTCGTGTCCTTGTTGTAGATGATGATATGCAGGAGTTGAAGAGTGTTGAAAGGATGCTTACAATGTGTGACTATAAAGGTACATTAATCAATTTCTCTGTTTTTTCTATGTTATTTTTAATGCATGCAAATTACAATGTGAGATGCCTTGCAACATTGTTGATTATGAACTTGGAATTTCAAACATTGACATTTAACTTTTAGTGATTGCAAATTTATTATTGTTTTGAATTTATATAAATTCTGCCTTTGAAATCCTTTGATTCGAGAATCTGGGGACTTTTCCTTGACTTTTCATCTACATTAGAACACGTTTTGGTTAAGAATTTAGACGCGTTTTATAAATTGCTTTTGAATTATGTTGAGAGAGAGTCTCTCGAATTAACTTATGGATTTTGTGAGTTTCAGTAACGTCGTGCAACTCAGCGACAGAGGCAATTTATATGCTTGGAAATAAAAACGAGAGGTTTACGTTTGACATTGTAATGACTGATGTGAACCTGGGCGACGTGGATAGCTTCGAGTTTCTTAAATATATTAGTCTCAACTTGGAAATTCCAGTGATACGTGAGTCTTCTTCTTCTTCTTTCCCTCTCTACATGTATGTATATAAATGTTAGTTTTAATCCAGTTTGTTTATGATATATTAATTAGTAATGTCGAGAGATGAAGAAACGAGCAAGGTGATGAAAGGGGTTGAATGCGGTGCTTGTGATTACCTTGTAAAGCCTATAAGAAGGAAGGACCTACGGTACATATGGCTACACGTGTTCAAGAAAAGAATGCAGATACAATATCAATTCGAAGATAGCCTTATTACGGGTGGTTCGATTTCTGAAGATGGTTCGAATTCTAGAAAGAAAAGAAAGGACTTGGAAATTGCTGGTGGCTTTTCCAGCTCTGCCAAGAAACCTAAGCTCATTTGGATCCCTGAACTTCATAACAAGTTCGTGAAAGCTGTGGATGAGATCGGCATTGACAGTAAGTCTTCTTTCTATCCATCCATCCATCCATCATTAATTAAATTGTCGTGGGAATCTATTATTAATTCATTCTGTCGTATTTCACTTGCAGAAGCTACTCCAAAGCTAATACACGGCTTGATGAACGAGTCATCGCTGACAAGAGAGAATGTTTCTAGCCATTTGCAGGTTTGTTTCTCGTTCATTTTGGTCCCAACTAAACTAATATTTGTATCTTTCAAGATTGATGTTAATTGCATTTTATTGTGGATGATTTCAGAAGTATAAACTAAAAACGAGTAGAATGGCAGCAGTAGCAACACAAAACTTTCCAGCACCGATGACGAGCAAAACCTGGATTTCAATGCTCCATCTTCTTCTTCTTCTTGTACTCCTTGTCCAGTGCTGTTAAAAGAATCGAGTCCTGTCACCACGCGCGCTGTTCCATCCGACGGCCAAGATTTTTTAGATCCTTTGTTCTCTGATCTTCCAAGCCCTGAGTTTTGGCATGCTGTTTATTTCGGCCTTAGTAGGTCTGATATTTGTCAAAATAACTAGTGGCGACAATGTTCATATTGATATTCTTAGTAGGTAATTTTAGGATACAATACAACATTGCTTATCTATTTTTCACTTTAATTCATGTCTCTTGCTACATCAATATGCAATACTTTGTGATTAAGATTATATTGTCATTTATATTTTAAACTTGTAGCATCTTCTTTCTCTCTACTTTGTGAGTTACATATGAATATCAATAAGAGGTGGTAAGCTATGAAAGATACAAAATGAGCTTTTGATGCGGAAATGTTTAAAATTGTACATGCATGTTTCTGTTTGTGTTTGGAATAGCTTTTCGCTTCAAGCCTTCAACAAGGCTTCAAATACATGAAATTGTTCCCAAGGAGCCCATCATGGCAACACCCATAAAAGAAATATGAAAATGCCGGTGCATTAAAAATAAATGAAAAAAAAATCTGCTCAAGTCAATATCTGGACCAATTCTAAAATTTTAAAAAATTTATAAAATCAAAATTAAAAAAAGTCAAAACAATCGAGACCAATTTCAAAACGATGCAAGTTATTGAACTATATAAAGGAAAAATAAATACACATGTGGCGAAGCGACTCGGTTCGGTAACTTTCTTTGGAGCCGGGTTCTGAACTAATTTTTAATTTTAAAAACTTACAGGATCAAAATAAATAGAGTGGGTCTCTCACATACACCAAGCGCATTGCGTGCACTCGGGTATATGAGTGACCCACTAAAAAATGAGACCTTACCATTAGTGAAAATAAGGATCCACAATAAAATGGGTAGGGTCAAAGTGAGTGCACGGATCTAGAGTCCGTGCACCAAGTGTATATGAGACCTTGCCAAATAAATAAGTCAATACAATTGAAATCAATTTGTAAACAATGCAAAGTTATTGGACTATAAAAAATATAATTTGAATTGGCCTCTAAATAATACTTTCTTTTACTTTCTATTAAAAATTATTGAATTTTTTTGTAGCTCAATAATTTTGGATCGTTTTAAAATTGGTACTTTAGATTTGAATTTATATCGCCCTTTGTATGTTTTAAGCCTATTTTTTGAATTTAGTCCAAAAAAACTGGCACCAACCGATTTTCTAACCAGTCAACCGCCACGTGGAATGTTTTTTCATTTCTCCTTTATTTTTTAGGGTGTGTGTATCTTCTATTTTTTATTTTTGTTTATTTTTATTCACTTATTTAATAGGGTTTCGGGTTGGGTCGGTTTTTCGAGTCGGGTTTAGGGATTCGGGTCATAACAAAAGACCCATCACCATTAAGGCCATTTTAAAGACTCTTCTCCGCCGCCCCATCCAGTGGCAGCGCCACCTTCATCCTTCAATTATGCTCGATTCGGAGTGAAAAAAAGTGAGAAGGAATTCTATAACCTGAAATCCCCTTATTTTCTTGGCTGAAATTATAAATACAGCATTTACATTTTAGATCGATCCTTCAATTTTATGTTAATTATTTCTTTCCCAAGTTTTACCTCTGTTTTCCCTACATAATTTGGACTTAGTAACATTAACTGGGTTATGATTAGTGTTATGTATTTTTCAAACTTCCTCCCTTCCATATTTCTTATACTTATTTATTCCTTAACGTCTTGTTAGGTGCAAGGTATTAATTCCTTAACTGACCCTAACCGTGCCGACCTTGTTAAATAATTGAATAAAAATAAATCAATAATTAAAATAGAAAATATATACATGACGGACCAAAAATAAAGGAGAAATGAAAATAAAACTCCACGTGGACAGTTACCAATTGACCAACCGGATTGATTATTCGGGACTAAAATAAAAAAAGATCGAAACATACGGTGACAATACTATAACTTTGATATAATGCGGGGACCAAATTCAAAACGGCCCAAAGTTATTGGGCTAAAAAATTTAATCCCTATTCAAAATAAGGATAAGTACAATTTGTTTGTCCTTCAACTTGTACCAATTTTAATTTTTGCCCCCTTAGTATTTTATTTTTGAAATTAGTCCTCACTATTTACAAATTTCAGCACTTTAGTCCCTTTAAGGACTAACATAGGTATCTCATTAGGCAATTCGCATCATGTATAAAAGAAAATTAAAATGTAGCATCAACATGAAAGAAGCAGAAAGTTTATACCTAATAATTTAACACAAAAACACATTTTTTACTGAATATAAGTCATAATATGTCGCAAAAATTGTGAATTTTCTCGCATAAATATCTACTATGTGGAGCACCGGGAATTAAGAAGTAGAATTTTGGCGCGCTGTGTATTTCGATTTTAATGGGTCTTGTTGATGTGCTATATATATAAAAATAATTAGTGACAACAATGTTAATATTGCTATTCTTGTAGATAATTTGAGAAAGAAAAGTGGAAAACTATTGGTTTTTTCATCCTAGAGTTGTAATGATTTCTTCGTTTAGTATTGAAGAAATTGTCATCTGGCCATCATTCATTTTTTGATTTCATGATCGTAGGATACAATAAAACACGCTTAACTATTTTTCATTTTAATTCATATCTCTTGCTCCACAATATGCAATACTATGTGATTAAGATTTTTTTTTTTTTTTAATATTTTGTAGCATCTTGCATAATTTGGAAACCCAACAAGATTTGAGTTCTAATGTATCATATTCGTACCTGAAAATCCAACAAAAAACTATGAGTAGTTGAACGCCGAAGGACACCGATTCCCTTACCCCACACAGTTAAGAAATAATTTCGACTACATATTACATTTAGGAAAATCCATGAAGTTGCAAAGTAAAAAAATCAACATATGGCTGTTATGAAATATGAAAAACAATAAATATGCATGTCGATTTGGTAGGCCATGTATGAATGGAGGTGATTGATGGTGGAGGTATATATATAAGTGTTAAGTGCAAGAAAAATGAGATATACACTTATAAATTTAATGAGTTTTTTGCACTTTTGGTCTCATGAACCACACCATGTTTTCAATCTAGTCCCACTACTGACAGAACTCGTCCCATAAGAATTTTAATTTGCAAATGTGGTCCCACCGTGACGGAAACCGTTAAATCGACTTGCAAATGTGGTCCCATAAGTTATGGGACATAATTAATTCGCAATTAAGGCTTAATCACCTTTTAACCACTTGCATTTTTAGTCCCATAAGTTACGAAACATAATTAACACAAAATTAACCAATTAACTTACCTGAGCCCACTTGCACATATGGTTCCATAGGTTCCAAAAACCCAAAATTCTTCCCTCCATTTCTTTTGGCGCCAATTTTCAGCTAATCACGTTTTTTGGCGCCAATATACTTTCACTTTTAGTCCCATTGAATTCAAATTTGATAAAAATTGGTGGGAAAATCAAGTGTTTCCCACAATTTTTTCCCAAAACCTAGTTTTTCACATCTGCTAAATAGATAAAACAGAATAAATGAGTGATTTTTCCACTGATTTTTATTATACTACTTATCATTCTTGCATCTAAGACCCTATAGCGGTTTGGTTAGTTTCTTACATCTTAATGTGAGTCCTATTTTGGTACTCATAGTATTTTATGTGATAAAGTGATGGGTCGTTGGGGGTAATAAGAGTTGGTTATTACTCCCTCCATCCTAATTTTGATTGGCCAAATAGGCAAATACTGTAGACACAGAGATTAAGAAAAGTAGGAGATAAATAATATTAAATAGTGTAAAGTGGATTTAGTGGAGAGAAATAATAGTATTAAATGGTGTAAAGTGGATTTGGTGGAGGGAATAATAATATTAAATAGAATTGAAAGTTGCTTTATTTCCTTTTTAGGAATGACCAAACAAAATCAGGACGGCTATCTACCGAAAGTGGACAATCAAAGTTAGGACATATGGAGTAGTATTTTATGTGATAAAGTGATAAAATGAGTATATCCATTTTAAGAAATGTTCCTTAAAGATTGAGACAAATTTTAAAAAAAAAAAAAAATGAAAAGAGTTTCTTAAAAATTGGGACGGATGGAGTATTAATTATACGTTGGACAGTTCCGTTTCGCGGTTAACGAGATGCCGTCAAGAGCCATTTAATTTTGGGATCAAATGTGCAAACTTGGTAAATTGTGGGACCACATTTGCAAATTAAAATTCTTGTGGGACTAGTTCTGCCAGTGGTGGGACTAGATTGAAAACATGGTGTGATTCATGAGACCAAAAGTGCAAAAAACTCATTAATGTTTAACACATATTAATTATACGTTTAACAGTGTCCGTTTCACGGTTAACGAGATGCCGTCAAGCGCCGTTTAATTTTGGGACCAAATGTGCAAACTTGGTAAATTGTGGGACCACACTTGCAAATTAAAATTCTTGTGGGACTAGTTCTGTCAGTAGTGGGACTAGATTGAAAACATGGTGTGATTCATGGGACCAAAAGTGCAAAAAACTCTAAATTTAATTAACTTAACTTGTATAAACTGATTATTCTTGTCATGCATATTTGTCCATTAACCTACTCATCGAACTTTAAATTTAATTAACTTAACTTGTATACATTTATTATTTTTGTCATGCATACTAGTTCGTTAACCAACTCTTCGATTAAAAGTCCGTTTGATAAGCTTATTTTAAATATCTTATAAATTTTATTATTTTATAAGTTGTTTTAAAAATTTATAAGATGCGATTTGAAATGCTTTAATTTGAGCATTTGAATTAATAGTAAAATTATATGCACGAGACTTTTTCTTGACTTCTCATTACTGGAAGGGTGTTAAGTTTGATGCAATAGACAAGCACAATAATTAAAAGTCATGAGTTCAATTCACTTGCTTATATTTTTTTTGGTTGAATTTGCACCTTACCTTATTAAAAAAATTATCATTAAATTATTGTAATAAAATCAAATAGATTGTTTCGAAAAAGAGTTGGTCTCATGTGCACTCGGGTGCACCGTGCATTCATAATGTATTTTAGAAATATATGTACGAGACTTTTCCTTTGACTTCTCATTACATTAAAAACATAAACATAAGTTGATTTGGTTTGGCTGGTTTGGGGGTTAAGTTGATGCAATAAATAAGCATAGTAATAAAGTCATGAGTTCAATTCAAGTGCTTATATTTTTTCCGATTGAATTTGCATGTTACCTTATAAAAAATTATTAAACTATTGTAATAAAATTAAATAGATAATTTTTCTATGAATTGATTATATTTTGTTTAGATAAAATAAGTAGGTTTTAAACATTATATCATGATCATGTAAGGAAAAAAACTTAAATGTCTAAATTTCTTCTTCAGCATAAAAGGATCAAAGAGAAAAACAAAATTAAAATAATCTTTATTCTTCTCAATATTATAGGAAAATAAATCTGATTTGTTGGGCCATACACATGTAATTGGGTTCCATCATTGGACTGATTAAAGCTCCATTTGGGCATATAACCCTTTTGGAACTAATAAGGGTGATGCTAAATATAATATTTAGAGTGATATTTGTGTGAATCAATTGCACACGGTTGCAATTGGATTCAATTTTAATTTCGATTAATTACAACTTAAAATTTGGGTAATTTCACTCTCTATATATTTTTTTATTTCTCGAACCATGAAAAATGAATCCTGAACTCGAACCCTGAACCCTAAATCCTGAACCCTGAACCATGAACCGTTTGGGTCCGGGTCAGGATGGGTCAGTCCGGATTGGGTCCGGATTCGAGTCTTGTTCAGAATTTGAAATATAATTTTAAAAAAATCCTAAAATCCAATTACACTAATTCTAAATTGATGCAAATGGTGCACACAAATATTTGTTTAATACTTCATCCGTCCTGATTTTGATTATCCGCTTTCCATAAATAGCCATCCTAATTTTGTTTATCAATTTCCGAATAAGGCAATAAAGCAACATTCATACAATTTAATACTATTATTTCTCTCCACCAAACTCACTTTACACAATTTAATACTATTATTTCACTCCATCAAACTCACTTTACATCATTTAATACTATTATCTCCTACTTTTCCTTAATTTCCGTGTCTACAGTAAATGGATAATAAAAAATAGGACGGAGGGAAGGAGTATTTAATATCTTGAAAATAATAAAAAATTAATAGAAATTAATAAAAATAATAATAAAAAACTAAAATTAATAAAATAATACGCATAATCCTAAATCTCAAGAAATTTGGCGTCGACCATTTTCAAAGAGAGACTGAGAGTGTAATTAATCAGCGACAATGACAACACCAAATCTGCAATTGAGCTCCAATTCCGCTTCGAATTTGTTCCTCAAAGTCCATACATTGCCCAGATGGGTTAAATCCCCAATTCGATTTGGGTTTTCGTTAAAATCACCATTTTTCGCCGATGTTTCTCCAATTTTACTGTAAAAAGGTGAGCTCTCTCTACCTGGTCTCCTTATAAATATAACACCCATTCTCATACATTCTCCCTTTCTTCTCCCAAAATTATACAGAGAATCAATTAAGTAGTGAAAATTCAGTTTTTAATCGATGGGTTCATTTGGGTTTTCTCCAGCGGGTGTTCATGTTCTTGTTGTGAATGGTGATAACAAGGAGTTGAGGAGTCTTGAAAGAAAGCTTACAAATTGCAACTATAAAGGTACAATAGTCACTTTCTCTGGTTTTTCTATTTTAATTTTGAATGCATGCTGATTACAATGTGAGATGCCTTGCAACATTGTTGATAGTGAACTTGAAATTTGTTGAATTAATGATCCTAGTAATCAAAATTACAATTGTTTTGAATTTACAGAGTTAATCTAAATTTTGCCTTTGAAATCTTTTAATTTGGGAATCTGGATTAACACCAAAAACATAAGTTGATTGTGTGTTTGTGTATTGTCAAAAGTTATAAATTTGACTCGTTTTGATTTATATTCCCTCCATCCCTAAAGCAACTCTTTCTCTTTTATCTATACCTATCAAACACCTCAATATTACACCCAATGTCATTACTTTTTCAACACTAAAGTTAATTTTATCTCATTTAGTTTACACAAATAACACTACTTTTACAATTTAACCCCCACCAAAAAGCGACTTTATCCCTTTCAATAATAATAAACAATTTTTTTCTTAAAACCCATGTGCGCAGTACTTACATATATAAAAGATTAATTCTCCAGTTCTTCTCTATAAATTCAGACTTTTAGATGAGTCGGAATTCTTTTATGGTATTAACCGTTGACGGATTAAATTATACACTTATTGAACCTCCTCCTTCTCCCAATATAAAATTAACAGCCCAAAAAATAATTCAACCTGCAAATACGAGAGAATATTATTAAATAGTAATATATAATTATACAAAAGAATTAAATTTTCAGCCCTCTACAAATTTGAAGTTTTATTAATAGGGGTGAGCAGTATTCGGTTATAACCGAAAACCGAATCGGACCGAGCCGAAATATTAATTCTGTTTGGTTAATTCGGCTTGGTTAATTTGGTGTTCGTTTTCGGTTTTAAATTTTTAAAATTTCGGTATTCGATTTCGTTTTCGGTTTTAGGGGTGAAAAAACGAATAACCGAACCGGTTTAAATAATATAATATAATATATATATAAATACTATTAATTTATTATTTAAATATTCAAGAGACGGTCAGAATTCAGAAACCGTAAGTTTATTTTACTATTGTATTGAGAAGTTCGGTATGTAATATTCATACTAAAATTGTACCAAAATTTGATAATATCAATTTTTTTTAACATTATTGGGATATACAGAAAAGAGAGGCACTATTTAAAATTATGCTTGATTTTTTAAGAGCTACACTTTTTATGTACAACAGTGATTCTCGTTAGTCATTGTACATGAGAGTGACACTGCATATGCTCACAATTACTTTAAAAACAATTAACTTCAATTCGAGTTCAGCGAAAAATTTGCCATAAGAATTACAATTGGCTTGTTCTGAGATTGCTAATTTTTGGAAGGAGAACCTAAAAGAACGAATACAAAACGATGAACATCCATCTTAAATCCTTTGATGAGCATTTTAGTCGATTTACTTAATTGGGATGGTGATCACCAATTGATCAACTGCCATATAAAAATTTCCCCTTTTCAGATATTTGAATTTGCCAATCATTTACCAATTCAAATTAAAAAATGCAGGAGTGTGCAGACTTCAGCCTACGACAAGAACCCGGAGGACAACATCAACCCGACTATCGTCTGCCTCCACAAGCCGATGAATACTGGGCCCCACATCCAAAAACTGGGGTTTTCGGCCCAGCAAGAGACGATGGCCCGGGTTCAAGCGGGCACGCGGGTGTGCAAGCGAGCAATGGATCGGTGCTTGAACAGAAAGCGTTCTTCCGCCCGATGGAAGACTTGGACAAGCCACCAGTTCAACCTTGAGTTGCATAAAGAATTAGTAGGCTATCCTGCCCCTCATTTATAATTAATAATAAGCAGTAACTTGTTGGAAACTTGTTTACCCTTAATATTATTGAAAGTAATTAAAGTGCAGTAGAATATTATTCTGCATTGGTAGTGTATAAATTATTCTACAAAGGTAGTTCTTCTTTGAATTCATGAAATTAACCATCATCATTTTCCTGACATTCATTCCCTTGATGTTTCTTTTTGTTCTCGAGAGTTATTGTTAATAATATAGTATAATTATTAGTTAATTAATAATATAATCTAAAATCTAAATCTAATTTACTTTAAATTGTGATATATATATATATTTTAAATATTTACACGTCAATAAGATAGATGAACTCCAATGACTACATCAGACACACTACAAGAAAAAAGGTCTAATACTACATTAATTTTAAACACTATAAAAGTAATGTACTAAAAACTAGTCTATTGCTACATTGAATTCCCATAACCTAAAACTACACTATTCTACAACCTATTAAGTTATTCAAGTTCCATGTTCCTGCTATGTAATAGACAAGTGACTGGAAAAGACATGACTAAAGATGCAGCTTGACTTCATTATAGCTTAAAAGCTGAGGGGATTTGCAATTCCATTAATGGCGATATCTATTTCTTTATCTTATTTTTTCCCCTAACTTGAAATAAATGTGAGAAGACGATGTGTTCTTTGATACTGAATGGCAAAGTGAAGCAATTGGGTTCATCTCTAATGGTGATGTTGTGAACCCCCTAGCTCTAAACCATGTCAATGTCCAAGCCAATAGGTTTATCTGAAGTGTTATAAGTATGGAACTTTTAATTCATGGATGTTATTCTTATCAGTATTTGCAACTGATGTGATATCAGTTTATTCCTTATGGTAGAGTGTTATTAAGAGGTGTCGCTCTAGATTTTCTTGCAGTATTATCTCTAAGTTGATTTGTCTGCTCTCATTTCATCTCCCCATAGACACTCCATAATATGTAACAAGCTCCTTCAACAATTTTAAGAAATGTGAATTTTTTATGTTCAAACACTTTTTCTTGTGCAGACTTGTTTCATTTGATGCTCGATACAAAGCCTGGAAGTTGAACACGATGTCATGTAAGAGAGAAAACATGGTCGCATTTGTTTGAGTTCAAAAGGGCAACATCGTCTTCCTCCATATCTACTCAACTTTACGACAAATTCAACAAAAAGAGGCTTGTCTCTTAATTATGTTTTATGGAGCTCATTTTATACGGGTTTCTCACCAATTTTCCTCCAACAAACTTTCCAGTTAAATGACACATTTCATCAGGTTGTATATTACTATTAGTGAAGGCATCTTCTGTGATTTCTGATGGTGTAATAGAGGCTTTAGATAAAGTTCTATCATTTAGAATTTACTATTTTCAGTTTACAATATTTGTAAGTGTACATATTAATTAATATAATAATTTTTAATTGATCCAATTTAATTTTTATTTTTTATTTGAGGAAATAATATTAATTTACTATATTTTTATTAATTATGGAATTTATTAGTGATGAAAATAATTAAAAATGATAATTATTAAAAATCTGTTGCGACACTTAAAAATGTATTTATAGACACTATATATTGTACAGCGAATAAATAAATTGAAATTGGCAGTTTAGAAAGTGTAGTATATGATATCACGAGATGGGTTATCTTATCCCCAATTCGATTTGGGTTTTCGTTAAAATCTCCAGTTTTCGCCTCTGTTTCTCCCATTTTACTGTAATGGTGTGTCATAATCATGAGTTGGTCTATATAGTTGGACTTATGTTAATTATTATTTTCATTAAGGGACTAGTCCATTTAGTTGATATTTCTGTTGGGCCTTATTATCTTATGTTTAAGCCCATTTATGTTTGTATTGTTGTACCTATGATTAAAAAGGGGAATCCTGCAGAGAAATGGGTAAGCAGAAACAATTTCAGTCTTCTTCCTCTTATCGCCGTTCTCGGCATTCTCTGTCTCTCTCTCTATTTCTCTGTAACTCCTCCCCCTTCAATCTCTCTATCTTTTCTCTTTTATTCATATATCTTCATGTTATCAGAAATTACCCATAAAAATATGTATGATAATGTGATGAGTGATCAAATCACTACAATTGATACACAATTGGTATCAGAGCCAACGATTCTCCGTCCGACCTCGATTTGGCGATACAGAGATTCAATTCTAAATTAGAAGCAAATTTTGAGAAAGTAAACAATCAGCTGGATCAGATTGCCAAAATGCTAGAGAATATGCTGCTACATAATCAACGACGAAATGGAGTTGTAGATCTACACCAGAATTTGGAGAAGCGGTAATCGGGTGCGGTGTTTATATTAACGGTCAATTGGAAAACGAAGTTGGTTCCAAATATTTGGAGTTGGTGTGCGGCGAACACGATAAACGCGCCACCGACTGCTATCACGAGGATTCAGATACTCAACTTGAGAGCATCAAGACCTTTGAGATTGAATCATATGTCGCAGTAGGATTTGACTGCTGAAGGTATGCAGTAGAATAATATTTCAGAGCTCTATCGAGTTCGAAAAACGCGCCGAGGTGGCTCAATTTACTCGGAGGATTTGACTGCTGAAGGTATGCAGATCGTAAACCCTTTACTCAAGATTGAATTTCCTATGTTTGGTGGGTTTCATCCTAGATTTTGGATTGTGGAAAATAATAGTTGTGATAATGTGAAAAATTGTAGTAGTAATTTTGATGGAATCATTCATTATGTCCGATGTGGGAAAGGAGTTTTTCAATTACATGAGTGTGAAGGAAATAGGGAATTGCGAGATCTCGGGGCGTCTTGATGGCGATGGGTTTGATTAATTGGAGTGTTAATGGGGATGGGAATTGGGTTGGATATACTATCGAGGGTTGTGTGGCATTGAAGGACACCGTGAAGAAGAGTATGGGTTTGGGTGTGAAGAAACAGGCTCCGGAGCAATACCAAATCGTCAGTCTAGCTGATACTCATCCGTTAAAGATGCCACAGATGGTGAGAGTTTTGGTAAAGAAGGCTAGGAAAAATTCTGTACAAATGCCCGGAAACGAGTTCCTGAAATTGATGGAATGGAACAAGAGGTAAGAAACTTACTACCCTCTTATGAATTCTTTGGTGATGAGTTTTGGCCTCCCCCTATGATTTCAATAGTAAGAGCCTATGAGAAATTGCAAATGCCTGTGATGTTGAATTCGAAAATGCTTATTGATAGTGATAGTGGTAAAGGAGTTGATGCATATTATGTGGATAATTATATCAGGGGTGGTATTACATATTGGGATATTGAGTTGTTTTGTGACTTTGGGGAAAGCATAAATGTGAATATGATTGTTCTTCTTTGGTGGTGTTATTGTGATGGGTTCACTAGAGCTCTTATTTTCTAAATTGGTTGTGCATGGAATTTTTTGAAAATCAAAGGGCTAGGTGATGATAGAATTTCGAGTGCTTTATGAGTATTAGCAGACCAATTTTTCCAATATAGGATAAGTATCCTTGGTCTTTTTGGTGGAGCTATGGTTGCATTATGCATACTTCAATTTATGTTGGTACTTGAAGAGTTCATCTCACGATTTGGTGTTGGGTATCTGACTCAAGAAAAGGTTTCACAAGGGCGACATTGAGGGACGAGGTTAATGCTTACATATCAACTCCTCACAGACAAAATGATTTGCCATTCTTAATGGCAATTGAAGAAAGTTTCTATAATAAAAAATAGAGGTGTCATTAAGCTTGGAGAAATTGGTTATGTGGTATTTTTCGCTGTTGGCGTGTTAGATGTTGAAGTGAGTGCTTACGGTGTTTCATCACTCTTCCTTGTGTACTATCTTAATTATGATAGGATGCGGTTGGCAACTAAAAATATAGGCAGCGAAAATCCGACTCTCGAGCCATGGGGACAAGGCTCATTCAAAGTGAGAGATGTCCGAAATTCTATGGTTGTAATCAAATTGGAGCTTAGGGGCTCTGTGATAGAAAACGAGGGATTATGATTGATACTAGGCTGCTTGCAGTTTCTTTGTGGAGTTTTGGAGAGGCTCTCGGTATTACAAGTGTAGTTCTTTGCAATGCTCGAACTATCGATACCCTTATCATTGGGGATGCTTATTTGGGATGTGCTTAAGTGAGAAATCAATAGGGTATACATTGGTATGGTTCGCACTTCCATTGGCATGGCTGGTGAATTGTCAAATCTTGGCATTGTAATTTGGATGGCTGATTGTGTAGCCAAAACACTGGAGTCACCATTACTAAGTTGGCATATTCTTCAAGCAGCTTACTTCTTTATCCACCACCTATATGCAAGTCAATTGGGCCACATTGAAGCATTGTACCATGTGTTTCTTGTCATGCTTTTCGCGGCAGGAGTTCCAGGTGTGCTAGTTGCATTGGCTCTTGATTACAATATCAACCTCTTTGGAAATTTGATGCATTACAACAGTGGTCATGTTGAAGTATACTATGGAGCTGGTTATTTAGATCTTCCAGAGGATGTTGAGAGGGTCACCCGAAAAGGGGCACTAGAAAAACAATTCTCTACCGCTGAACCCAAAAACGGGGGAGTATTGTCATGATCATGAGTTGGGTTATATAGTTGGACTTATGTTAATTATTATTTTCATTAAGGGACTAGCCAATTTAGTTGATATTTCTGTTGGACCTTATTATCTTATGTTTAAGCCCATTTGTGTTTGTATTGTTGCACCTATGATTAAATAGGGGAATCCTGCAGAGAAATGGGTAAGCAGAAACAATTTCAGTCTTCTTCCTCTTATCGCCGTTCTCGGCATTCTCTGTCTCTCTCTATTTCTCTGTAACTCCTCCCCCTTCAATCTCTCTATCTTTTCTCTTTTATTCATATATCTTCATGTTATCAGAAATTACCCATAAAAATATGTATGACAGTAGCAGTAGTGATCAGATCACTACAAGGTGAGCTCTCTCTGTTCAATAAATGTTGAGAAATACCGTTTTTATAGGTGATTTCTGGTGTTTTGAAATTCAATTTTTTTTGTAAAGACCGATTGGGGTTAAATTAGCTAGCGCGTGTTGATTTAGGGCTTATCTCTATAATTAATAGATAAGGGGTGTCGCCTTGATCCCCACTTCATGATATTTTTTATTTTTTTACATTATCCATTTTTTGATTCTGTTACTGTGAATCTCTCGTGTGATTTATTTATTTTTTTAAAAAAAAGAAGCAATCTCGAACTCTCTTGTTTCCTTATATGTCCACCATTCTGTTATGAAAATCAAGGATATTAGATAAGATAGATATTTAGTAACCGCGTAATCATCTACTTATAAATATCAGACTCACTCTCATACATTCTCCCTTTCTTTTCTCACAAGTATTTTCAATTAAATTCATCGCTAGAAAATTATACAGAGAATTCAATAGTGAAAATTCAGTTTTTGATCGATGGGTTCATTTGAATTTTGTCCAGCGGATGTTCGTGTCCTTGTTGTAGATGATGATATGCAGGAGTTGAAGAGTGTTGAAAGGATGCTTACAATGTGTGACTATAAAGGTACATTAATCAATTTCTCTGTTTTTTCTATGTTATTTTTAATGCATGCAAATTACAATGTGAGATGCCTTGCAACATTGTCGATTATGAACTTGAAATTTCAAACATTGACATTTAACTTTTAGTGATTGCAAATTTATTATTGTTTTGAATTTACATGAATTTATATAAGTTCTGCCTTTGAAATCCTTTGATTCGAGAATCTGGGGACTTTTCCTTGACTTTTCATCTACATTAGAACACGTTTTGGTTAAGAATTTAGACGCGTTTTTATAAATTGCTTTTGAATTATGTTGAGAGAGTCTCTCGATGTTGTGTGTGTAATTAACTTATGGATTTTGTGAGTTTCAGTAACGTCGTGCAACTCAGCGACAGAGGCAATTTATATGCTTGGAAATAAAAAAAGCAGAGGTTTACGTTTGACATTGTAAGGACTGATGTGAACCTGGGCGACGTGGATAGCCGAAGTTTCTTAAATATATTAGTCTCAACTTGGAAATTCCAGTGATACGTGAGTCTTCTTCTTCTTCTTTCCCTCTCTACATGTATGTATATAAATGTTAGTTTTAATCCAGTTTGTTTATGATATATTAATTAGTAATGTCGAGAGATGAAGAAACGAGCAAGGTGATGAAAGGGGTTGAATGCGGCGCTTGTGATTACCTTGTAAAGCCTATAAGAAGGAAGGACCTACAGTACATATGGCTACACGTGTTCAAGAAAAGAATGCAGATACAATATGAATTCGAAGATAGCCTTATTATGGGTGGTTCGATTTCTGAAGATGGTTCGAATTCTATTAAGAAAAGAAAGGACTTGGAAATTGTGGGTGGCTTTTCCAGCTCTGCCAAGAAACTTAAGCTCATTTGGATCCCTGAACTTCATAACAAGTTCGTGAAAGCTGTGGATGAGATCGGCATTGACAGTAAGTCTTCTTTCTATCCATCCATCCATCCATCCATCCATCCATCATTAATTAAATTGTCGTGGGAATCTATTATTAATTCATTCTGTCGTATTTCACTTGCAGAAGCTACTCCAAAGCTAATACACGGCTTGATGAACGAGTCATCGCTGACAAGAGAAAATGTTTCTAGCCATTTGCAGGTTTGTTTCTCGTTCATTTTGGTCCCAACTAAACTAATATTTGTATCTATCAAGATTGATGTTAATTGCATTTTATTGTGAATGATTTCAGAAGTATAAACTAAAAAACGAGTAGAATAGCAGCAGTAGCAACACATAACTGCCCCCAAGACAAGTATCTACTGCGTGCAGCACCAATAACGAGCAGAACCTTGATTTCAATGCTCCATCTTCTTCTTCTTCTTGCCCAGTGCTATTTGAAGAATCGAGTCCTGCCACCACGCCGGCGCTGTTCCATCCGACGGCCAAGATTTTTTTAGATCCTTTGTTCTCTGATCTTCCAAGCCCTGAGTTTTGGCATGCTGTTTATTTCGGCCTTAGTAGGTCTGATATTTGTCAAAATAACTAGTGGCGACAATGTTCATATTGATATTCTTGTAGGTAATTTGAGAAAGAGAAGTTGAAAACTATTGGTTTTTCATTCTAGTGTTGTAATAATTTCTTCGTGTAGCTCGTTTGGCTATCATCTATTTTTATTTTTTTTTCAGATCTTAGGATACAATACAACATTGCTTATCTATTTTTCACTTTAATTCATGTCTCTTGCTACATCAATATGCAATACTTTGTGATTAAGATTATATTGTCATTTATATTTTAAACTTGTAGCATCTTCTTTCTCTCTACTTTGTGAGTTACATATAGTTTGGCTGATGCATATGAATATCAATAAGAGGTGGTAAGCTATGAAAGATATCAAATATAAAATTGTACATGCATGTTTCTGTTTGTGTTTGGAATAGCTTTTCGCTTCAAGCCTTCAACAAGGCTTCAAATACATGAAATTGTTCCCAAGGAGCCCATCATGGCAACACCCATAAAAAAGAAATATGAAAATGCCATATGGTGCATTAAAAATAAATGAAAAAAAAAAATCTGCTCAAGTCAATATCTGGACCAATTCTAAAATTTTAAAAATTTATAAAATCAAAATTAAAAAAGTCAAAACAATCGAGACCAATTTCAAAACGATGCAAGTTATTGAACTACATAAAGGAAAAATAAATACACATGTGGCGAAGCGACGGTTCGGTAACTTCTTTGGAGTAGTTCTGAACTAATTTAGAATTTTAAAAACTCACAGGATCAAAATAAATAGAGTGGGTCTCTGCACACCACCAAGCGCACCGTGCACTCGAATATATGAGTGACCCATTAAAAAATGAGACCTTACCATTAGTGAAAATAAGGATCCACAATAAAATGGGTAGGGTCAAAGTGAGTGCACGGATCTAGAGTCCGTGCACCAAGTGTAATGAGACCTTGCCAAATAAATAAGTCAATACAATTGAAATCAATTTGTAAACAATGCAAAGTTATTGGACTATAAAAAATATAATTTGAATTGGCCTCTAAATAATACTTTCTTTTAATTTCTATTAAAAATTATTGAATTTTTTGTAGCTCAATAATTTTGGATCGTTTTAAAATTGGTACTTTAGATTTGAATTTATATCGCCCTTTGTATGTTTTAGCCTATTTTTGAATTTAGTCCAAAAAACTGGCACCAACCGGTTTTCTAACCGGTCAACCGCCACGTGGAATGTTTTTTCATTTCTCCTTTATTTTTTAGGGTGTGTGTATCTTCTATTTTTTATTTTTTGTTTATTTTTATTCACTTATTTAATAGGGTTTCGGGTTGGGTCGGTTTTTCGAGTCGGGTTTAGGGATTCGGGTCATAACAAAAGACCCATCACCATTAAGGCCATTTTAAAGACTCTTCTCCGCCGCCCCATCCAGTGGCAGCGCCACCTTCATCCTTCAATTATGCTTGATTCGGTGTGAAAAAAAGTGAGAAGGAATTCTATAACCTGAAATCCCCTTATTTTCTTGGCTGAAATTATAAATACAGCATTTACATTTTAGATCGATCCTTCAATTTTATGTTAATTATTTCTTTCCCAAGTTTTACCTCTGTTTTCCCTACATAATTTGGACTTAGTAACATTAACTGGGTTATGATTAGTGTTATGTATTTTTCAAACTTCCTCCCTTCCATATTTCTTATACTTATTTATTCCTTAACGTCTTGTTAGGTGCAAGGTATTAATTCCTTAACTGACCCTAACCGTGCCGACCTTGTTAAATAATTGAATAAAAATAAATCAATAATAAAAATAGAAAATATATACATGACGGACCAAAAATAAAGGAGAAATGAAAATAAAATTCCACGTGGACAGTTACCAATTGACCAACCGGGTTGATTATTCGGGACTAAAATAAAAAAAGATCGAAACATACTGGTGACAATACTATAACTTGATATATGCGGGACCAAATTCAAAACGGCCCAAAGTTATTGGGCTAAAAAACTTTAATCCCTATTAAAAATAAGGATAAGTACAATTTGTTTGTCCTTCAACTTGTACCAATTTTAATTTTTGCCCCCTTAGTATTTTATTTTTGAAATTAGTCCTCACTATTTACAAATTTCAGCACTTTAGTCCCTTTAAGGACTAACATAGGTATCTCATTAGGCAATTCGCATCATGTATAAAAGAAAATTAAAATGTAGCATCAACATGAAAGAAGCAGAAAGTTTATACCTAATAATTTAACACAAAAACACATTTTTTACTGAATATAAGTCATAATATGTCGCAAAAAATGTGAATTTTCGCGCATAAATATCTAAGATGTGGAGCACCGGGAATTAAGAAGCAGAATTTTGGCGCGCTGTGTATTTCGATTTTAATGGGTCTTGTTGTTGCATCAATAGTTCATGCTCGGCGATGTGCTATATATATCAAAATAATTAGTGACAACAATGTTAATATTGCTATTCTTGTAGATAATTTGAGAAAGAAAAGTGGAAAACTATTGGTTTTTTCACCCTAGAGTTGTAATGATTTCTTCGTTTAGTATTGAAGAAATTGTCATCCGGCCATCATCCATTTTTTGATTTCATGATCGTAGGATACAATAAAACACGCTTAACTATTTTTCATTTTAATTCATATCTCTTGCTCCACAATATGCAATACTATGTGATTAAGATTTTTTTTTTTTTAATATTTTGTAGCATCTTGCATAATTTGGAAACCCAACAAGATTTGAGTTCTAATGTATCATATTCGTACCTGAAAATCCAACAAAAAACTATGAGTAGTTGAACGCCGAAGGACACCGATTCCCTTACCCCACACAGTTAAGAAATAATTTCGACTACATATTACATTTAGGAAAATCCATGAAGTTGCAAAGTAAAAAAATCAACATATGGCTGTTATGAAATATGAAAAACAATAAATATGCATGTCGATTTGGTAGGCCATGTATGAATGGAGGTGATTGATGGTGGAGGTATATATATAAGTGTTAAGTGCAAGAACAATGAGATATACACTTATAAATTTAATGAGTTTTTTGCACTTTTGGTCCCATGAACCACACCATGTTTTCAATCTAGTCCCACTACTGACAGAACTAGTCCCATAAGAATTTTAATTTGCAAATGTGGTCCCACCTTGACGGAAACCGTTAAATCGACTTGCAAATGTGGTCCCATAAGTTATGGGACATAATTAATTCGCAATTAAAGCTTAACCACCTTTTAACCACTTGCATTTTTAGTCCCATAAGTTATGAAACATAATTAACACAAAATTAACCAATTAACTTACGTGAGCCCACTTGCACATATGGTCCCATAGGTTCCAAAAACCCAAAATTCTTCCCTCCATTTCTTTTGGCGCCAATTTTCAGCTAATCACGTTTTTTGACGCCAATATACTTTCACTTTTAGTCCCATTGAATTCAAATTTGATAAAAATTGGTGGGAAAATCAAGTGTTTCCCACAATTTTTTCCCAAAACCTAGTTTTTCACATCTGCTAAATAGATAAAAACAGAATAAATGAGTGATTTTTCCTTGATTTTTATTATACTACTTATCATTCTTGCATCTAAGACCCTATAGCGGTGTGGTTAGTTTCTTGCATCTTAATGTGAGTCCTATTTTGGTACTCATAGTATTTTATGTGATAAAGTGATGGGTAGTTGGGGGTAATAAGAGTTGGTTATTACTCCCTCCATCCTAATTTTGATTGGCCAAATAGGCAAATACTGTAGACACAGAAATTAAGAAAAGTAGGAGATAAATAATATTAAATAGTGTAAAGTGGATTTAGTGGAGATAAATAATAGTATTAAATGGTGTAAAGTGGATTTGGTGGAGGGAATAATAATATTAAATAGAATTGAAAGTTGCTTTATTTTCTTATTAGGAATGACCAAACAAAATTAGGACGGCTATCTACCGAAAGTGAACAATCAAAGTTAGGACATAGGGAGTAGTATTTTATGTGATAAAGTGATAAAATGAGTATATCCATTTTAAGAAATGTTCCTTAAAGATTGAGACAAAAAAAAATTAAGAAAAAAATGAAAAGAGTTTCTTAAAAATTGGGACGGAGGGAGTATTAATTATACGTTTGACAGTTTCCATTTCACGGTTAACGAGATGCCGTCAAGAGCCATTTAATTTTGGGACCACATGTGCAAACTTGGTAAATTATGGGACCACATTTGCAAATTAAAATTCTTGTGGGACTAGTTCTGCCAGTGGTGGGACTAGATTGAAAACATGGCGTGATTCATGAGACCAAAAGTATAAAAAACTCAATTAATTTGTTAAGACAAATTAATGTTTAACACATATTAATTATACGTTTAACAGTGTCCGTTTCGCGGTTAACGAGATGCCATCAAGCGCCGTTTAATTTTGGGACCAAATGTGCAAACTTGGTAAATTGTGGGATCATATTTGCAAATTAAAATTCTTGTGGGACTAGTTCTGTCAGTAGTGGGACTAGATTGAAAACATGGTGTGGTTCATGGGACCAAAAGTGCAAAAAACTCTAAATTTAATTAACTTAACTTGTATAAACTGATTATTCTTGTCATGCATATTTGTCCATTAACCTACTCATCGAACTTTAAATTTAATTAACTTAACTTGTATACATTTATTATTCTTGTCATGCATATTAGTTCGTTAACCAACTCTTCGATTAAAAGTCCGTTTGATAAGCTTATTTTAAATATCTTATAAATTTTATTATTTTATAAGTTGTTTTAAAAATTTATAAGATGCAATTTGAAATGCTTTAATTTGAGCATTTGAATTAATAGTAAAATTATATGCACGAGACTTTTTCTTGACTTCTCATTACGTTATTATGTGAGACTGGAAGGGTGTTAAGTTTGATGCAATAGACAAGCACAATAATTAAAAGTCATGAGTTCAATTCACTTGCTTATATTTTTTTTGGTTGAATTTACACCTTACCTTATTAAAAAAAATTATCATTGAATTATTGTAATAAAATCAAATAGATTGTTTAAAAAAAATAGTTGGTCTCATGTGCACTCGGGTGCACCGTGCACTCATAATGTATTTTAGAAATATATGTACGAGACTTTTCCTTTGACTTCTCATTACATTAAAAACATAAACATAAGTCGATTTGGTAGGCCATGTATGAATGGAGGTATATATATAAGTGTTAAGTGCAAGAAAAATGAGATATACACTTATAAATTTAATTAACTTAACTTGTATAAACTGATTATTCTTGTCATGCATATTTCCTATGTTTGGTGGGTTTCATCCTAGATTTTGGATTGTGGAAAATAATAGTTGTGATAATGTGAAAAATTGTAGTAGTAATTTTGATGGAATCATTCATTATGTCCGATGTGGGAAAGGAGTTTTTCAATTACATGAGTGTGAAGGAAATAGGGAAATTGTATAACCGGGCGTCTTTGAGAGCGATGGGTTTGATTAATTGGAGTGTTAATGGGGATGGGAATTGGGTTGGATATACTATCGAGGGTTGTGTGGCATTGAAGGATACCGTGAAGAAGAGTATGGGTTTGGGTGTGAAGAAACAGGCTCCAGAGCAATACCAAATCGTCAGTCTAGCTGATACTCATCCGTTAAAGATGCCACAGATGGTGAGAGTTTTGGTAAAGAAGGCTAGGAAAAATTCTGTACAAATGCCCGGAAACGAGTTCCTGAAATTGATGGAATGGAACAAGAGGTAAGAAAATTACTTCCCTCTTATGAATTCTTCGGTGATGAGTTTTGGCCTCCCCCTATGATTTCAATAGTAAGAGCCTATGAGAAATTGCAAATGCCTGTGATGTTGAATTCGAAAATGCTTATTGATAGTGATAGTGGTAAAGGAGTTGATGCATATTATGTGGATAATTATATCAGGGGTGGTATTACATATTGGGATGTTGAGTTGTTTTGTGACTTTGGGGAAAGCGTAAATGTGAATATGATTATTCTTTGCTGGTGGTGTTATTGTGATGGGTTCACTAGAGCTCTTATTTTCTAAATTGGTTGTGCATGGATTTTTTTGAAAATCGGGCTAGGTGATGATAGAATTTATGAGTGCTTTATGAGTATTAATGACCAATTTTTCCAATATAGGATAAGTATCCTTGATCTTTTGGTGGAGCTATGGATTGCATTATGCATACTTCAATTTATGTTGGTACTTGAAGAGTTCATCTACGTATTTGGTATTGGGTATCGACTCAAGAAAAGGTTTCTCAAGGGCGACATTGAGGGACGAGGTTAATGCTTACATATCAACTCCTCACGAGACAAAATGATTTGCCATTCTTAATGGCAATTGAAGAAGTTTCTATAATAAAAAATAGAGGTGTCATTAAGCATGGAGAAATTGGTTATGTGGTATTTTTTCGTTGGCGTGTTAGATGTTGAAGTGAGTGCTTCGGTGTTTCATCACTCTTCCTTGTGTACTATCTTAATTATGATAGGATGCGGTTGGCAACTAAAAAAATATAGGCAGCGAAAATCCGACTCTCGAGCCATGGGGACAAGGCTCATTCAAAGTGAGAGATGTCTGCGAAATTCTATGGTTGTAATCAAATTGGAGCTTAGGGGCTCTGTGATAGAAAATGAGGGGATTATGATTGATACTAGGTCGCTTTTGGTTTCTTTGTGGAGTTTTGGAGAGGCTCTCGGTATTACAAGTGTAGTTCTTTGCAATGCTCGAACTATCGATACCCTTATCATTGGGGATGCTTATTTGGGATGACCGCTATGAGAAATCAATAGGGTATACATTGGCATGGTTTCAGACTTCCATTGGGCATGGCTGGTGAATTGTCAAATCTTGGCATTGTAATTTGGATGGCTGATTGTGTAGCCAAAACACTGGAGTCACCATTACTAAGTTGGCATATTCTTCAAGCAACTTACTTCTTTATCCACCACCTATATGCAAGTCAATTGGGCCACATTGGAGCATTGTACCATGTGTTTCTTGTCATGCTTTTTAGTGGCGGGGAGTTCGGTGTGCTAGTTGCATTGGCTCTTGATTACAATATCAACCTCTTTGGAAATTTGATGCATTACAACAGTGGTCATGTTGAAGTATACTATGGAGCTGGTTATTTAGATCTTCCAGAGGATGTTGAGAGGGTCACCCGAAAAGGGGCACTAGAAAAACAATTCTCTACCGCTGAACCCATCCATTTTCGTTTGGCTGTTTCATTTTTTAGCGAACATCATCCTAGATCCTTGGGGACAAGGATCTCAAAAACGGGGGAGTATTGTCATGATCATGAGTTGGGTTATATAATTGGACTTATGTTAATTATTATTTTCATTAAGGGACTAGACAATTTAGTTGATATTTCTGTTGGACCTTATTATCTTATGTTTAAGCCCATTTGTGTTTGTATTGTTGCACCTATGATTAAATAGGGGAATCCTGCAGAGAAATGGGTAAGCAGAAACAATTTCAGTCTTCTTCCTCTTATCGCCGTTCTCGGCATTCTCTGTCTCTCTCTATTTCTCTGTAACTCCTCCCCCTTCAATCTCTCTATCTTTTCTCTTTTATTCATATATCTTCATTTTATTAGAAATTACCCATAAAAATATGTATGACAGTAGCAGTAGTGATCAGATCACTACAAGGTGAGCTCTCTCTGTTCAATAAATGTTGAGAAATACAGTTTTTATAGGTGATTTCTGGTGTTTTGAAATTCAGTTTTTTTTGTAAAGACCGATTGGGGTTAAATTAGCTAGCGCGTGTTGATTTAGGGCTTATCTCTATAATTAATAGATAAGGGGTGTCGCCTTGATCCCCACTTCATGATATTTTTTATTTTTTTACATTATCCATTTTTTGATTCTGTTACAGTGAATCTCTCGTGTGATTTTTTTATTTTTGAAAAAAAAGAAGAAATCTCGAACTCTCTTGTTTCCTTATATGTCCACCATTCTGTTATGAAAATCAAGGATATTAGATAAGATAGATATTTAGTAACCGCGTAATCATCTACTTATAAATATCAGACTCACTCTCATACATTCTCCCTTTCTTTTCTCACAAGTATTTTCAATTAAATTCATCGCTAGAAAATTATACAGAGAACTCAATAGTGAAAATTCAGTTTTTGATCGATGGGTTCATTTGAATTTTGTCCAGCGGATGTTCGTGTCCTTGTTGTAGATGATGATATGCAGGAGTTGAAGAGTGTTGAAAGGATGCTTACAATGTGTGACTATAAAGGTACATTAATCAATTTCTCTGTTTTTTCTATGTTATTTTTAATGCATGCAAATTACAATGTGAGATGCCTTGCAACATTGTCGATTATGAACTTGAAATTTCAAACATTGACATTTAACTTTTAGTGATTGCAAATTTATTATTGTTTTGAATTTACATGAATTTATATAAGTTCTGCCTTTGAAATCCTTTGATTCGAGAATCTGGGGACTTTTCCTTGACTTTTCATCTACATTAGAACACGTTTTGGTTAAGAATTTAGACGCGCGTTTTATAAATTGCTTTTGAATTATGTTGAGAGAGTCTCTCGATGTTGTGTGTGTAATTAACTTATGGATTTTGTGAGTTTCAGTAACGTCGTGCAACTCAGCGACAGAGGCAATTTATATGCTTGGAAATAAAAACGAGAGGTTTACGTTTGACATTGTAATGACTGATGTGAACCTGGGCGACGTGGATAACCGAGTTTCTTAAATATATTAGTCTCAACTTGGAAATTCCAGTGATACGTGAGTCTTCTTCTTCTTCTTTCCCTCTCTACATGTATGTATATAAATGTTAGTTTTAATCCAGTTTGTTTATGATATATTAATTAGTAATGTCGAGAGATGAAGAAACGAGCAAGGTGATGAAAGGGGTTGAATGCGGCGCTTGTGATTACCTTGTAAAGCCTATAAGAAGGAAGGACCTACAGTACATATGGCTACACGTGTTCAAGAAAAGAATGCAGATACAATATGAATTCGAAGATAGCCTTATTATGGGTGGTTCGATTTCTGAAGATGGTTCGAATTCTATTAAGAAAAGAAAGGACTTGGAAATTGTGGGTGGCTTTTTCCAGCTCTGCCAAGAAACCTAAGCTCATTTGGATCCCTGAACTTCATAACAAGTTCGTGAAAGCTGTGGATGAGATCGGCATTGACAGTAAGTCTTCTTTCTATCCATCCATCCATCCATCCATCCATCCATCATTAATTAAATTGTCGTGGGAATCTATTATTAATTCATTCTGTCGTATTTCACTTGCAGAAGCTACTCCAAAGCTAATACACGGCTTGATGAACGAGTCATCGCTGACAAGAGAGAATGTTTCTAGCCATTTGCAGGTTTGTTTCTCGTTCATTTTGGTCCCAACTAAACTAATATTTGTATCTATCAAGATTGATGTTAATTGCATTTTATTGTGAATGATTTCAGAAGTATAAACTAAAAACGAGTAGAATAGCAGCAGTAGCAACACATAACTGCCCCGCACAAGTATCTACTGCGTGCAGCACCAATAACGAGCAGAACCTTGATTTCAATGCTCCATCTTCTTCTTCTTTTTGCCCTTGTGCTATTTGAAGAATCGAGTCCTGCCACCCACCACGCTGTTCCATCCGGACGGCCAAGATTTTTTAGATCCTTTGTTCTCTGATCTTCCAAGCCCTGAGTTTTGGCATGCTGTTTATTTCGGCCTTAGTAGGTCTGATATTTGTCAAAATAACTAGTGGCGACAATGTTCAATGTTCTTGTAGGTAATTTATTGATATTCTTAGTAGGTAATTTTTATTTTTTTTAGGATACAATACAACATTGCTTATCTATTTTTCACTTTAATTCATGTCTCTTGCTACATCAATATGCAATACTTTGTGATTAAGATTATATTGTCATTTATATTTTAAACTTGTAGCATCTTCTTTCTCTCTACTTTGTGAGTTACATATAGTTTGGCTGATGCATATGAATATCAATAAGAGGTGGTAAGCTATGAAAGATATCAAATATAAAATTGTACATGCATGTTTCTGTTTGTGTTTGGAATAGCTTTTCGCTTCAAGCCTTCAACAAGGCTTCAAATACATGAAATTGTTCCCAAGGAGCCCATCATGGCAACACCCATAAAAGAAATATGAAAATGCCATATGGTGCATTAAAATAAATGAAAAAAAAAAAAATCTGCTCAAGTCAATATCTGGACCAATTCTAAAATTTTTAAAAAATTTATAAAATCAAAAATAAAAAAAAAGTCAAAACAATCGAGACCAATTTCAAAAACGATGCAAGTTATTGAACCACATAAAGGAAAAATAAATACACATGTAAAGACACGATTCGGTAACTGGCCGGAGCTGGTTCTTGAACTAATTTGAGAATTTTTAAAAACTTACGAGGAAAAAAAAAAAATAGAGGGGTCTCTGTGACACCAAGTGCGTGTTGGGAAATAAGTTGCACGGATCTATTCGGGATAAATATTTAAATACAAATTTAATTCTTATAATTATTACTAGTATGAATTAATCCTATATTAATTCAAATAATAATCCAACAACAAATCATGCATATAATCAATTCACGTAAATCCTACGCATGAGAAAATTCTACTGAGTTTACGTGAACATACGTCTTGGAACGGCAATGGTCTTGTTGATTAGACACACCAAAAGAACTTTCCAAGTATTCCCTTAATCCTTGCTCGACTATCCGGTGGTAGGACGCTTGCGAACAATTAACAAAAAGGAAAACAAACTTTGTTGCACCACCTTTTGTGGATTTACTAATTTTTCCAAAGACATGGAATTGTACTTGGGAATGAAAGAATCATCCCTATTTATAGAGGAGTGGTGGTCTAATTTTTAGGGCAAAAAACAATGTGGGAAAATCTTTTTTGATCTCCAAGAAATCTTGAATATATCTCCTATATTCTTTTTCCCATAATTATAATATTCCACAAAATCCCACCTCCTCTTTTTTATGGAATATTTTCGAAAAGAATAGGGCAAGAATCCAAGATTTGGATCTTCTTGAATTTATGAGATATTCTTGTATTTCAAGAAATACATATCTTTCATAATATCTTTTCAACAAAATCAAGAAAATCTTTCTTTCCCCTTTTTTCTCAAAATTTCGAAATATGCTATATGGATAACCAAGCGGGAGATTTCTTGTATTCCAAGAATACATATCTTCATTCCATAACAAAATTCAAAGAAAATCTTTCTCCCCTTTTAATCCATAATTTTCGAAAATATTAAGAAAAATAAGGCAACAATATTTATTTTAAACACTTTTTTCAGTTATTGGACTTTATGTTGGGCTACTTAGGGGGCCTTTAGGAGAATTAAGATTGGACCTTCCAATGAATCTTGAATTATCAATATTGAGCCACAATATTATTCAAGCCCATAAATATTAATTAATCTCACTACATAATTAATATTGCACTATCCATCTTAAACCATATTACAGTCAATATAGCTCTCGGTTATTATTTCCCGTGTTTAAGATTATCTAGCCCATTAATTAATTCAAGCCACTGAAATAGCTTTCCATTAATTAATATCTTTTGTCCTTGTTTAAGGAACGGTTCAACATTATTATCCATACCGGAAACTAGTTCCACTTGCAAGATTTGGTATGATAAAGCTTATGAACCTCCCAAGGGGGCAAATCGAACAAGCGTACTTGCACACGATTCTCCGTATTAAATCTTAGCAATCACATGTGACCAATAATATTGCCCAAGATAAAAAGTATTGAACCTCGTTGATTCTCTACCCATGATAAGTTAAAGCAATAGTTACCAACCACACGTGATCCTATTTAAGGAACGAAGATTAAGAAATAACGAACCACTGAGGTCTAATTCTTCCTTGTTCAGTTCTGAAGAATTTGTCCTCCTGTAGGTCCTATTCAGTGCATCAGTCATGCACTAGTGTAATCTTTTGGTCAAGACAAGCCAATCCGAGCCTTACACTTCAACCTTTCACGATTGATTGTTCATTTCAATCTAGGTCGTGAATAGTGTACTTTTAGTTACAAGGGACTGTTAATTTAATCTTCTGTGATCTGGTATCACTAAATAAACTACAATGTAACACGTACTATTTAATGAGCAGTTATACAGTAAATATATGTAACATTCGATGATATTTAAAGCATCAGTGATAAACAATTTATTTCAGTAAATAAGTCCGAAATTCAGTTTTGATTATACAAAGTAAAAGCATACTTTCCAGTATAATCCCAACAATCTCCACTTATACTCAAAGTCTGCTTTTAAGTATACTACAACATGTCTCGTGTAGTTCCTAATACGTGACATCTAATGTCACCTACACGAACCTAATAATTTCTCCCACTTATACTCAAAAGCAGTTGGCAAAACCTGGATTTCAATGCTCCATCTTCTTCTTCTTCTTGTACTCCTTGTCCAGTCTTTGTTAAAAGAATCGAGTCCTGTCACCACTTGGCGTTGTTCCATCCGACGGCCAAGATTTTTTAGATCCTTTGTTCTCTGATCTTCCAAGCCCTGAGTTTTGGCATGCTGTTTATTTCGGCCTTAGTAGGTCTGATATTTGTCAAAATAACTAGTGTCGACAATGTTCATATTGATATTCTTGTAGGTAATTTGGAAAGAGAAGTTGAAAACTATTGGCTTTTTCATTCTAGTGTTGTAATAATTTCTTCGTTTGGCTATCATTTTTTTTTTTTTTTTTCAGATCTTAGGATACAATACAACATTGCTTATCTATTTTTCACTTTAATTCATGTCTCTTGCTACATCAATATGCAATACTTTGTGATTAAGATTATATTGTCATTTATATTTTAAACTTGTAGCATCTTCTTTCTCTCTACTTTGTGAGTTACATATAGTTTGGCTGATGCATATGAATATCAATAAGAGGTGGTAAGTTATGAAAGATACAAAATGAGCTTTTGATGCGGAAATGTTTAAAATTGTACATGCATGTTTCTGTTTGTGTTTGGAATAGCTTTTCGCTTCAAGGCTTCAAATACATGAAATTGTTCCCAAGGAGCCCATCACGGCAACACCCATAAAAGAAATATGAAAATGCCATATGGTGCATTAAAATTAAATGAAAAAAAAATCTGCTCAAGTCAATATCTGGACCAATTCTAAAATTTTAAAAAATTTATAAAATCAAAATTAAAAAAAGTCAAAACAATCGAGACAAATTTCAAAACGATGCAAGTTATTGAACTACATAAAGGAAAAATAAATACACATGTGGCAGGCGACCAGTTCGGTAACCTGCTGGAGCTGGTTCCTGAACTAATTTCAGAATTTTAAAAAACTCACAGGATCAAAATAAATAGAGTGGGTCTCCTGTACACCAAGTGCGCACCGTGCACTCGGGTAAATGAGTGACCCATTAAAAAAATGAAACCTTACCATTAGTGAAAATAAGGATCCACAATAAAATGGGTAGGGTCAAAGTGAGTGCACGGATCTAGAGTCCGTGCACCAAGTGTATATGAGACCTTGCCAAATAAATAAGTCAATACAATTGAAACTAATTTGTAAACAATGCAAAGTTATTGGACTATAAAAAATATAATTTGAATTGGCCTCTAAATAATACTTTCTTTTACTTTCTATTAAAAATTATTGAATTTTTTGTAGCTCAATAATTTTGGATCGTTTTAAAATTGGTACTTTAGATTTCAGAATTTATATCGCCACTGTATGTTTCGCCTATTTTTGAATTTAGTCCAAAAAAACTGGCACCAACCGGTTTTCTAACCGGTCAACCGCCACGTGGAATGTTTTTTCATTTCTCCTTTATTTTTTAGGGTGTGTGTATCTTCTATTTTTTATTTTTTGTTTATTTTTATTCACTTATTTAATAGGGTTTCGGGTTGGGTCGGTTTTTTGAGTCGGGTTTAGGGATTCGGGTCATAACAAAAGACCCATCACCATTAAGGCCATTTTAAAGACTCTTCTCCGTGAACCCACCCGCTGCCCCATCCAGTGGCAGCGCCACCTTCATCCTTCAATTATGCTCTATTCGGAGTGAAAAAAAGTGAGAAGGAATTCTATAACCTGAAATCCCCTTATTTTCTTGGCTGAAATTATAATACAGCATTTACATTTTAGATCGATCCTTCAATTTTATGTTAATTATTTCTTTCCCAAGTTTTACCTCTGTTTTCCCTACATAATTTGGACTTAGTAATATTAACTGGGTTATGATTAGTGTTATGTATTTTTCAAACTTCCTCCCTTCCATATTTCTTATGCTTATTTATTCCTTAACGTCTTGTTAGGTGCAAGGTATTCCTTAACTGACCCTAACCGTGCCGACCTTGTTAAATAATTGAATAAAAATAAATCAATAATAAAAATAGGAAATATATACATGACGGACCAAAAATAAAGGAGAAATGAAAATAAAATTCCGTGGGACGATTACCAATTGACCAACCGGGTTGATTATTCGGGACTAAAATAAAAAAAAGATCGAAACATACCGTGACAATACTATAACTTTGATATATGCGGGACCAAAAAAAAAACGGCCCAAAGTTATTGGGCTAAAAAACTTTAATCCCTATTAAAAAATAAGGATAAGTATAATTTGTTTGTCCTTCAACTTGTACCAATTTTAATTTTTGCCCCCTTAGTATTTTATTTTTGAAATTAGTCCTCACTATTTACAAATTTCAGCACTATAGTCCCTTTAAGGACTAACATAGGTATCTCATTAGGCAATTCGCATCATGTATAAAAGAAAATTAAAATGTAGCATCAACATGAAAGAAGCAGAAAGTTTATACCTAATAATTTAACACAAAAACACATTTTTTACTGAATATAAGTCATAATATGTCGCAAAAATTGTGAATTTTCTCGCATAAATATCTACGATGTGGAGCACCGGGAATTAAGAAGCAGAATTTTGGCGCGCTGTGTATTTCGATTTTAATGGGTCTTGTTGTTGCATCAATAGTTCATGCTCGGCGATGTGCTATATATATCAAAATAATTAGCGACAACAATGTTAATATTGCTATTCTTGTAGATAATTTGAGAAAGAAAAGTGGAAAACTATTGGTTTTTTCATCCTAGAGTTGTAATGATTTCTTCGTTTAGTATTGAAGAAATTGTCATCTGGCCATCATCCATTTTTTGATTTCATGATCGTAGGATACAATAAAACACGCTTAACTATTTTTCATTTTAATTCATATCTCTTGCTCCACAATATGCAATACTATGTGATTAAGATTTTTTTTTTTTAATATTTTGTAGCATCTTGCATAATTTGGAAACCCAACAAGATTTGAGTTCTAATGTATCATATTCGTACCTGAAAATCCAACAAAAAACTATGAGTAGTTGAACGCCGAAGGACACCGATTCCCTTACCCCACACAGTTAAGAAATAATTTCGACTACATATTACATTTAGGAAAATCCATGAAGTTGCAAAAAAAAAAAAAAATCAACATATGGCTGTTATGAAATATGAAAAACAATAAATATGCATGTCGATTTGGTAGGCCATGTATGAATGGAGGTGATTGATGGTGGAGGTATATATATAAGTGTTAAGTGCAAGAAAAATGAGATATACACTTGTTGGGATATTTTAGTTTTGATGAATTATGCCAAAACATTATCAACTTGTGTTGTTGAAGCTGATTTACAGATAACAAGTTGAGGGGGAACGAGAGAACAAATTAAGGGGGAACTCACGAAATCAGACGTAGATGATCGAGATCAGACGAGGCTGCAGACGAGACTGATCGAGATCAGATGAGTAAGATGAGTTCCGGAGTTAATGAAATTTGGGCAAAATCAAGAGAAGAAAAGCTAAGCCGGTGATTAGAAGATCGGATGACGGATGACCCGATCGGATGACCGTAACAGACTTATCGGATGATCGGAAGAAACGCACGAGCCGATCTCGGTGATCGGAAGAAAGTGCACAAAGCCGATCAAAAAGAAACCGACCGTAAGATCGTAAGAGAAGGTTGCAGATCAGAAGAGGAGCAGATGAGACTGATCGAGATCAGACGTGATCGAGATCAGATATGAAGATGAGCAGATGATCAAGATCAGACGTGATTGAGATCAGATGTTCTAAACTGATATGCTAACCTAATATGTTAACCCGATGTACTAGTCTGATGCAGATAAACTGATATCTCGACTGATGCTATCTCGATCCGATCATGTGAGTCGACGATCAGCGAGAAGAAATCGATATCGAAAACCGTAAATGCAGATACCGGATCAGAACGAAGTCATCGTAAGAGAAGTCATCGAAGTCATATTCATTGAGAATCGTAACACCGGGCTGATGATCAAGTTAATTGAAAAGCTAGTGACCTGAGGGTCAGATTGTCTAAAGTCAGAAGAAGCTGAACTGAGTGTCAGTACACCTGATCATACAAGGTCCACTGAAGAGAAGTCTGCTGAATCAAGAACCTGAAGACTCAGAAGATCCTGAAGAATATATCCGTTAGATTCAGCTGACGTGGACCAATGAGAGGAAGAAAACCAGACCGAAAAGTCAAGAAGTTCTTAGAATAGTATGGATTTGAATGTGACTCCTTCCAACGGTAACATTCAAATGCACACTATAAATACAAGTTCTTCCTTCATAATTGATTGTGGAGAATATGCAAAAGATGCTTTCTGAGCCAAGAGCCTTATAGTCAAGCATTCCCCTTTGTTGGGATATTTTACTTTTGATGAATTATGCCAAAACATTATCAACTTGTGTTGTTGAAGCTGATTTACAGATAACAAGTTGAGGGGGAACGAGAGAACAAATTAAGGGGGAACTCACGAAACCTGACGTAGATGATCGAGATCGAGATGAGGTCGAGATTTAGACCGATCGAGATCGGATGAGTAAGATGAGTTCCGGAGTTAACCGATGATTTGGGCAAAATCGGAAGAGAAGAAAAAGCTAAGCCGGTGATCGGAAGATCGGATGACGGATGACTCGATCGGATGACCGAAACGACTGATCGGATGATCGGAAGAATGCACGAGTTGATCCGGTGATCGGAAGAGCGGCACAAAAGTCGATCAAAAAGAAACCGACCGTAAGATCGAGAAGAGAGAGCGGAATGAGACCGATCGAGATCGGATATAAAGATGAAAGCGGATGATCAAGATCGGGCGTGATTGAGATCGGATGTTCTAAACCGATATGCTAACCTAATATGCTAACTCGATGTACTAGTCGATGCGGATAAACCGATATCCGACTGATGCTATATCGACCGATCATGTGATTTGATCGGATCAAAGAGAAGAAATCGATATCGAAACCGTAAATCTGATACCGGATCGGGAAAGAAGTCATCGAAGAGAAGTCATATCCGAAGTCATATTCACCGAGAATCGAAGCCGCTAATGATGATCGGTTAGCTGAAGTCTTAGTGACCGAGGGTCGATTGTTCGAAGTCGAGAAGAAGTTTAACCGAAAGTGTCAAGACACCGATCGGACAAGGTCCATTGAAGAGAAGTCTATTTGAATCAAGAACTCAAGACTCGGAAGATCTCAAGAATATATCCGTTAGATTCAGTTGACGTGGACCAATGAGAGGAAGAAAACCAGCCTGGAAAAGCTGCAAGAAGCTACAGAATAGTATGGATTTGAATGTGACTCCTTCCAACGGTAACATTCAAATCCACACTATAAATACAAGTTCTTCCTTCATAATTCAGTGTGGAGAATATGCAAAAGATGCTACAGAGCCAAGAGCCTTATAGTCAAGCATTCCCACCATAGAACACAAGTCTAGAAATACACGCATATATTCAAAGAGTGTTCTACCCTAGATCTAAGCACAAATGTAATATCCTAAGCTTAGAGAGATTTTCCCATCCTTAGCATTGAGGCTAAACAAATGTAAGGGAAAATCTCAACCTAGTTGGAAACCAAACAAACCTTACCCAAATCAGTCGGTTAAGTTGGTAGGTGAGTGTGAACTCGGTAAACATCTAGCAATCCCGAAAGGGAGGGTAGGCAATCCCGAGTGAGGGTGATAAGTCCCTTTGGAGTATGAACTCGGTAAACATCTCAGAGGCAATCCCAGTGAGGGGTGATAAGTCCCGTTTGAGTGAGAGCTCATTAAATGTCTAGAGGCAAACCCGAGAGGGTGATAAGTCCGATTGAAGGAATTTCCTAGAAGGAGCAGGGAGAGTGGATGTAGGAGCTTGAGTCTCCGAACCACTATACTTTGTTGTGTTGTTTACTGCTTTATGTTCTTATATTGTCATATGCATTCGATTATAAGCAAAACACAACACATGAGCTTAAAACGCAAAAATCTGGAATCACCATTCCCTCACCCCTGTTTTTATATGCATCGCACGAAATGTTTGATTCCGCACCCGCAAAATGGGTTTTCCCACCTGGACCATCAACACTTATAAATTTAATGAGTTTTTTGCACTTTTGGTCCCATGAACCACACCATGTTTTCAATCTAGTCCCACTACTGACAGAACTAGTCCCATAAGAATTTTAATTTGCAAATGTGGTCCCACCGTGACGGAAACCGTTAAATCGACTTGCAAATGTGGTCCCATAAGTTATGGGACATAATTAGTCGCAATTAAGGCTTAATCACCTTTTAATCACTTGCATTTTTAGTCCCATAAGTTATGAAACATAATTAACACAAAATTAACCAATTAACTTACCTGAGCCCACTTGCACATATGGTCCCATAGGTTCCAAAAACCCAAAATTCTTCCCTCCATTTCTTTTGGCGCCAATTTTCAGCTAATCACGTTTTTTGGCGCCAATATACTTTCACTTTTAGTCCCATTGAATTCAAATTTGATAAAAATTGGTGGGAAAATCAAGTGTTTCCCAATTTTTTTTCCCAAAACCTAGTTTTTCACATCTGCTAAATAGATAAAACATAATAAATGAGTGATTTTTTCCTTCGATTTTTATTATACTACTTATCATTCTTGCATCTAAAACCCTATATCGGTTTGGTTAGTTTCTTGCATCTTAATGTGAGTCCTATTTTGGTACTCATAGTATTTTTTATGTGATAAAGTGATGGGTCGTTGGGGGTAATAAGAGTTGGTTATTACTCCTCCATCCTAATTTTGATTGGCAAATAAAAATACTATAGACACGGAGATTAAAAAAAGTAGGAGATAAATAATATTAAATAGTGTAAAAAGTGGATTTAGTGGAGAGAATAAATGGTGTAAAGTGGATTTGGTGGAGGAATAATAATATTAAATAGAATTGAAAGTTGTTTTATTTCCTTTTTAGGAATGACCAAACAAAATCAGGACGACTATCTACCGAAAGTGGACAATCAAAGTTAGGACATAGGGAGTAGTATTTTATGTGATAAAGTGATAAAATGAGTATATCCATTTTAAGAAATGTTCTTAAAGATTGAGACAATTTTTTTTAAAAAAAAAATGAAAAGAGTTTCTTAAAAATTGGGACGGAGGGAGTATTAATTATGTTGGGAAATTTAGATTTTTGATGAAAGTTCTAAAACACATATAATAGGATCGGTCGGACACATTGTTAGGTGATCGATGTTTTTATTACCGATTATAGGATACCGGTTGATAATTATTGTATAGAACAACTGATGTAGAAGATAGGTCACATATTGAGGGGGAACCTCAATATGTATAGGTCCGTTCTGAAGATCTGAAGAACAACTGATATCCGACAGGCCAGAAGACAAGAGAAGGACTGAAGATCAGATCGATCTGATAAAGTAAGATATCTCAGCTGAAGTCATGAAGCTCAAATTCAAGAATCAAGATCGATGACTTCCGTAAGATCGGACGGAAGACCTACATCGGCCGAAGTCCGCTAGTTGAAGCTAAGACAAGCGGCACCGAAGACTCTATCAGTAGATCGATCGGTTTTGATCGATCAAAGTCACCACCAGTGAAAATCGATGTTTCACCAAATCATACGTCGATGATCTGAACAAGAAGAATGTCAACCTTAGTTGGTAGAACAACACTGAAAAGTGCTTCTGTTAACCAATAAGGACATTACACGTATGATCGGAGCCGACAATTACGGATTTGGTGCCGCTTTCTAACGGCTATAAAAGACACTATTCACGCTTTTCGGCCATGCCGTGCCTCGAAGACGTCACATTAATCCTGCCAAGTCTACCAAATATAGCACGAAATTCAAATTGCTCTCCAACGGCTCTTTGATTTCGAGGTCTATATATATGGGATTATACTTTGAGTGAAGACACGGAAACTATCAAGAAGCTCAAGCTATAATAAGATTTTCATACGAAGAACACAAACTTGAAGATTATTTTTTAAGTGTTCATCCCATAAGTTCTTAGCACATAAATCTTTTCATCTAGGTGATAAGGCTACTTAAAAAACTAGAAAAGATTTCAAAGTTGGAACCAAAACAATCTTACCCAAACCTAAAGTTAGGTTAAGTTGTTTAGCAAGATTCGGACTAGGGTTTCTAGTTTCGATTTCGGGATCGGTTGAGTGAGAACTCTTTAAATATCTGTTGGTGTACTATGTTGGACTAACACAAAAATCTAAGTCCGATTGGTTTAGTTGGTGCCCCCTTGTGATAGGGAAGAGTGGGCGGGGATCTGGTTTGTCGAACCACTATAAATCTTGTGTGCACTTTACCGCTTTTGATTAACTGTTTTTACACAATCGCACACAACCTATTTAAAGTTGCATACATATTCTAAGTTAAGATCAACTAGCACCAAGCTTCTGATCTGATCAAGTTTGACACTTTAGTCAACTGGTTGAAAGACTGACTTTGGAATCTGACTTATTAAAACTGGTTTTTCACACGGGTAAAAACATAGCTTCCGCACAATCGCTAAACCGATAGATACCGAATTGATCTGCCTTCAGGCGATTAGTAAGTTAGATATCAGTCCAAACTGATTCACTTGCACTCTGATCAGGCTAACTGCCATCACACCTGATCTGCATAAAAGTTTTTCAGAAGTTTATTCACCCCTCCCCTCTAGACTTCTGCCCTCACAAAACCCGTTCGGGACCTACAAGTGGTATCAGAGCAGTGGTTCTACAGACCACTAGCTTTGAGTATCATCGATTTTTGAGGAAGAATCTTTGTGGTCATTTGAACAGATCTTGAAAAACCGTTTTTAAAACTCATTCGTTTTTCCAAATCACTCAGCATGGATAATACCTCTGGTATGTATCATGATTTGCCAAAGTTCTCAATTGATGAGTATGCAGATTGGGCCATATATATGTGCAACCATCTAGGATCGATAAGTGGCAGAATGATGGAAGTCATTGAAAGAGGACCCATCATCATATATCACGACAACCCTGCAGTTGGAGGAGATCCAGACTTTGCCACGGAAAGTCTTGTCTTGAAAAAAAGCCCGGCCTTGATGGATGCGAGGAGGAAAGAAAGTCAGATACTCTAGATACAATCTCTAGGCATATAATCATGAAGGCGATGGATAAAGTCACCAAGGAGAAGATAAAATATCTCAAAACTGCGAAAGCAATGTGGGATACTCTATTTTGAGATATCGAAGGAAATGATCGAGATCAAAGATGACTTTTCTACATGTTTAACTGGTGAAGTTCGAAAAAATTGAAGATCTTTGCTTAACGAGACCATCAACGAGCTCGATGGAAGGATTACTATGTCAGTAAATAAGCTACGAGAACTTGGTAGAGAGATGTCAGACAAAGATATCAACTACAAGATCTTAAGATCTCTCACCAAGAAATGGGACATGAAAGTCACGGTAATCAAGGATTGCCAAGACATTTCAAAAATGAAGCCGAGTAGCTTGTTCCTAAGCCTTAAAGCTCACGAGTTTGACTTAATCGAAAGAGGACAAGCAGATGAAGACGAGACGCCTGCTGAAGCCTCAACGTCTAAATCAGTTGCGTTTAAAGCAACCAGCAGCAGATCGAAGGCCACTGAACCTGTTGGAAACATAATAAGTCAGGCAGAACAGATCACTCTGCTTACCAGGAAACTTGAAAAATCAAATATTCAACTTGGTAAGTATCGCAGATTCTATAAAGATTATCAACATAGCCGAGGAAGAGATAGGAGATCAGCTGACAGATCTCCAGAAAGAACCAGATCTGATGATCGAAGAGATCACAGAGAAGAAAAGAAAAGAGATAATCTGACTGATGAGAGAAGAGATAACAGATCTGACAGAAGGAGTTCAGATTACTATCAGAAAGGGAAGTCACCTGATAGATCCTACAGACGGAATGACTCACCTGGAAGAAAAGGTTCCGTGGATCATGGAGCGTGTTTCAACTGTGAGAAACCAGGTCACTACAGCGCAGACTGCCTGCACTCGGACGCCAAAAGAAAGGAAAGAAAAGCGGAACAAAAGAGAGCAACGTTATAGGGACAGAAAAGCCATGGTCGCTGACACATCTGGAATTGATGATTCCTATCTGCCCTCTGAAGATTCTGGGTACTCATCTCAGAGAAGACTTCGCCTAATAAAAATCTTTGTTGACTTCTATGAGAATGAAGATCGATATTCTCTTCGATGACGATGAAATCGCCGATGGCCAAGGAGGACCAATCTGAGGTAACCTCCAAACCTTCGCTTTGTCCGCTTTCACACCTTATTATTAGCTTTTTCTTTGGAGAGATTGACTGCAGGCTCTACTCACGAGCAATTGCTTGATGATCTCTCTAATGCAGTAGACACTTATGATATAGTGGAAGCTGAGAATGACAAGCTAAGGATCAAAAATAATCATCTTGTTGAAGAGAACGCTCTCAGTAAAACTATTGAACTGAAATCAATGAAAATCGCTTTCGGAAGGTGGCGAGGAACTTAACATTTTGAAAGTTAAATCTTACGATCGGGAGAAGCGGATCAAAGATCACTAGCAATCAACAAACAAACAAGTCGATGACTTCAAAATCCTTCAAGCTAAATTTGATGAGCTATTCCGACTACATGAGAGTCTAAAATCTTCCGAGGATAGTTTATGAAAAGAAAATAGAGGTTTTCACAAAGTCATCTAAAACCGTTCAAGATATGAACGCCTATTTTCGAACAAAGATTAACAAAAAGTGACTTGGGTATGAGAACCCTTCCACATCCTCAAAAGCCCAGTTTGATTCACTTCAAAAAGGTGTAATCAAACAAGTTTTACAACAAAGATACACTAAAAAGCTAAACTTGTATCGGTAAGGAAAATGACATTGTTGAGCAAGTAAAGGCGGTGCCTAATCGAAGGGGAGCGAAATGGACCCCAATCGGTAAAAGCATCGGTAGAGGAATCAACGAGAAGAACCCGATTCTTAAGAAGAAACCTCAACCCGATCAGCAGTTAGGTATCGAAAAAGACAACCGTAAAAGGGAAGTCTGTCGAGATCCAATCAAGGTCATTTGCCGAATAAGCAAGCTATAGGTAAACTGCAAAAACCACCTATGCCAAAAAGATATGAATCTTTTGATGGTAGCAGTCGTACCTACCCCTATAATCAGAAACCTAGAGGTTGCTTTTTTTGAGCCACCTTTGGATGAAAAGAAGACAAACAGCAAAGATAAATCCCAAGTCTTCTAAGTCACCCAAGGTTCACACTAATAATCATACTAATCAGAAAGAATATAAAGAGACGTATGATTATGTTGATAGGTATGGGAGACAAATCGGCCTTTTGATCTAAACGATCTCAATTAGAAGTGCCCTGTTTGTATGGATCCCCAAAACCAATCCTAACCCCTCAGGACCCAATCCAAAAGGGGTACCTAAAGCCTGATTTGATTGCAAGGTTCGCGTGGGTTTGGCCAACAAAGGAGGTGTACAAGCAACTATCTGGTACATCGATAGTGGATGCTCAAGGCACATGACGGAAGCAAACATCTCCTTAGCTCCTACATTAGAACAAAAGGGCCCGCGTGTACTCTTGGTGATGATAACTTTGGTTTTACCAAAGGATTCTAACCTTAGAGAATGATGATGTACAAGTCCTTTGGAGTCTCGTATGTCGAAGGTCTAAAGCATAACCTATTATCGGTTTCACAATTCTGCGACAACGGATTCAGTGTTGAGTTCTCGACTGATCAATGCACTATAAAAAATTGAGCCACTCAACAGATCTTGCTAACTGGTTCAAGGAAAGGGACAATCTACGATGAGATTGGAGCGATTTGCCCAAGAAATGCATGCACGATTGTTAAGAGTTCCAAAAGTAGCGATTGGCTCGCACAAGAGAATGAGTCATCTGAACTTTAAAACTCTTAATAAGATAGCAAGGATGTCTTTAGTGGAAGGACTTCCGAATGAAGTATTTTCTAAGGATCAGACATGTGTCGCATGTCAGAAGGGAAAACAGGTCAAAGCTTCATTCAAGGGAATCGACCGGATCATCAGAGATATTGCAATTTGCTTCATATGGATCTATTTGGACCCGATTTACGGTCGATCTCGTGTGACGAATAAAATATACTCGTAATCGTGGATGACTATTCCAAGTTTACGGGTTATATTCTTACATAAGAAGAATGAGGCGACAATAAAGATACGAAATTTGCTCAAAAGATTACAAAATGAAAAGGGTGTCGATTGTAGTAAAAATCGGATCAAATAAAGGTACGAAATTTACGAACTCTTTATTATTCTTGATTTTTGCTCTAAGTTTGGTATACAACATGAGACATCACCGCAAGAACATACAGCAGAATGGAGTAGCGAGCGGAGAAAGCAGAACACTCAAAGAAATTTGCTTTCAGACGATGTTAGTGAACATGCAATACCAAGCCGTTTACGGGCGAAGCTATCAATCTTGCATGTCATACTCGAGCAGATGTCTTGACTAAGGCTCACTACAAAACACCCTATGAACTGTGGAAGGGCAGAAAACCTCGTGTTTCTTACTTCCATGTTTTTGGGTGTAAGTGTTTCATACACAACAATGGGAAGAGTCAGTTGAAGACCTTTGAAGCCAAGTCAGATGAGGGTATATTCTTAGGATATTCCTCATCTAGCAAGGCTTTCAGGGTTTACAACAGGCGAACCCTAGTTGTGGAAGAAACACCCCATGTAGTCCTTGATGAAACATCTTCTGAACAAGAGAAATCTGCCTCAGAACAAGAAGTACCAGATCAACCAGTACCTGATGTTCAGAAAATGGATCAGCTAACGATCAAAGAAAAAGGATCAGAACTCGTAACAGTATACATTCCAGATCTAGCTGATTCACCAGGTCAATCAGATCCTAAGGTATGAAAAACTGTCGATGAAGAAGCTGGTACAACTGAGACAATATCAACTGAACCATCCGGTTCAGGGGGAACATCTGAAGTTCCCACGAACAGACATCAGCACATGATGAGTCCAACATCAGCTGAGACATGTTCTTATCAAGTGGATCATAACTCTGCACCACTCCCAATCGCTAGTAATGAATTACTATCAGAAATGGATGATGTTCTCCAAACCGACGCAAATCAGAACAGAAGGACCTGGATAACCAGTCATCCAACTGATCTGATCATCGGAGACCCATCTGATAGAGTTAAAACTAGACATCAGATTGGTGAAAGTGCCATGTATTGCTGTTATCTGTCTATGAAGGAACCAACAACAGTAGAGGAAGCTCTACAAGACGCAAAAGTGGATTCTAGCCATGCGGGAGGCTGGAGCGATTCGAGAGAAATCAAGTTTGGGAACTGGTGGGCGGACCAACTCATCAAGGCGTAATTGGCACAAAGTGGGTTTTCAAGAACAAAGAGATGAGAAAAATGTCATAACCGGGAATAAGGCAAGACTTGTTGCTAAGGGGTATTCAATCGGAAGGAATTGATTATGATGAGACCTTTGCACGATCGCTCGCTTTAAAAGCCATTAATTTATTTCGGCATATGCTTCCCCAGAGGGTTCACAGAGTATCGGATGGACGTAAAAAGTGCATTCTTAAAGCGGGGTACTAGTAGAGGAAGTTTATGTCGAACAACCTCCGTGCTTTGAAAAGGGCAACCAAGTGTACCGTTTAAGAAAAAGCTCTTTATGTGCGAAACAAGCTCCTCGAGCTTGGTATGATACACTCTCTCGGTTCTTGATAGGCGAGTGGGTTCACTAAAGGGCGATGGATAGAACCTTATTCGAGAATAGAAGATGGAGAAGATATTACGATGGTTTGATTTCGTGGGCGACATCATCTTGGATCTCCCAACAAGAGTCTATGTGAAAGATTCAGCAAGCTGATGCAAGGGAAGTTCGAGATGTCCATGATGGGTCAGATGAGTTACTTTCTGGGTCTACAAGTTAAACAAAGTACAGAAGGGATATTCATCTACCAGACAAAGTACACTAGGAGTTTATTGGCTAAGTTTGGAGTTCAAAATTGTAAGGAAGCCAAAATTCCTATGATGACTGGATTCAAGATGGATCCAGATGAGGATGGTCAGAAAACCAATCAGAAAGAGTATAGGGCTCTCATTGGATCTCTACTATACCTGACTGCCAGCAGACCAGATATCACTTTTGCAGTAGGTGTATGTGCGGATTTCGAGCAAATCAATGCAAAGCCACCTAGAAGCGACTAAGCGGATTCTTAAGTATCTGAAGGGACAATAAACCTTGGTTTATTTTACCCATCGAGATGATAATCTAGAGCTTAGTGGGTATTTCGATTACGATTATGGAGGTTGCAAGATAGGCGGGGAAGTCAACCTCGGGGAACATGTCGATTTTAGGAAGTAAAAACCGATCTCGTGGTTTTCAAAAAAGCGGGACATCGGTTGTGACATCTACTATTGAAGCGAGAATATATGGCTCTGAGGAAGTTTGTTGCTCCCAAGCGCTCTCAGCTCGATCGTGACTAAGGGATTATAACATTGTAGCTAAGAATGTACCTATATTCTGTGATAGTAATAGTGCTATTGCAATCACTCAGAATCCTGTTCTACATACAAGATGCAAGCATGTGGACGTCAGACACCATTTTATAAGAGATCATGTTGAAAAGAAGAATATCATAATGGAAAAGATTCATCTTGATATCTGAAAGTCGATATTCTAACCAAGCCACTAAGCCGAGATCGATTCGAGAGAATTATGCAATGAGCTAGGGCTTACGGATCTTGGAGAAAAAGCACCTAAAATGTTTGATGGACTAATCTCCGAGAACCGGTGGTTAAGAGACTAACCAAAGTTAAGAGGAATCAGTTGAGTTTGGTATCTCAACTGATCAGAAGATCAGTCAAGGAACTGATATGAGAAGGCGATCAGATTTACGGATTATCAGATTAAAGGAACTGATCAGATTAAATGATTATCTGATTAAATCAGTTTGGTTATTTCATTCTTTATAAGTCGATTAAGCTGATATTCAACAAGCAACTTTCACAAGATTAAAGCTTACATCGCATAAGAAAACAGGAAAGTTACACAACAATGGAATAATAGAAATTTTCATTGATAAAGACCCGAAGGTCAGATTTACATTACAAGTTACAAGTACAAAAGGACCCGGAGGTCAGTACATAAGCCATAAACCCTAAACCCTAAACCTAACCCTAGAAGAGGGGGGGAGAGAGAGATTTTAAGATCTGGTGCTCCCATTTTCCCCCACTTAACAAGGCTTTGAAATAATCCTAAAAGCCACCCTCAGAGCTTCAGAGTTAGGAGCGAGAGCGGCGTTGAAACGATTTCTAAGCCAGGAGCCCTTAGACCTGAAATCAATGGGCTCTCAATTTGTTAAATGGGACACAAGTTCAAGAAAGTGATACAAAGATCATATGGGCACATGTGTCACATGCAAAAAAAATAGAGTTGATATATCGAAGATCGGTTGTTTATACGATCAAGACCGTATATCAAACTCATGTTTTATATCAGACTGAGTCTGTTGATGCTAATTCCGTCATCTCAATAGACACACAAGGTGCATACGGTTAGGAGAAGTGTCTTCTCAGTTGCGATAGCAGATCCGCCGCCTTGGTGGTAGAGAAGTTTTGCAACAATTGTATGTGTAATCTTTGATGACGACGAAAACAGTAATAAGGGACACACAGGGTTGATTTGAGAAGCTGAAATCATTGAAAAAGGGGTAAAGGTTTTTGCCGGAAGTTTCACCGGAAATAAGGGTTCACCAGAATGCATGATTTTACAAAGAAGATAAGTATGGTGAATGGATTATGTTGTGTAAATCATTGGTCCAATTTATAGAGGCCAAGCAAGGGTGAAAATGCAAATTTGATTTCTCAAAGCCTTTTAGAGAAATCTGCATCACAAGGACAGCGTGTAGGAAACACGCGACTGATAATTGGATAAATTTATGGTGATTTGACATTACGAAGTATCCAGACTACTATTACACATGTCAAATCGTGCCGACTTAGGGAATCGAGACTACTATTCAATTCTCCAAGAACTAAGTTTTGGCGGTAACACTTATCCCAAGAATTGGCTTGGTCTGAGTAGAATCAGATTAGGTCAACTGAAATCTGATTAGATAAGAGACTGATCAGATGAGGAAGATCAGTTGAGTATGATACCTCAACAAATCAGATATATCAGTCAATAAGAAATCAGAAATAACAGTTGAATGGGGAACTTCAACTGACCGAGGAAGATCAGAAAAGGAAAACCAGACGCAAAGTGAAGCGGATCAGTTGAAAAGGACAGTTGGGAAATTATAAGGATTAGGCAGAAAACTAAGGTCAACAAGTGGAATCAACATCTACGAGTGGTATTGACTGATTACAATATCAGTCAACCAGATACGCTTTTCTATTTCCTTGTTTACTGCTTACTTATCTGATTTTATCTGATAATATTTGCCTTTACTGTACACACTACTTTTGTGACGTATTTCCTGCAAAATATTTAATGCGGACGTGGGGTACTTGTATTAATTGCCACAAAATGTGCTTTTAAATCCAAAAAGGCAATAAATGCGTGCTTTTTCGACCACACGATCAAAACCGCTCAATCTGGATCGTTTAACCTTTTCAAACGGTTGATCTTCTAATCTCGTTTTTCCCTCCTCCACCCTATAAGTTTCATCAAAACCCTACCAGAGTTTTCTTCTTCTCAAAATTCTTGCGATTTATTCTCTGAAAACTCAAAATTACCTTTCTGCGATTCAAAGTGTTTTCTTGCGATTCAAACTTATCTTTCCGAAAAACAGAATCTGATAATTTCTGGTTATTTGATGAATTTCTTTTCTAAAATCCATTGATCATAGATTATGTCTATATGTTATTCTGCGATATGCCTTATCTTTTCTTGGTATCCGTATGTGTTTATCGATTACTAGGCCTGAGAATAGGTCTGATAATCAATATATGATATCGTTATGATTATGCACAATTTTAATCGAGTCTATCTTGTTGTAGATGGCCACTCACGGTATGGGAAAAACATCAGACCGCAGGTTTTGTCAGACCTATGTTAAAAAGGAAATACCGACTGTTGTTTGACATACTGTCAAAAACAATCATGGGTATTTCGTTAAATTGGATGCTCTAACATCCGTAAAATTATGCAAAGATGGGCTGCGATAATCGATGAAGCCAAGAATATCAATTGGCATGGCTTCCTGAAGGCCATTCTGCTCCAAGAACATGAAAAATTTGGAGTTAATGAACGTAGGCAGGTCTATCTGAAGAAGAGGATCAACAATCTCAACAAGGTTGCAGTTATTCTGAAGGACAAAATGCCAAATGCCGAATGGGATCAGAATGGACTGAAGTCCTACAAGGCCTTCCTCACAACCACTTCAGCCATATATGGGCCACTTGATGATGATATCGCGCCCACCCCTCCAAAGGTGAAGAAAGGAAAAACCAAAAGAAGGCGACCCACGTCTACACCAGATGCTCCCCAAAAGAAAAAGAGAAAACTGGTGAAGGCTCAGGAGAAGAGGCCGAAGAAGGCAAAACAGGCCTCCATGAATCATTTACGGAAGACGAGTCGGATGAAAAAAGGAGTGCGAGCAACCTCGATGAGCCACGAAATCAGTAAAAAAAATCGATGACGAGGGCTTCTCAATTTAAGAGCTCGCCGAGAACATTACGAGGGAAGAGCAAAGAGATTTAACGATCTCATTCTCCTCAATCTCGAGCTGATTCACCGCTCAGACTTCTGGCTGTTGAGCATATTTCTCATTCTCTTCCACCTGCCCGCGATCCTGACAGTTCATCAGTTCGCAAACCAGAAAGATCACCTGCTGCAGAGCCGGACGTAATTGCTTCGACAACAGAACCTCTGCAGGTTCAACCAATCAGCCAACTTCCGCCTACTCAGACACCACCAGAACCCTCTACATCTCATCAACCGGAATCTGGTCGATCTGAACAAATAATTCCTGAGTCCAGATCATCCAAGACCATCACCGGGAAAATGGTCAGAATGCAAATTGAACGAGATATTGATGAGATGTATCCAGAGCTGGTAGCCCATCCTGTTATTAGAGAGGAGGTTATGGAGATCCTCACCTGGAAAGATCTCCGGTTAAAGAGCTTCTCAGATTTTATGATGATTATAGAACAGATGGGAGGTGCTGATGAATTCGCAGATTTTGATTTCGATATGAAGAAATCTGCTCAAGTAGGATCACCAGCTGAGCTGATAACTGCTGAATCAATCAAAGCTCTGATCCACAGGAAGCTGGGGTTGACCGAACAAGGTGAAATCGGAGCTCGGCCAAGAAGCTCTGGCGAGATGTTCTATGAAGGATGTGGGAGCTGCCGATGATAGTGGAACTGGTCTTTGCGAGTTCATGACCCAACCACTGGAGGCGCAAACAACCGAAAAGAGATCGGTGACGCAAAAACATTCCTACAACTCACATCATCGGTGATCAACCCGGAGATCAGATCATGTTTCAAAGATCTCCTGAAAGAAGAAGTTGAGGGAGTGTTGGCTAATCAACTTAGCAACACAATAACTGATCAGAGGCAGATTGGCCTCAAAGAAATAAAGGATCAACGGGAATTGGCTATTTCCCAGATTGAGGCAATCAAAGATCAGTTCTCTCAAATTGTGACCAACCTGACTGTTGAGTTTAAAAAGTCAGTTGATGACAAGCTAGTTCAGGTTGATCAACAACAAGTTTCTTTTCTGATGCTCACTGAAAAGCTAGAAATGACTGAAGAGAAACTTGACAAACTAATTCTTACCCTCTATACTGCCATGGAATCTGTCAAGACTGAGCTGATCTCGAAGATTCAAAGTCTAACTGCTCAAGCTCAACATTTATCTGTTGAAGATCTCGACAAGGAGATATCAGTCAGCTTTGGATCTCTGACTTCCCACCTCACTGCTCTTTTTGATCAAACCAAAAAGGGGGAAGGACAGATTGAGAAACCAACTGACACTATCAGAACAACAGAAGACCTGATTCAGACAGTTGAATCCTATAGACAAAGACTAGACCATCTGGATCTTTTTGCTAACGAAATTTCTAAAAAGATGGAAAAGTCAAAGGCAAGAAAGGTAGGCTGCATGGGTCTTTGGGACATCACAACTTGTACCGATCCACTCAAACTAAGAAAGTCACAAGAAGCACAAACTAGCCAGATCTGAGCCGATAAGAAATTGGCCGAGAAATCATCCCAAAGAGCAGATTCTTTGAAGAAGCCCGAATAAGTGAAGAAGAAAGAAGAAAAAAAAAAATTGGCAGAGGCAGAAGATCTGAAGAAGAAATACAGATCGAGGGCGAAGAAAGGAAAAGTTGGAAAATCTGGACCAGAACCTCAGCTGCCAGCAAGAGTTGATGAGATCATTCCAAAAACTGCTGCACACGCGGATAGGTTTGAGGAATGGAATAAGATCAGAAGTGAATGGCTTCTGGATGCCTTTGTTCTAGATCTTGTTCCAAGAAGAATCTCTCGATGCGAGAATTCCTCAACCGGTTGGAAAACAAATATCCAGTTTTTTTTCAAGTATCCGGAAAATGAGGCCAAAATAATCAATGTAAAAAATATCTCGCCAAGAGTATGATGTGTTGGATTACTCGAAGAAGAAGGCGGATGGCTCATTTGACAGATCGACATTTCAAAGGTTCTATTTTGACATCCCGAAAGCAAAGCGGCAAGATAATCGATCCTCGGCCGGATCAATGATGTCAAATGGAAACTATACGGATTTTCAACATCCTCAAGATCAAAGAGAAATGCGGAAGGATACAAGCCAAGAGATGAAGAATCAAGACTACTTAGGATCAGCTGTTTTTTTTTTTAAACTCAACTTTTCTGATGTAATATGTAATCGACAAATATAATGAAAGAAAAGTTTATTTTCTGATCCTAAGACAAAATCTCATTGTCTTCCGATTATGTGCTCTTTATTGTTTTATACTTATCAAGCTGTGCTTGGTTTCTCAAGTGTTTTGGTTTCATCAAAAAAGGGGAAAATTGTTGGGAAATTTAGAGTTTTGATGAAAGTTCTAAAACACATGTAATAGGACCGATCGGACACATTGGTCGATCGATGTTTTTATTACCGGTTATAGGATACCAGTTGATAATTATTGTATAGAACAACCGATGTAGAAGATAGGTCACATATTGAGGGGAACCTCAATATGTATAGGTCCGCTCAAAGAGCGGTGATATCAAGCAAAGCCGAAGACAAGAAGAAGGAAGAAGATCGATCGATCGATAAAGTAAGATATCTCAATTTGAAGTCATGAAGCTCAAATTCAAGAAGAATCGAAGGATCGGATGACTTCAGGAAGATCGGATCGAAGACCTACATCACCGAAGTCGCTAGTTGAAGCTAAGACAAGACAATGGCACCGAAGACTCTATCAGTAGATCGATCGGTTTTTGGTGATCGGTCACTCACCTGTGAAAATCGATGTTTCACCAAATCATACGTCGATGATCTGAACAAGAAGAATGTCAACCTTAGTTGGTAGAACAACACTGAAAAGTGCTTCTGTTAACCAATAAGGACAAGACACGTATGATCGGAGCCGGCAATTACGGGATTTGGTGCTGCTTTCTCTAACGGCTATAAAAGACACTATTCACGCTTTCGGCCATGCCGTTCCTGAAGCACGTCACATCAATCTGCCAAGTCACCAAATATAGCACGAAATTCAAATTGCTCTCCAACGGCTCTTTGATTTCGAGGTCTATATATATGGGATTACACTTCAGAGTGAAGACACGGAAACTATCAAGAAGCTCAAGCTATAATCAGATTTCCGCACGAAGAACACGAACTTGAAGATTATTTTTTAAGTGTTCATCCCATAAGTTCTTAGCACATAAATCTTTTCATCTAGCTGATAGGCTACTTAAAAACTAGAAAAGATTTCAAAGTTGGAACCAAAACAATCTTACCCAAACCTAAAGTTAGGTTAAGTTGTTTAGCAAGATTTCAGACTAGGGTTTCTAGTTCGATTTACAGGATCGGTTGAGTGAGAACTATTTAAATATCTGTTGGTGTCTTTGTGTTGGACTAACACAAAAATCTAAGTCCGATTGGTTTAGTTGGTGCCCCTTGTGATAGGGAAAAGTGGGCGTGGGGATCTGGTTTGTCGAACCACTATAAATCTTGTGTGCAATTACCGCTTTGATTAAACTGTTTTACACAATCGCACACAACCTATTTAAAAGCTGCATACATATTCTAAGTTAAGATCATTAGCACCAAGCTTCGATCGATCAAGTTTGACACTTTAGTCATTTGGTTGAAAAAGACCGACTTTGGAATCGACTTATTAAAACCTGGTTTTTCACACGGGTAAAACTTAGCTTCCACTGTCGTTAAACCGATAGATACCGAATCGATCGCCTTCAGCGATTAGTAAGTTAGATATCGATCCAAACCGATTACTTGCCTCTGATCGGGCTAATCGCCATCACACCGATCTGCGCAAAAAGTTTTTTAAGTCTATTCACCCTCCCCTCTAGACTTACGCCCTCACAAAACCGTTCGGGACCTACAAATTATCGTTTGCGGTTTAGTTTAGCGGTTAACGAGATGCCGTCAAGAGCCATTTAATTTTGGGATCAAATGTGCAAACTTGGTAAATTGTGGGACCACATTTGCAAATTAAAATTCTTGTGGGACTAGTTCGCGTTGGTGGGACTAGATTGAAAAAACATGGCGTGATTCATGAGACCAAAAGTACAAAAAACTCAATTAATTTGTTAAGACAGATTAATGTTTAACACATATTAATTATCGTTTTAACAATTGTCCGTTTAGCGGTTAACGAGAGATGCCGTCAAGAGTCGTTTAATTTTGGGACCAAATGTGCAAACTTGGTAAATTGTGGGACCATATTTGCAAATTAAAATTCTTGTGGGACTAGTTCATCATAGTGGGACTAGATTGAAAACATGGTGTGGTTCATGGGACCAAAAGTGCAAAAAACTCTAAATTTAATTAACTTAACTTGTATAAACTGATTATTCTTGTCATGCATATTTGTCCATTAACCTACTCATCGAACTTTAAATTTAATTAACTTAACTTGTATACATTTATTATTCTTGTCACGCATATTAGTTCGTTAACCAACTCTTCGATTAAAAGTCCGTTTGATAAGCTTATTTTAAATATCTTATAAATTTTATTATTTTATAAGTTGTTTTAAAAATTTATAAGATGCAATTTGAAATGCTTTAATTTGAGCATTTGAATTAATAGTAAAATTATATGCACGAGACTTTTTCTTGACTTCTCATTACGTTATTATGTGAGACTGGAAGGGTGTTAAGTTTGATGCAATAGACAAGCACAATAATTAAAAGTCATGAGTTCAATTCACTTGCTTATATTTTTTTTGGTTGAATTTACACCTTACCTTATTAAAAAAAAATTATCATTGAATTATTGTAATAAAATCAAATAGATTGTTTCGAAAAATAGTTGGTCTCATGTGCACTTTCGGGTGCACCGTGCACTCATAATGTATTTTAGAAATATATGTACGAGACTTTTCCTTTGACTTCTCATTACATTAAAAACATAAACATAAGTCGATTTGGTAGGCCATGTATGAATGGAGGTATATATATAAGTGTTAAGTGCAAGAAAAATGAGATATACACTTATAAATTTAATTAACTTAACTTGTATAAACTGATTATTCTTGTCATGCATATTTCCTATGTTTGGTGGGTTTCATCCTAGATTTTGGATTGTGGAAAATAATAGTTGTGATAATGTGAAAAAATTGTAGTAGTAATTTTGATGGAATCATTCGATGTGTCGATGTGGGAAAGGAGTTTTTCAATTACATGAGTGTGAAGGAAATAGGGAATTGTAGTAATGGGCGTCTTCTTGATGGCGATGGGTTTGATTAATTGGAGTGTTAATGGGGATGGGAATTGGGTTGGATATACTATCGAGGGTTGTGTGGCATTGAAGGATACCGTGAAGAAGAGTATGGGTTTGGGTGTGAAGAAACAGGCTCCAGAGCAATACCAAATCGTCAGTCTAGCTGATACTCATCCGTTAAAGATGCCACAGATGGTGAGAGTTTTGGTAAAGAAGGCTAGGAAAAATTCTGTACAAATGCCCGGAAACGAGTTCCTGAAATTGATGGAATGGAACAAGAGGTAAGAAAATTACTTCCCTCTTATGAATTCTTCGGTGATGAGTTTTGGCCTCCCCCTATGATTTCAATAGTAAGAGCCTATGAGAAATTGCAAATGCCTGTGATGTTGAATTCGAAAATGCTTATTGATAGTGATAGTGGTAAAGGAGTTGATGCATATTATGTGGATAATTATATCAGGGGTGGTATTACATATTGGGATGTTGAGTTGTTTTGTGACTTTGGGGAAAGCGTAAATGTGAATATGATTGTTACTGCTGGTGGTGTTATTGTGATGGGTTCACTAGAGCTCTTATTTTCTAAATTGGTTGTGCATGGATTTTTTTTGAAAATCAGGCTAGGTGATGATAGAATTTCTGAGTGCTTTATGAGTATTAACAGCCAATTTTTCCAATATAGGATAAGTATCCTTCAGTCTTTTGGTGGAGCTATGGTTGCATTATGCATACTTCAATTTATGTTGGTACTTGAAGAGTTCATCTACGTATTTGGTGTTGGGTATCGACTCAAGAAAAGGTTTCTCAAGGGCGACATTGAGGGGACGAGGTTAATGCTTACATATCAACTCCTCACGAGACAAAATGATTTGCCATTCTTAATGGCAATTGAAGAAGTTTCTATAATAAAAAATAGAGGTGTCATTAAGCTTGGAGAAATTGGTTATGTGGTATTTTTTTCGTTGGCGTGTTAGATGTTGAAGTGAGTGCTTACGGTGTTTCATCACTCTTCCTTGTGTACTATCTTAATTATGATAGGATGCGGTTGGCAACTAAAAAATATAGGCGCGAAAATCCGACTCTCGAGCCATGGGGACAAGGCTCATTCAAAGTGAGAGATGTCTGCTTAGAAATTCTATGGTTGTAATCAAATTGGAGCTTAGGGGCTCTGTGATAGAAAATGAGGGGATTATGATTGATACTAGGTCGCTTGCGGTTTCTTTGTGGAGTTTTGGAGAGGCTCTCGGTATTACAAGTGTAGTTCTTTGCAATGCTCGAACTATCGATACCCTTATCATTGGGGATGCTGGTTGAGATGACCGCTAAGTGAGAAATCAATAGGGTATACATTGGCATGGTTGGCACTTCCATTGGGCATGGTGGTGAATTGTCAAATCTTGGCATTGTAATTTGGATGGCTGATTGTGTAGCCAAAACACTAGAGTCACCATTACTAAGTTGGCATATTCTTCAAGCAACTTACTTTTATTATCCACCTATATGCAAGTCAATTGGGCCACATTGGAGCATTGTACCATGTGTTTCTTGTCATGCTTTTTGGCGGGGGAGTTCGGTGTGCTAGTTGCATTGGCTCTTGATTACAATATCAACCTCTTTGGAAATTTGATGCATTACAACAAAGTGGTCATGTTGAAGTATACTATGGAGCTGGTTATTTAGATCTTCAGAGGATGTTGAGAGGGTCACCCGAAAAAAGGGCACTAGAAAAACAATTTCTCTACCCATTTGAACCCATCCATTTCCGTTTGGCTGTTTCATTTTTTAGCGAACATCATCCTAGATCCTTGGGGACAAGGATCTCAAAAAACGGGGAGTATTGTCATGATCATGAGTTGGGTTATATAATTGGACTTATGTTAATTATTATTTTCATTAAGGGACTAGCCAATTTAGTTCATATTTTTCTGTTGGACCTTATTATCTTATGTTTAAGCCCATTTGTGTTTGTATTGTTGCACCTATGATTAAATAGGGAATCCTGCAGAGAAATGGGTAAGCAGAAACAATTTCAGTCTTCTTCCTCTTATCGCCGTTCTCGGCATTCTCTGTCTCTCTCTATTTCTCTGTAACTCCTCCCCTTCAATCTCTCTATCTTTTTCTCTTTTATTCATATATCTTCATTTTATTAGAAATTACCCATAAAAATATGTATGACAGTAGCAGTAGTGATCAGATCACTACAAGGTGAGCTCTCTCTGTTCAATAAATGTTGAGAAATACAGTTTTTATTTCTGGTGTTTTGAAATTCAGTTTTTTTTGTAAAGACCGATTGGGGTTAAATTAGCTAGCGCGTGTTGATTTAGGGCTTATCTCTATAATTAATAGATAAGGGGTGTCGCCTTGATCCCCACTTCATGATATTTTTTATTTTTTTACATTATCCATTTTTTGATTCTGTTACAGTGAATCTCTCGTGTGATTTTTTATTTTTGAAAAAAAAGAAGAAATCTCGAACTCTCTTGTTTCCTTATATGTCCACCATTCTGTTATGAAAATCAAGGATATTAGATAAGATAGATATTTAGTAACCGCGTAATCATCTACTTATAAATATCAGACTCACTCTCATACATTCTCCCTTTCTTTTCTCACAAGTATTTTCAATTAAATTCATCGCTAGAAAATTATACAGAGAACTCAATAGTGAAAATTCAGTTTTTGATCGATGGGTTCATTTGAATTTTGTCCAGCGGATGTTCGTGTCCTTGTTGTAGATGATGATATGCAGGAGTTGAAGAGTGTTGAAAGGATGCTTACAATGTGTGACTATAAAGGTACATTAATCAATTTCTCTGTTTTTTCTATGTTATTTTTAATGCATGCAAATTACAATGTGAGATGCCTTGCAACATTGTCGATTATGAACTTGAAATTTCAAACATTGACATTTAACTTTTAGTGATTGCAAATTTATTATTGTTTTGAATTTACATGAATTTATATAAGTTCTGCCTTTGAAATCCTTTGATTCGAGAATCTGGGGACTTTTCCTTGACTTTTCATCTACATTAGAACACGTTTTGGTTAAGAATTTAGACGCGTTTTATAAATTGCTTTTTGAATTATGTTGAGAGAGTCTCTCGATGTTGTGTGTGTAATTAACTTATGGATTTTGTGAGTTTCAGTAACGTCGTGCAACTCAGCGACAGAGGCAATTTATATGCTTGGAAATAAAAAGCGAGAGGTTTACGTTTGACATTGTAATGACTGATGTGAACCTGGGCGACGTGGATAACCGAGTTTCTTAAATATATTAGTCTCAACTTGGAAATTCCAGTGATACGTGAGTCTTCTTCTTCTTCTTTCCCTCTCTACATGTATGTATATAAATGTTAGTTTTAATCCAGTTTGTTTATGATATATTAATTAGTAATGTCGAGAGATGAAGAAACGAGCAAGGTGATGAAAGGGGTTGAATGCGGCGCTTGTGATTACCTTGTAAAGCCTATAAGAAGGAAGGACCTACAGTACATATGGCTACACGTGTTCAAGAAAAGAATGCAGATACAATATGAATTCGAAGATAGCCTTATTATGGGTGGTTCGATTTCTGAAGATGGTTCGAATTCTAGAAAGAAAAGAAAGGACTTGGAAATTGCGGGTGGCTTTTCCAGCTCTGCCAAGAAACCTAAGCTCATTTGGATCCCTGAACTTCATAACAAGTTCGTGAAAGCTGTGGATGAGATCGGCATTGACAGTAAGTCTTCTTTCTATCCATCCATCCATCCATCCATCATTAATTAAATTGTCGTGGGAATCTATTATTAATTCATTATGTCGTATTTCACTTGCAGAAGCTACTCCAAAGCTAATACACGGCTTGATGAACGAGTCATCGCTGACAAGAGAGAATGTTTCTAGCCATTTGCAGGTTTGTTTCTCGTTCATTTTGGTCCCAACTAAACTAATATTTGTATCTATCAAGATTGATGTTAATTGCATTTTCTTGTGAATGATTTCAGAAGTATAAACTAAAAACGAGTAGAATAGCAGCAGTAGCAACACATAACTGCCCCGCACAAGTATCTACTGCGTGCAGCACCAATAACGAGCAGAACCTTGATTTCAATGCTCCATCTTCTTCTTCTTCTTGCCCAGTGCTATTTGAAGAATCGAGTCCTGCCACCACGCGCGCTGTTCCATCCGACGGCCAAGATTTTTTAGATCCTTTGTTCTCTGATCTTCCAAGCCCTGAGTTTTGGCATGCTGTTTATTTCGGCCTTAGTAGGTCTGATATTTGTCAAAATAACTAGTGGCGACAATGTTCATATTGATATTCTTGTAGGTAATTTGAGAAAGAGAAGTTGAAAACTATTGGTTTTTCATTCTAGTGTTGTAATAATTTCTTCGTGTAGCTCGTTTGGCTATCATCTATTTTTTTTTTTTTTCAGATCTTAGGATACAATACAACATTGCTTATCTATTTTTCACTTTAATTCATGTCTCTTGCTACATCAATATGCAATACTTTGTGATTAAGATTATATTGTCATTTATATTTTAAACTTGTAGCATCTTCTTTCTCTCTACTTTGTGAGTTACATATAGTTTGGCTGATGCATATGAATATCAAAATGAAAGATACAAAATGAGCTTTTGATACGGAAATGTTTAAAATTGTACATGCATGTTTCTGTTTGTGTTTGGAATAGCTTTTCGCTTCAAGCCTTCAACAAGGCTTCAAATACATGAAATTGTTCCCAAAGGAGCCCATCATGGCAACACCCATAAAAGAAATATGAAAATGCCATATGGTGCATTAAAAATAAATGAAAAAAAAATCTGCTCAAGTCAATATCTGGACCAATTCTAAAATTTTAAAAAATTTATAAAATCAAAATTAAAAAAAGTCAAAACAATCGAGACCAATTTCAAAACGATGCAAGTTATTGAAACCACATAAAGAAAAAAAATAAATACACATGTGGCAAAGAAACCAGTTCGGTAACTTTCTTTGAGCCGGTTCTGAACTAATTTTTTAATTTTAAAAAACTTACAGGATCAAAAAAAAAATAGAGTGGGTCTCTGCATACACCAAGTGCGTGTTGGGAAATAAGTTGCACGGATCTATTCGGGATAAATATTTAAATACAAATTTAATTCTTATAATTATTACTAGTATGAATTAATCCTATATTAATTCAAATAATAATCCAACAACAAATCATGCATATAATCAATTCACGTAAATCCTACGCATGAGAAAATTCTACGAGTTTACGTGAACATACGTCTTGGAACGGCAATGGTCTTGTTGATTAGACACACCAAAAGAACTTTCCAAGTATTCACTTAATCCTTGCTCGACTATCCGGTGGTAGGACGCTTGCGAACAATTAACAAAAGGAAAACAAACTTTGTTGCACCACCTTTGTGAATTTACTAATTTTTCCAGCACATGGAATTGTACTTGGGAATGAAAGAATCATCCCCTATTTATAGAGGAATGGTGGTCGAATTTTTAGGGCAAAAACAATGTGGGAAAATCTTTTCTTGATCTCCAAGAAATCTTGAATATATCTCCTATATTCTTTTTCCCATAATTATAATATTCCACAAAATCCCACCTCCTCTTTTTTATGGAATATTTTCGAAAAAAATAGGGCAAGAATCCAAGATTTGGATCTTCTTGAATTTATGAGATATTCTTGTATTTCAAGAAATACATATCTTTCATAATATCTTTTCAAGAAAATCAAGAAAATCTTTATTTTCCCTTTTTTCTCAAAATTTCGAAATATGCTATATGGATAACCAAGCGGGAGATTTCTTGAATTTAATGAGATAATCTTGTATTCCAAGAATACATATCTTCATTCCATAACAAAATTCAAAGAAAATCTTTCTCCCATTTTAATCCATAATTTTCGAAAATATTAGGAAAAATAAGGCAACAATATTTATTTTAAACACCTTTTTCAGTTATTGGACTTTATGTTGGGCTACTTAGGGGGCCTTTAGGAGAATTAAGATTGGACCTTCCAATGGATCTTGAATTATCAATATTGAGCCACAATATTATTCAAGCCCATAAATATTAATTAATCCCACTACATAAATAATATTGCACTATCCATCTTAAACCATATTACAGTCAATATGGCTCTCGGTTATTATTTCCCGTGTTTAAGATTATCTAGCCCATTAATTAATTCAAGCCACTGAAATAGCTTTCCATTAATTAATATCTTTTGTCCTTGGTTAAGGAACGGTTCAACATTATTATCCATACCGGAAACTAGTTCCACTTGCAAGATTTGGTATGATAAAGCTTATGAACCTCCCAAGGGGGCAAATCGAACAAGCGTACTTGCACACGATTCTCCGTATTAAATCTTAACAATCACATGTGACCAATAATATTGCCCAAGATAAAAAGTATTGAACCTCGTTGATTCTCTACCCATGATAAGTCAAAGCAATAGTTACCAACCACACGTGATCCTATTTAAGGAACAAAGATTAAGAAATAACGAACCGCTGAGGTCTAATTCTTCCTTGTTCAGTTCTGAAGAATTTGTCCTCCTGTAGGTCCTATTCAGTGCATCAGTCATGCACTAGTGTAATCTTTTGGTCAAGACAAGCCAATCCGAGCCTTACACTTCAACCTTTCACGATTGATTGTTCATTTCCATCTAGGTCGTGAATAGTGTGTTTTAGTTACAAGGGATCATTAATTTAATCTTACGTGATCGGTATCACTAAATAAACTACAATGTAACACGTACTATTTAATGAACAATTATGCAAAAAAATATATGTAACATTCGATGATATTTAAAGCATCGATGATAAACAATTTATTTAAGTAAATAAGTCCAAAATTAGGTTTTGATTATACAAAGTAAAAGCATACTTTCCAATTATAATCCCAACAATCTCCACTTATACTCAAAGTCCGCTTTTAAGTATACTACAACATGTCTCGTGTAGTTCCTAATCGTGACATCTAATGTCACCTACACGAACCTAATAATTTCTCCCACTTATACTCAAAAGCAGTTTGGCAAAACACGGATTTCAATGCTCCATCTTCTTCTTCTTCTTGTACTCCTTGTCGGTCTTTGTTAAAAAAGAATCGAGTCCTGTCACCACGCGTTGTTCCATCCAAGCGGCCAAGATTTTTTAGATCCTTTGTTCTCGATCTTCCAAGCCCCGAGTTTTGGCATCTTTGTTTATTTCGGCCTTAGTAGGCGACCGGTTCGATAACTTCTTTCGAGCCTGGTTCTGAACTAATTTTAATTTTAAAAAACTCACAGGATCAAAATAAATAGAGTGGGTCTCCTGTACACCAAGTGCGCACCGTGTACTTGGGTATATGAGTGACCCATTAAAAAAATGAGACCTTACCATTAGTGAAAATAAGGATCCACAATAAAATGGGTAGGGTCAAAGTGAGTGCACGGATCTAGAGTCCGTGCACCAAGTGTATATGAGACCTTGCCAAATAAATAAGTCAATACAATTGAAACCAATTTGTAAACAATGCAAAGTTATTGGACTATAAAAAATATAATTTGAATTGGCCTCTAAATAATACTTTCTTTTACTTTCTATTAAAAATTATTGAATTTTTTGTAGCTCAATAATTTTGGATCGTTTTAAAATTGGTACTTTAGATTTCAGAATTTATATCGCCACTGTATGTTTAGCCTATTTTTGAATTTAGTCCAAAAAAACTGGCACCAAACGGTTTTCTAACCGGTCAACCGCCACTTGGAATGTTTTTTCATTTCTCCTTTATTTTTTAGGGTGTGTGTATCTTCTATTTTTATTTTTTATTTATTTTTATTCACTTATTTAATAGGGTTTCGGGTTGGGTCGGTTTTTTGAGTCGGGTTTAGGGATTCGGGTCATAACAAAAGACCCATCACCATTAAGGCCATTTTAAAGACTCTTCTCCGCGAACCCACCTGCAGCCCCATCCAGTGGCAGCGCCACCTTCATCCTTCAATTATGCTCGATTCAGAGTGAAAAAAAGTGAGAAGGAATTCTATAACCTGAAATCCCCTTATTTTCTTGGCTGAAATTATAAATACAGCATTTACATTTTAGATCGATCCTTCAATTTTATGTTAATTATTTCTTTCCCAAGTTTTACCTCTGCTTTCCCTACATAATTTGGACTTAGTAACATTAACTGGGTTATGATTAGTGTTATGTATTTTTCAAACTTCCTCCCTTCCATATTTCTTATGCTTATTTATTCCTTAACGTCTTGTTAGGTGCAAGGTATTCCTTAACTGACCCTAACCGTGCCGACCTTGTTAAATAATTGAATAAAAATAAATCAATAATAAAAATAGGAAATATATACATGACGGACCAAAAATAAAGGAGAAATGAAAATAAAATTCCACGTGGACAGTTACCAATTGACCAACCGGGTTGATTATTCGGGACTAAAATAAAAAAAGATCGAAACATACCGTGACAATACTATAACCTGATATGTGCGGGACCAAATTCAAAACGGCCCAAAGTTATTGGGCTAAAAAACTTTAATCCCTATTAAAAATAAGGATAAGTACAATTTGTTTGTCCTTCAACTTGTACCAATTTTAATTTTTGCCCCCTTAGTATTTTATTTTTGAAATTAGTCCTCACTATTTACAAATTTCAGCACTATAGTCCCTTTAAGGACTAACATGGGTATCTCATTAGGCAATTCGCATCATGTATAAAAGAAAATTAAAATGTAGCATCAACATGAAAGAAGCAGAAAGTTTATACCTAATAATTTAACACAAAAACACATTTTTTACTGAATATAAGTCATAATATGTCGCAAAAATTGTGAATTTTCTCGCATAAATATCTACGATGTGGAGCACCGGGAATTAAGAAGCAGAATTTTGGCGCGCTGTGTATTTCGATTTTAATGGGTCTTGTTGTTGCATCAATAGTTCATGCTCGGCGATGTGCTATATATATCAAAATAATTAGCGATAACAATGTTAATATTGCTATTCTTGTAGATAATTTGAGAAAGAAAAGTGGAAAACTATTGGTTTTTTCATCCTAGAGTTGTAATGATTTCTTCGTTTAGTATTGAAGAAATTGTCATCTGGCCATCATCCATTTTTTGATTTCATGATCGTAGGATACAATAAAACACGCTTAACTATTTTTCATTTTAATTCATATCTCTTGCTCCACAATATGCAATACTATGTGATTAAGATTTTTTTTTTTTTAATATTTTGTAGCATCTTGCATAATTTGGAAACCCAACAAGATTTGAGTTCTAATGTATCATATTCGTACCTGAAAATCCAACAAAAAGCTATGAGTAGTTGAACGCCGAAGGACACCGATTCCCTTACCCCACACAGTTAAGAAATAATTTCGACTACATATTACATTTAGGAAAATCCATGAAGTTGCAAAGTAAAAAAATCAACATATGGCTGTTATGAAATATGAAAAACAATAAATATGCATGTCGATTTGGTAGGCCATGTATGAATGGAGGTATATATATATAAGTGTTAAGTGCAAGAAAAATGAGATATACACTTATAAATTTAATTAACTTAACTTGTATAAACTGATTATTCTTGTCATGCATATTTGTCCATTAACCTACTCATCGAACTTTAAATTTGATTAACTTAACTTGTATACATTTATTATTCTTGTCATGCATATTAGTTTGTTAACCGACTCTTCGATTAAAAGTCCGTTTGATAAGCTTATTTTAAATATCTTAAATTTTTTTTTATTTTATAAGTTGTTTTAAAAATTTATAAGATGCAATTTGAAATGCTTTAATTTGAGCATTTGAATTAATAGTAAAATTATATGCACGAGACTTTTTCTTGACTTCTCATTAAGTTATTATGTGAGACTGGAAGGGTGTTAAGTTTGATGCAATAGACAAGCACAATACCTTATTAAAAAAATTATCATTAAATTATTGTAAAAGTCATGAGTTCAATTCACTTGCTTATATTTTTGTTGGTTGAATTTGCACCTTACCTTATTAAAAAAATTATCATTAAATTATTGTAATAAAATCAAATAGATTGTTTCGAAAAAGAGCTGGTCTCATGTGCACTCGGGTGCACCGTGCACTCATAATGTATTTTAGAAATATATGTACGAGACTTTTCCTTTGACTTCTCATTACATTAAAAACATAAACATAAGTTGATTTGGTTTGGCTGGTTTGGGGGTTAAGTTGATGCAATAAATAAGCATAGTAATAAAGTCATGAGTTCAATTCAAGTGCTTATATTTTTTCCGATTGAATTTGCATGTTACCTTATAAAAAATTATTAAACTATTGTAATAAAATTAAATAGATAATTTTTCTATGAATTGATTATATTTTGTTTAGATAAAATAAGTAGGTTTTAAACATTATATCATGATCATGTAAGGAAAAAAACTTAAATGTCTAAATTTCTTCTTCAGCATAAAAGGATCAAAGAGAAAAACAAAATTAAAATAATCTTTATTCTTCTCAATATTATAGGAAAATAAATCTGATTTGTTGGGCCATACACATGTAATTGGGTTCCATCATTGGACTGATTAAAGCTCCATTTGGGCATATAACCCTTTTGGAACTAATAAGGGTGATGCTAATTGTTGCGAGTTGTTTTATATGGAGAATATTATGTGGCTAATTCTATGACAACTCACAAATAAAATATGTACGTGTAAAATATACTGTAAATAACAGGAATTTGTTGACCCAGTTCGTCAAGAAATGACTACTCTGGGGGCGTTCCAAGCCAGGGATGTAGTATTGCGAGTTTTACACGTACAATACATTATACATCTCATGAAGATGAATCGCTATAAATGAAGATGATTTGGAGAGTAAGTATATGAGTGCTAGGGATTTTTGTGAGCTCTGGAATTTTTTTTTTTGAACCTCACACCTCTGGGAAATTTTTGTGAACACTGTCTCTTATTCTTTTTCTTCTATTTATAGTACTTTGACAAGCATGAAATTTGGTTTGGCAAGCATGAAATTTGGTGACTTGGTCTTGCAAGAACTCATGTGATCTTTGCCACGTTTCCAACCGTCTTCTGGTTGATCTTTGCGTTTGCTTGTCTATAAGGCACTCTTTTGATCGTCCAAATCAATCTTTTGCTCGACTGATCGTCTTGTTCGCCTCTTCTGACATATCAATTTTATACTGGAAAACTATCCTCATCGAGAATTTACGAGCCTTCAGTTATCTCGAGTCCTCGGGTTATGCGAGCCCTCGGGTTATCGTGCATCGAGCATATCTCGAGTCTTGAGGTTATGCGAATCCTCGGGTTATCGAGCCGCCAGTTATCCGAGCCCTTTGGTTCTGTGAGTTTCTTGAGTTCACTTTCTGAGTTGGATATCGACCCTCGGGTTATTCAACTCAATTCTATCTAAATTTCTTCTTTGCTCGTCCGATTAGCACAACATATCTTGGATTATACTGTTTTTTCTCGGTGGTGGCGAACATACCATTGCATTTCGGCGAGCTAGCGAACAAAACTCACTTTAGTTGGCGAGCATGCTCGCTTGGTTGACAAGTGGCGAGCTGGCGAACAAACTTGTTTGGTCGGCAAGCGTCGAGCACACTTGTCCATCGAGCATGGTTATTTTAATAGTTGAATATTACACGTGTCCCTTTGACGTGTTCGATTAAATTGAATAATTATATCGAACACAACAATACCCCCCAGTCGGATCGCTTTATATTCATCATGGGGCCCCGACTGTTATAATTTGATTGGGCCGTAGTGATTGTCGTTTCGTCTTCTGTGCCGGATTTTCAAAATTAAACCCGGTATCTATAAATACCTCATTTTACCGCCTCAAATCCTTTCCTTTCTTTTCCTCTTCTCTCTGTCTTTGTCTTCACTCTCCTTTGCGTCTGAAACTTCCGGCAAGGGCATTATCATTTCGGCGAAGGATCTCATTCAGGTAACTATTGTATACTCTTTTTAATTCCGATTATGGCTTCTCTTTCAAATTCTTCTGCTTCGATAGAATCGGACCACCATAGTTTCTCCTCCCCCCTCTTTCTGTACAATCCCCCGTAGCGACGCTAATGCGTCGGAGATAAATACCTCGGGATCAAGGTCTCGTTGGCAAGTTCGGCAGTCGTTTTCCGTTCTTTCCTCCGATTCCGATGCTGCCCTAAATGAATTAGATAGGGATTTAACCCGTACCGATTTTTTGGATGATTCGAGTGAGGATTCTTTGCCCCAACCCCAAATTAGGTCTAGGGTTGTAAATAGTTTTGATGTAAATAGGGATGATGATAATGTGAGGGAGGAATTCTTGATGGCTGTGAATGTCGATGAGTCGAACAGAGGGTTAGGCGGCGAACATAACACAGAACTCGATATCCCTGTTGGTCTTCCTCATAGCCCAACATATAGCGAGTATAATGCTCGCTATAATTTTGATTGGCCCGAACAACCTCATAGGACTAGGGTTGAGAATGAGTACCCGACGAGCAAAATTGCGAGCATAATTGATGTTGATATGCTCGCTCAGCTGTATAGGAATTATGAAACTCCGAAAGATGTCTTTTTCTGGGCGCCGGGTCGATGAGCGAAAGACCGACCTCCCCGAGGGTTGTGTTGCCGTGAATTTGGACACAATGGAAGCGGGTCTTCGATTCCCACTCCATCCGGCTATCACTCGTTTGCTCGTAGAATGGAACATTACCATTACGCAGCTGAAGCCGAATCGGTGGCACATGATTATGAGCTTCTTGACTTTGTTCGGCAAAAAGAAGCCCATATATTATCCCACAGCAGCTGAACTCTCACGCCTAGTGCATTTGACCCGTCCCAAGGGCGAACATGGATGGCTGTTTATGCAGGCAAATGCTAAGTGCAAGATCATTGAGGATGTGCCGAACAAAATTAGTGATTGGAAGGAAAAATTCTGGTTCGTTGGGGGCGATTGGAAGAGCCCGACTTCTGGAAGTGAACCAGATGCTCGCCTAGATATCCCCACAGATTTTGGGGTTTACCGAAGTAAGTATTTTTGTGTCTTTTGCTCTTCAACTTGAACTGATTTTAACTTATTCTCCATTTTCAGAATTCGGTGCGGACGGACAAAGAGACCAATGACGACTATTTTAGCAAAGATCCGCAAATCGATCTTGAGTCTCGCTTTCGAGAACAATCTGTGAAAACTTTGAATACCCCGATCAAAGGAAGAAAGGAGGCTTGTACATGCCCCTCACCATCTTGTTCTTTATTAATCCATTTGGTAAGGATTGTTTTTGCATTTGCATATATGTTGTACTCTTTGTTCGCAACTTCTCTTTCTTTTATAATGAATTGTTTTGTCTATAGCTTTCCCTGCCGTCACTGTCGCTGTGAGTACCACCGAGCATACTGAAATGGCTCGAACAAAAAGACCTCAGGAGCTTGCTCGAATTCAAGCCGGCGGGATGCTTTCGTGAACAAATCGAGGGAGGTGGGAGTGGTGAGAAAGGCGAGCCGCGCATTTGCATCTGGACCTAGGAGTCGAGCCAACGAAGAGGACAACTCGTTCGCCGGCGAGGGTGAGCAGGCTCTGTCGCTAAAAAAAAGAACAAGGAGGAACCGACGGCGGGGGCAAGTGACCAGGCTCAAGCGAGCATCGATCTTTGTTGGGAGACCCCCCCCTGCGCGAAGCAATCAGAATGGCCGCCTCCGTGGTCGGTCCGGTCGCGCAAATAGTTAAAATGGAGGTTGGTACATCTTCTCCACCTCCTGCTGGACCCCGAACTTGGACCCCTTTGAACCCTCAGCTCCGGTCCCCCGAGGATAAATCATTTTTGGGATGGGATCCGGCTCGAAGGCGACAGTGCACGTTTTGTTCGCTTTATTGGAGTATTTCCTTTTTCATTGGTTTTGGTCGCTTTATCATGTTTGTTTGCTCGGGTGTACATGTAGGTTGAGCAGATTGGCACCTTTGATGCCAGAATTGAAAAATTACTACTGCTCACCAAGTGTTCGCAAAGTTCCTGGCATTCCCGAGCATGTTCAGAAGGCATGCGAGACTCCCATACGAGCATGGACTACTGAGCTTGAAGAGGCCACCAAGGGTCCAACACCTTTGGAAACCATGCGACTTGGCCTAGTGCATCAAGGCCAATCTTTGGTTCTCCTTGAGAAAGCTTATGCTGAGTTCGCCAATCTTCATGCCAACTACTTGGCTCTCATCAGAAGTTTTGAAGAGAAGGTGAACGAGCTGAGCAAAACTTCGAGGATGATTTGAGGTTGGCTCAGGGACAGGTATCCTCGGCTCAAGCAGAGGCTTGCAAGGCTCAAGAGGATGCTCGCCAAGCTCGGGAAGATGCTTGCCAGGCGAGGGAGGAGCTAGGTCTTGCTCAGGAGGAGGTGGTCGGCATAAGGAGAGTTCAGAATGAAATGAATGTCGAACTTCGTAAACTCCGAACTGACATCGAGGTCATGGAATGCGAGAAGAATTTGCTTGGTCAACAACTCATCATTGCTGAAGAGACCAACACTCGTTTGGGTCTCGAAAATTCAAGGTTACACAATGAGGAGTATGTTGATTCTATGTCGAACTTTTCGTACATATGTGCCTTTGCCGATGCCATCCGGTCTGCTCGACACACGCTTACTGCCGAACAAATTGCCCCGCTCATATCTCATTTTCAGAAGTACCTGATCGACAACCCCCCAGATCGCAACCTTCCGATATCTGATTTGAGCAATCTGGTGATTTCTCCCATCTTCCTGAAGGGATCTAGATTGATGATCCTATCTTGGATGAGGAAGATGGATCGGATGCGGACATTGTTAATGCTGTCGACCAGACTCACCGAAAGTCGAAAGCGAGGTTCGTTTCAGTCTGGGGGCGAACAAAGGGGACCTCAGAAGTCGAAGCAAAGTCTTTTGGCCAGATTAGGCGACAATCTTTGGAGGAGTTGTTCTGAGGGGGGGCGGCGGATGGGGCATGATTTGTTCGACACTTTGCTTCCGCCTACCCCCAACAACGAATTTGTTCCTTAGTGTAATTTTTGCTTTGCTGAACAATTATTGTGTAATTTTTGTCTTCTTCTTTCTTGCTCGAACATTTTCTTCTGAACTTGTGTAATTTTTTGCCTTCTTCTCTTTTTGTTCGAACAACTTTTAAATTGAATGGTTGAATTTGCATATTGAACAATTTCCTCTAACCTGATCGTTGAGGATGAATGTTGTTGCTGATGAATGACTGATACTTGTGTTGCTTGATGTTTGCCTTGCTTTCTAGTTTATGTCTCTTTTCTTCTGAATGAATTCGAACATTGTGTTTGTCTATGTCCTCTCCTGACTTCTTTCATTTTTGATTGTCTTATTGAGGTGCAATCGGTTGATCGTCTTATTTAGCTATGACCAGATGAGTTAACTTATATGCAACCCCCCTTTCTTGGTTCGTGATCGTCTTATTTAGGCACGATCACTTCGTACTCGGGCCGTCTTATTTAGGTGCGACCCCATACTCATCACTCGCTTTTGCTACGGGTATCTGTAAGTACGAGTCGTCTTTTGCGACTGCGTACCCATTACTCACTTTTTGTTTGCGGGTATCGAGTCTGGCCCGGGTTCGTCAGGTGAACACAGACTTCGGCTCGTTTGTCTTTGTTCGGGTCATCCGACTTAGGTGCGACCTCTGATAGGCTTTAACTAGAAAATCTTAACAAACAAAAATGTTTTTGCAACACGTTGTATTCTATTACAACCTTTACATTTGAAGAAAACTGTCTATTACACATAACTATAGACATCAGACTATGGTTTTGAATTTAAACCTTGTCTTGAATAGACATGAGCTGGCCTCATCTCGTCCGTGGAATTGATGTTGACAAGCACGAGGCGCATCAGCCTGTCTACCCTTCTTTAAGTAACATGCTCAAGCAGCAGCAGCATAAGCGTTTGTCCCTCCTGGACAAGTTGTGATTATGCGGGCAGCTACGGACATGAGCATGTGGCGAAAAGCTTTGCTTTCGCCTATATCGGTAGCGCGAGCAAAATCCTCAGCTCGCACCATTTTGTCCCCTTCAGTAGATGTCTGAGCATCAGCATCCGCATGTTGTTTCGAGCGGATACCACGACATCCCTCCCCTTCGGAGGAGATTTTGGGGATGTGTAGGGGACTAATGATTTACTCTTTTGCATAAGCGGTGAGTAGCGTGGAGTGGCAACCATGACTCGCCTAGCATCTTGAGTGCATGTGGCGCCAACTTTGTGCTTTCGGAGTGTCTCATATGGTATAAAGCTCGTACTAGGACAAGAGCTAGGGGCGGATCTTTCGATTCAATGAGAATGAATGATTGCCGAATCGAGTGCTGGATTCTTCGTCTGGAGGCATACAGAACAAACTTTCTTCCGATAACTGTAGTATTTTGTTCTTTTTCCTCTGTTTTTCTCTACTTTCCTCAGCTATCAATATGCCTCTATTTATAGTACTATCCCAAACAGGTGCTGGCATAGCTAGTTGGTGCTGGCCTTCTGGCTTTAACTCCTCCTTTTGACATATGTCTGCTTTGAATCCTCCTTTGGTTGCCACCACTTCTCAACTTGTTTTGACACGTATCTTCTAACTTTCAATAGTGCTGGCCATAATTTCTTCTAGAAGATTTGTGTCGAACACGGTGTGTTCTTCCTTCATGATTGTCCTACTCATCTTAGCTGAATGGCTGATTATGTTCGGCCAGTTATGCTCGTTTAGCCTGAGTGGTTGAGTGTGCTCGGCCAGTTATGCTCGTCATTACTGATAATATTTTTTGATTTGACGATTCCACGAGTAGGACAATGGGACTCCATTCAGGTCTTCCAAATCATAAGCCCCGTTTAATAAACGTTCTGTAACTCTGAATGGACCTTCCCAGGCTCGACCGAACACACCAGTTGGCACCCCCGTTGCTCGTCTTAAAACTAGCTCGCCCACATTGAACCTGCGTGTTCAGACTTTGGAGTTATAGAACTTTTCTGATCTCTTTTTGTACATGGCGTTCTTGAAATCAGCCTCCGTCCTTCTTTCTTCTAACAGGTCTGCACTCAGGGCGAGCGCCTGGTCATTGATGTGCTCTCCAAAAGTCATTGTCCGATGACTCGGAATCTTGATTTCTGCGGGTATAACAGCTTCCACACCAAATGCCAGGGCAAACGGGGTTTTCACAGTTGATGTTCTGAAAGTTGTTCGATAAGCCCATAATATATCGGGCAACTCTTCAGTCCATCCTCCCCCCTTGGAATTATCAAGTCTGGCCTTGAGGGTATGCTTGATAATTTTATTAACGGCTTCAAATTGTCCATTTGACTGGGGATAATACGGAGTTGAGTAATGCTTTTTTATGCCCCAGCGAGCACAATTTTGTCGGAATTCACTTCCATCGAACTGTTTTCCATTATCCGTTACCAATGATTGGGGAAGCCCAAAATGACAAATGATATTTTTCCAAACAAAGTTCCACATTCTTTGTTCGGTGGCTTTAACAATAGCTTCGGCTTCCACCCATTTAGTATAGTAATCAACGACAACCACATCATATTTTACTCCCGACGTGCCAGTAGGAAATGGGCCGATCAAATCGATTCCCCATTTAGCAAATGGCCGTGGGTCAGAACCGACACTAGTTCTTCAGGTGGGCTATGAATAAGTGGGGCATGTACACTGCACTTATGGCACGCCATGAGCATCTGTGGCGAATATTTTTGATGGTCGGCCAAGAATAACCTTGTCGATAATTTTATGTGCAGACAAGCCCCACCATATGGTTTCCGCATACTCCATCATGAATTTGCTCCAGAATTGCATGACCCTCTTCAGGAGTAATACACTTCAATAGTGGAAGTGAGAAACTTCTTTTGTATAAATGCTCGTCTAAGATTGTATAACGAGCAGATTGTAATCTGTGGCGAGTAGCTTGTGCTTTATTCTCAGGGAGAAATCCTTTTTGTAAGTAATTTAAAATTGGAGTCATCAGGTTTCTTGCTCGCCTGTCACATGGGCGACCATAACTCTGAGGAATTGATGGCGAACAAGTTGTGATGACCACAATGTTCATCGTGTTCATCACTCCTTCTGCTGTTGCCAGGCGTGCCAAGGCATCAGCAATTACCCAATCGTGGTAATTGTTCTATGTAAACTTGTTCGAATTGTTCAAGAAACTCCTTTGCTAGTTGCTGATATTGTGACATTTGTTCGCCTCGGGCCTCGTACTCGTCTGTTACTTGGTATACAATTATTTGAGAATCGCTGTAAATCATCAGCCTCTGAATTCCCATTGTCATAGCCATGTGTAACCCAAATGATCAAAGCCGTACTTCGGCTTCATTATTTGTGGTTTGGGAAATCAAAAGCGAATGGTTGTTGTGAAAGTTTGTCGAGTCATGATGAGAACCACGCTTTGCTCTCGCTCTTGAACTTATTGATGAGCCATCTACATACATATGCCATGGTTGGGGCAATGACTCTTTCGGGCATTTGTGGATATGTCAACTTCGACCATGAAATCGCCATAGCTTTGGCCCTTCATTGCTATTCGCGGGGTAACGTGATGCCAAATTGGCCTAACTCCACCGCTCACTTGAGTAATCTGCCCGCAGTGTCTGGTCGGTGGAGGACTTGGCGCAATGGGAATGTAGTTAATACCTCGACTGAGTGATCGAAAAAGTATGATCGTAATTTTTGAACACTCATTACGAGAGCATATGCAAGTTTTTCCAGTGGAGGGTACCGGAGCTCGGCTTCTTTGAGCACTTGGCTTACATAATAAACGGGCAAGTGTCGCCCCTTTTAACGAAACGAGCACAACGCTAATTGCATGCTCGGATGCAGCAAGATCTGAGATAAAGTTGTTCGCTTTGGAACAAAGCTTAGACAATGTTTGAGATTCCGCAAGGTATTGCTTTAATGACTCGAATGCATTTTGGCAATACTCTTGGAATTTCCCTTTCTTTAATGCATCAAAGAAAGGTTTGCATTTGTCCCCAGTTCGTGATATAAACCGGCTTACGGATGCCAAACGTCCGGTTAATTTTTAGACTCTTTCACACTCCTGGGGGCCTGCATGTCGAGCATGGCTTGAATCTTTGATGGGTTCGCTTCAATCCCCCGTTGACTGACCATATGTCCTAGGAATTTTCCTGAGTGAACCCCAAAGCTGCATTTCTTCGGATTTAGCTTCATGTTGTACTCCCTGAGAATATCAAACGTTTGTGTGAGGTGGGTGATGTGGTCTTCCTTGTGTTCACTTTTTACCACAATGTCATCAATATACACCTCAACTGTTCGGCCGATGTGTTCGTCGAATATTTTGTTCACCAAACGTTGATATGTTGCTCCGGCATTCTTTAATCCGAATGGCATGCGTTGCCAACAATACATATTCTTTTCGCTGCAGAATGTCGTATTCTTTTGATCGTCCGGATGCATGGGTATTTGGTGATAGCCAGCAAAAGCATCCATGAAGGTCATGAGCTCATGGCCTGCTGTATTATCGACCAAATAATCGATATGTGGCATCGGGAAATTATCTTTAGGGCATGCCTTGTTTAAATCATTGAAATCTATACATAGTCTCCAAGCTCCGTTAGACTTGTGGACGAGCACAGGGTTCGCAAGCCATCTTGGGCATTTTGCTTCTCGAATTAGTTTATTGTCGAGCAACTTTTTGATTTCACTATTCATAGCTGCATACTTCTCCGGACTGAACTTTCTGAGTTTCTGGATTACTGGAGTTTGTGTTGGATCAAGGTTGAGGGAGTGACATGCATGTTTTGGATCAATGCCAACCATGTCCTCGTGCGACCAAGCGAACACATCTAAATTTGCTTGAAGATATGCAATCACTTATGTTCGGAAAGGTTCCGGTAATTCCGAACCAATGAATACTTCTAACTCTGGTTTGTTCGGGTCGATATTGATAGACTCCAGTTGTTCGACAGGTGTTGCTCGCTTTCTTTTTTGCTTCCACCGAGGATCTTCGATCGACCCCCGGTGTTCGACATCTACCTCCATAGGTTCAAAACCTACACGAGGCTCTAGGTCCGATAGCTCGCTTGGTGGGATCAATGTTCATTAGATCTGGGAGATCTGGGACATGAGTTACCATCCTGGATTCTGTGTTCGCGCATGGAGGTGTGCTCGTCAAAGGATATTTTGGCAACGTATTTACCTGTTGGCTTGACTCTCCGATCTCCCATGTTTGCTCCATCATGTTAAAAATATTTTGTTTTTCTAGCGCACATGACAGCAAACAATCTCGAGCTTTTTTCTGGTCGCCTTTTACGCTACCCGTTCCATCTTGTGTTGGAAATTTAACACAATAATAATAAGTTGTACAGGCGGCTTAAAATTCCTGAATAAACGGGTGACCTAGAAACCCGTTATAAGTAGACGGAGCATCGACGATTACAAAATCTAGCATTCTAGTTCGTCGGATCTCCAGATTTAAAGTTGATTCTAACTCGACTCCTAACCTGATCATACCATAGGGTCGGGTTACAGATTCCCCGAAACCCATGATGGTGTGATCACATGGTTCAATATAGCTACTCAAGTCCCCAACTTGCTTCTCCATTTGGCGCAGAGTGTCGACGAACAAAATGTTCTCATATGCTCCGATATCAACCAGGAGGCGGTGCACCTTCAAACCGAGGAGACGAGCACTGATGGTTAGAGAGTCATTGTGGGCGGTGATTATGCCATCGAGATCGTCTTCTGAGAATATGATTTGGTGAGAGGGTGGTGTGCTAGCTGATGTGCTCGCCACCTTCACCTGATGGATGCTTTGCATGGCACGCATCTCCATCTTCTTTCGTCTGTTCGATAGTGTCGGTGCCTGATAGCATCCACCCACTGGACCATAGTCAGGACGTATCATGTGGATTTCTTGACTTTCTCGACCTCTACCCACAGTAGGAGGCCCTCTTTTAGGTAATTCAGACCTCTTACGGGATTCTTCGGGATCACTGTCAGATGTTTCTTCGGCTTTTCGCTTACCCCTACGATCTCCTATTTTTTCTGTTCGGGAGTCTCTGCTCGCCGGCTTTTTTAAGAACTGGGTAAGACGATTCTCTTCGTATAACTTCCAAAGTTGACGATGTAAATTGCGACAATCTTCTGCATTATGCCCGATGTACTCGTGATAATTACAATATTTGGAAGCATTAAGCTGATTCTTGTTCATTATGATTCTTCGAGGCCTATCCAACATGTCCCGATCTTTGATTTGGTTAAAAATTGTTTCTGCTGAAACGCCCAGAAGACTTCGTAGGGCGTTTGCTTCCGCTCTTTCTTCGAATGGTTTGAAAGACCCTGGGGGTTTATACCCCCCCCTCATTCATCACTTTTTTTCCAAAAACTTTCTTTGTTGTTGTTTCCTGACCCAATCGTGATTGGGTGAGCAGATCCTGCATGGCTATGATCTTGGCTGCTCGCTCTCGGAATTCGGAATATGTGTTCGGCCAATCTTGATGCATGGCTTTCCACATATCAGTATTCAGGGTCAGGCCTCCGACTACCGCAAGGATCTTGGCATCCTCTTCAACTGCGGCCCCATCACACAAACATTTATCAAATCTTTCGATGTATGCTCGATCTGACTCACCCCTTAGTTGGGAAAAATGTGCCAACCTTTGTTTTGGTGCTGGGCGAGCACACATGGATGAAAAATAGGACAGGAATTTATGCCCAACTGAGCGAAAGATGTGATAGACGCAGCGGGCAAAGTAGAGAACCGTCTATGTGCTCGATCACCCAAAGTCATGGGGAATGATCGGCGCTGCGTCGCGTCGGTGGCGCCCATGGCGATCATAAAGTCTGAGTATTTGCTGAGATGGACATGTGGGTCAGACTCAGCATCGAACATGGGGATTGGTGGTCGGATCTTCGCCACTTTCTCTTGTATTTTGGCTGCCATGATCGCCGGTGTTAGTGGCGAGCAAGGTATTGTGCTCGCCCGAGGGAGTCCTTTAGTTGCGGACAGGTCGGCCTGTAAACCTTCGATGGCTTTCTGCATTTCCGCAAATTTTGTGGAACTGACAGACTTGGATCGGGGTTGTGTCCCATCATGAGGGCCCAGTGGGTCATGCTCGTGATGGGGCAGTCCCCCTTTCCAAGTACGTCCTTGACTACCCAATCGATGATGGATAGACAATTTTATTCCAGCCGATTTTTGTTCGGGATGCGGATGATCATGAGGATCTGAGGGAGCGGGCATGTTTATCGGTTGTTCTCTCCCGGGATCCTGTCGCCTATAATTGCCGATTCGGTCTTTGATGGAAATTTTCAAACGTCCAAACGCTGATGGTCTGGACCCTTGAGGCTGTTCGTCATCCGACATATCATCTGTTTTTTTATTGGCCCACTTCCGTACAACTTTTATCTTAACTTGCTCGTTATCTGGTGTACGCGAGCGTCGATCATCATCATCTTGAGTTTTTAACTTGGCTCTTTTTCGGCCCTCTCTTTCTGTGCTCGTAGCAAGAAAGTGATGGCCTTTGTTGTGGCCGCCGGATCGTTGGCAATATCTTCAAGATTGATGGTCTCCACTGTCTGATCTTTGTGAGGCTGCGCTGAGCCTCTTTCCGATCGTGAGGTCGACTTTGTCCCGACCTCTCTGTCTGTGTATTCCTAGATTGAGGCATTATATATCTTTTTTCTGCCTCGGCTAACTACGAGATTGTGTATGGGTTGGTTTTTTGGTACCCACCTTCTAGCGCCAGTTGTTGCGAGTCGTTTTATATGGAGAATATTATGTGGCTAATTCGATGACAACTCACAAACAAAATATGTACGTGTAAAATATACTGTAAATAACAGGAATTTGTTGACCCAGTTCGTCAAGAAATGACTACTCTGGGGGCGTTCCAAGCCAGGGATGTAGTATTGCGAGTTTTACACATTCAATACATGATACATCTCATGAAGATGAATCACTATAAATGAAGATGATTTGGAGAGTAAGTATATGAGTGCTAGGGATTTTTGTGAGCTATGGAATTTTTTTGAACCTCACCACTCTGGGAAATTTTTGTGAACCTGTCTCTTATTCTTTTTTCTTCTATTTATAGTACTTTGACAAGCATGAAATTTGGTTTGGCAAGCATGAATTTGGTGACTTGGGTCTTGCAAGAACTCATGTGATGCTGCCACGTTTCCAACTTTGTCTTCCTGGTTGATCTTTGCGTTTGCTTGTCTATAAGGCACTCTTTTGATCGTCCAAATCAATCTTTGCTCGACTGATCGTCTTGTTCGCCTCTTCGGACATATCAATTTTATACTGGAAAACTGTCCTCATCGAGCATTTCTGAGCCTTCAGGTTATCTGAGTCCTCAGGTTATCTATGCATCGAGCATATCTGAGTCTTCAGGTTGTCTGAATCCTCAGGTTATCTGAGCCCTTTGGTTACTCAGGTTTCTTGAGTTCAAACTTTTCTGAGTTGGATATCGACCTCGAGTTATTCAATTCGGCTATCTAAATTTCTTCTTTGCTCGTCGATTAGCACAACATATCTTGAGGATTATACTGTTTTTTCGGTAAATGGTGGCGAACATACTGTTAAGCTCGTCGGCGAGCTAGCGAACAAAACTCACTTTTAGTCGTGAGCATGCTCGCTTGGTTGACAAGTGGCGAGCTGGCGAACAAACTTGTTTGGTCGGCAAGCGGCGAGCACACTTGTCCATCGAGCATGGTTATTTTAATAGTTGAATATTACACGTGTCCCTTTGACGTGTTCGATTAAATTGAATAATTATATCGAACACAACACTAATATTTAGAGTGATATTTGTGTGAATCAATTGCACACGGTTGCAATTGGGTTCAATTTTAATTTCGATCAATTACAACTTAAAATTTGGGTAATTTCACTCTCTATATTTTTTTTTTATTTCTCGAACCATGAAAAATGAATCCTGAACTCGAACCACGAACCTAAATCACAACCCCGAACCGTTTGGGTCAAAATTCGGGATGGGTCGATCCGGATTGGGTCCGGATTAAGGGTCTTGTTCGTAATTTGAAATATAATTTAAAAAAAATCCTAAAATCCAATTACACCAATTCTAAATTGATGCAAAGGGTGCACACAAATATTTGCTTAATACTTCATCCGTCCTGATTTTGATTATCCGCTTTCCATAAATAGTCGTCCTAATTTTGTTTATCAATTTCCAAATAAGGCAATAAAACAACATTCATACTATTTAATACTATTATTTCTCTCCACCAAACTCACTTTACACCATTTAATACTATTATTTCACTCCATTAAACTCACTTTACATCATTTAATACTATTATCTCATATTTTTCCTTAATTTCCGTGTCTACAGTAAATGGATAATAAAAGATAGGACGGAGGGAGAGAGTATTTAATATCTTGAAAATAATAAAAAATTAATAGAAATTAATAAAAATAATAATAAAAAACTAAAATTAATAAAATAATACGCATAATCCTAAATCTCAAGAAATTTGGCGTCGACCATTTTCAAAGAGAGACGGAGAGTGTAATTTCTCTTCTCCCACCAATTAATCAGCGACATGGCAACACCAAATCTGCAATTGAGCTCCAATTCCGCTTCGAATTTGTTCGTCAAAGTCCATACATTGCCCAGATGGGTTAAATCCCCAATTCGATTTGGGTTTTCGTTAAAATCACCATTTTTCGCCGATGTTTCTCCAATTTTACTGTAAAAAGGTGAGCTCTCTCTACCTGGTCTCCTTATAAATATAACACCCATTCTCATACATTCTCCCTTTCTTCTCTCAAAATTATACAGAGAATCAATTAAGTAGTGAAAATTCAGTTTTTAATCGATGGGTTCATTTGGGTTTTCTCCAGCGAGTGTTCATGTTCTTGTTGTGAATGGTGATAACAAGGAGTTGAGGAGTCTTGAAAGAAAGCTTACAAATTGCAACTATAAAGGTACAATAATCACTTTCTCTGGTTTTTCTATTTTAATTTTGAATGCATGCTGATTACAATGTGAGATGCCTTGCAACATTGTTGATAGTGAACTTGAAATTTGTTGAATTAATGATCCTAGTAATCAAAATTACAATTGTTTTGAATTTACAGAGTTAATCTAAATTTTGCCTTTGAAATCTTTTAATTTGGGAATATGGATTAACACCAAAAACATAAGTTGATTGTGTGTTTGTGTATTGTCAAAAGTTATAAATTTGACTCGTTTTGATTTATATTCCCTCCATCCCTAAAGCAACTCTTTCTCTTTTATCTATACCTATCAAACACCTCAATATTACACCCAATGTCATTACTTTTTCAACACTAAAGTTAATTTTATCTCATTTAGTTTACACAAATAACACTACTTTTACCATTTAACCCCCACCAAAAAGCGACTTTATCCCTTTTAATAATAATAAACAATTTTTTTCTTAAAACCCATGTGCGCAGTAAATGTTCAATCGAGTAGAACTAGTGTTATATATATATATATATAATCTAAAATCTAAACCTAAAATCAAAATCTAATTTACTTTAAATTGTGATATATATATATATATATATATATATATTTTTTAAATATTTACACGTCAATAAGATAGATGAACTCCAATGACTACATCAGACACACTACAAGAAAAAAAGGTCTAATACTACATTAATTTTAAACACTATAAAAGTAATGTACTAAAAACTAGTCTTTTGCTACATTGAATTCCCATAACCTAAAACTACACTATTCTACAACCTAAAATGTTTGTTCTACTTCTGAAGTATGTATGACTATTACGGATAAAATTCTTTGTTATGGAGGTTTTGCGCATGAAATTTGGGATAAGTCTTTGTACGCTTAATTCATGTATCTGGGAAGGGTGTTTAAAACTAGGGTCCTATTATAAATTGTGAGATTAAACGATTCTTTTTCAAAATTTAAGTATTGGTGTGCTTGTGTATCCTTTTTGGTATGCTTTTCTGCATTAAACTTTGATCATTCTGGATATGTTGTTTGATGATGAATTTAATTTAGTGAATGTTTTTGTCTCTTCCAGATATGTGCATGTTCGTTCAGACTCAATTAAGTTATCTGAGCCAACTGATCTAGTTTTTCCAGGTACCAATTTGTTCCTTTGTAGTACTTTATGTTGGCATGGCTCCAAAAAGCTTATTTTTTTCCCCTAACTTGAAATAAATGTGAGAAGACGATGTGTTCTTTGATACTGAATGGGTGAAGCAATTGGGTTCATCTCTAATGGTGATGTTGTGAAACCATGTCTAAACCATGTCAATGTCCAAGCCAATAGGTTTATCTGAAGTGTTATAAGTATGGAACTTTTTAATTCATGGATGTTATTCTTATCAGAATTTGCAACTGATGTGATATCAGTTTATTCCTTATGGTAAGAGTGTTATTAAGAGGTGTCGCTCTAGATTTTCTTGCAGTATTATCTCTAAGTTGATTTGTCTGCTCTAATTTCATCTCCCCATAGACACTCCATAATATGTAACAAGTTCCTTCAACAATTTTAAGAAATGTGAATTTTTTATGTTCAAACACTTTTTCTTGTGCAGACTTGTTTCATTTGATGCTCGATACAAAGCCTGGAAGTTGAACACGATGTCATGTAAGAGAGAAAACATGGTCGCATTTGTTTGAGTTCAAAAGGGCAACATCGTCTTCCTCCATATCTACTCAACTTTACGACAAATTCAACAAAAAGAGGGTTGTCTCTTAATTATGTTTTATGGAGCTCATTTTATACGGGTTTCTCACCAATTTTCCTCCAACAAACTTTCCAGTTAAATGACACATTTCATGAGGTTGTATATTAGTGAAGGCATCTTCTGTGATTTCTGATGGTGTAATAGAGGCTTTAGATAAAGTTCTATCATTTAGAATTTACTATTTTCAGTTTACAATATTTGTAAGTGTACATATTAATTAATATTATAATTTTTAATTGATCCAATTTAATTTTTATTTTTTATTTTTTTTATTTGAGGAAATAATATTAATTTACTATATTTTTATTAATTATGGAATTTATTAGTGATGAAAATAATTAAAAATGATAATTATTACGACACTTAAAAATGTATTTATAGACACTATATATTGTACAGCGAATAAATAAATTGAAATTGGCAGTTTAGAAAGTGTAGTATATGATTTCACGAGATGGGTTATCTTATCCCCAATTCGATTTGGGTTTTCGTTAAAATCTCCAGTTTTCGCCTCTGTTTCTCCCATTTTACTGTAATTGTGTGTCATAATCATGAGTTGGTCTATATAGTTGGACTTATGTTAATTATTATTTTCATTAAGGGACTAGTCCATTTAGTTGATATTTCTGTTGGGCCTTATTATCTTATGTTTAAGCCCATTTGCGTTTGTATTGTTGCACCTATGATTAAATAGGGGAATCCTGCAGAGAAATGGGTAAACAGAAACAATTTCAGTCTTCTTCCTCTTATCGCCGTTCTCGGCATTCTCTGTCTCTCTCTCTATTTCTCTGTAACTCCTCCCCCTTCAATCTCTCTATCTTTTCTCTTTTATTCATATATCTTCATGTTATCAGAAATTACCCATAAAAATATATATGACAGTAGCAGTAGTGATCAGATCACTACAATTGATACACCATTGGTATCAGAGCCAACGATTCTCCGTCCGGCCTCGATTTGGCGATACAGAGATTCGATTCTAAATTAGAAGCAAATTTTGAGAAAGTAAACAACTAGCTGGATCAGATTGCCAAAATGCTAGAGAATGTGCTGCTACATAATCAACGACGAAATGGAGTTGTAGATCTACACCAGAATTTGGAGAAGCAGGGCACTGGTGCGGTTGTTCATATTAACGGTCAATTGGGAAACGAAGTTGGTTCCAAATATTTGGAGTTGGTGTGCGGCGAACACGGCAGCGACGCCACCGACTGCTATCACGAGGATTCAGATACTCACCTTGAGAGCATCAAGACCTATGAGATGGAATCATATGTCGCAGTAGATTCAGAGCTCGATCGAGTTCGAAAAACGCGCCGAGATGGCTCAATTTACTCGGAGGATTTGACTGCTGAAGGTATGCAGATCGTAAACCCTTTACTGAAGATTGAATTTCCTATGTTTGGTGGGTTTCATCCTAGATTTTGGATTGTGGAAAATAATAGTTGTGATAATGTGAAAAATTGTAGTAGTAATTTTGATGGAATCATTCGTATGTCTGATGTGGGAAAGGAGTTTTTCAATTACATGAGTGTGAAGGAAATAGAGAATTGTAGTAACTGGGCGTCTTCAGTAGCGATGGGTTTGATTAATTGGAGTGTTAATGGGGATGGGAATTGGGTTGGATATACTATCGAGGGTTGTGTGGCATTGAAGGATACCGTGAAGAAGAGTATGTTTTTGGGTGTGAAGAAATAGGCTCCGGAGCAATACCAAATCGTTAGTCTAGCTGATACTCATCCGTTAAAGATGCCACGAGATGGTGAGAGTTTTGGTAAAGAAGGCTAGGAAAAATTACAGACAAATGCCCTAAACGAGTTCACGAAATTGATGGAATGGAACAAGAGGTAAGAAAATTACTTCCCTCTTATGAATTCTTAGGTGATGAGTTTTGGCCTCCCCTATGATTTCAATAGTAAGAGCCTATGAGAAATTGCAAATGCGTGATGTTGAATTCGAAAATGCTTATTGATAGTGATAGTGGTAAAGGGGTTGATGCATATTATGTGGAAAATTATATCGGGGGGTGGTATTACATATTGGGATGTTGAGTTGTTTTGTGACTTTGGGGAAAGCGTAAATGTGAATATGATTATTCTTCTTTGGTGGTGTTATTGTGATGGGTTCACTAGAGCTCTTATTTTCTAAATTGGTGTGCATGGAATTTTTTTGAAAATCGGGCTAGGTGATGATAGAATTTCCGAGTGCTTTATGAGTATTAGCGACCAATTTTTCCAATATAGGATAAGTATCCTTGGGTCTTTTGGTGGAGCTATGGTTGCATTATGCATACTTCAATTTATGTTGGTACTTGAAGAGTTCATCTCGTATTTGGTGTTGGGTATCGACTCAAGAAAAGGTTTCTCAAGGGCGACATTGAGGGGACGAGGTTAATGCTTACATATCAACTCCTCCTGAGACAAAATGATTTGCCATTCTTAATGGCAATTGAAGAAAGTTTCTATAATAAAAAAATAGAGGTGTCATTAAGCTTGGAGAAATTGATTATGTGGTATTTTTCGTTGGCGTGTTAGATGTTGAAGTGAGTGCTTACGGTGTTTCATCACTCTTCCTTGTGTACTATCTTAATTATGATAGGATGCGGTTGGCAACTAAAAAAATATAGGCAGCGAAAATCCGACTCTCGAGCCATGGGGACAAGGCTCATTCAAAGTGAGAGATGTGCCCGAAATTCTATGGTTGTAATCAAATTGGAGATTAGGGGCTCTGTGATAGAAAATGAGGGGATTATGATTGATACTAGGCTGCTTGCGGTTTCTTTGTGGAGTTTTGGAGAGGCTCTCGGTATTACAAGTGTAGTTGTTGCAATGCTCGAACTATCAATACCCTTATCATTGGGGATGCTTATTTGGGATATTTGCTTAAGTGAGAAATCAATAGGGTATACATTGGCATGGTTCGCACTTCCATTGGGCATGGTGGTGAATTGTCAAATCTTGGCATTGTAATTTGGATGGCTGATTGTGTAGCCAAAACACTTTGGAGTCACCATTACTAAGTTGGCATATTCTTCAAGCAGCTTACTTCTTTATCCACCACCTATATGCAAGTCAATTGGGCAACATTGGAGCATTGTACCATGTGTTTCTTGTCATGCTTTTTTGGCGGGGAGTTCGGTGTGCTAGTTGCATTGGCTCTTGATTACAATATCAACCTCTTTGGAAATTTGATGCATTACAACAGTGGTCATGTTGAAGTATACTATGGAGCTGGTTATTTATATCCTTCAGAGGATGTTGAGAGGGTCAATTAAAAAGGGCACTAGAAAAACAATTCTCTACATTTGAACCCATCCATTTCCGTTTTGGCTGTTTCATTTTTAGCGAACATCATCCTAGATCCTTGGGGACAAGGATCTCAAAAACGGGGAGTATTGTCATGATCATGAGTTGGGTTATATAGTTGGACTTATGTTAATTATTATTTTCATTAAGGGACTAGCCCATTTAGTTGATATTTCTGTTGGACCTTATTATCTTATGTTTATGTCCATTTGTGTTTGTATTGTTGCACCTATGATTAAATAGGGAATCCTGCAGAGAAATGGGTAAGCAGAAACAATTTCAGTCTTCTTCCTCTTATCGCCGTTCTCGGCATTCTCTCTCTCTCTCTATTTTCTGTAACTCCTCCCCCTTCAATCTCTCTATCTTTTCTCTTTTATTCATATATCTTCATTTTATTAGAAATTACCCATAAAAATATGTATGACAGTAGCAGTAGTGATCAGATCACTACAAGGTGAGCTCTCTCTGTTCAATAAATGTTGAGAAATACAGTTTTTATAGGTGATTTCTGGTGTTTTGAAATTCAGTTTTTTTTTTGTAAAGACCGATTGGGGTTAAATTAGCTAGCGCGTGTTGATTTAGGGCTTATCTCTATAATTAATAGATAAGGGGTGTCGCCTTGATCCCCAATTCATGATATTTTTTATTTTTTTACATTATCCATTTTTGATTCTGTTACAGTGAATCTCTCGTGTGATTTTTTTTATTTTTGAAAAAAAAAAGAAGCAATCTCGAACTCTCTTGTTTCCTTATATGTCCACCATTCTGTTATGAAAATCAAGGATATTAGATAAGATAGATATTTAGTAACCGCGTAATCATCTACTTATAAATATCAGACTCACTCTCATACATTCTCCCTTTCTTTTCTCACAAGTATTTTCAATTAAATTCATCGCTAGAAAATTATACAGAGAACTCAATAGTGAAAATTCAGTTTTTTGATCGATGGGTTCATTTGAATTTTGTCCAGCGGATGTTCGTGTCCTTGTTGTAGATGATGATATGCAGGAGTTGAAGAGTGTTGAAAGGATGCTTACAATGTGTGACTATAAAGGTACATTAATCAATTTCTCTGTTTTTTCTATGTTATTTTTAATGCATGCAAATTACAATGTGAGATGCCTTGCAACATTGTCGATTATGAACTTGAAATTTCAAACATTGACATTTAACTTTTAGTGATTGCAAATTTGTTATTGTTTTGAATTTACATGAATTTATATAAGTTCTGCCTTTGAAATCCTTTGATTCGAGAATCTGGGGACTTTTCCTTGACTTTTCATCTACATTAGAACACGTTTTGGTTAAGAATTTTAGACGCGTTTTATAAATTGCTTTTTGAATTATGTTGAGAGAGTCTCTCGATGTTGTGTGTGTAATTAACTTATGGATTTTGTGAGTTTCAGTAACGTCGTGCAACTCAGCGACAGAGGCAATTTATATATGCTTGGAAATAAAAACGAGAGGTTTACGTTTGACATTGTAATGACTGATGTGAACCTGGGCGACGTGGATAGCTTCGAGTTTCTTAAATATATTAGTCTCAACTTGGAAATTCCAGTGATACGTGAGTCTTCTTCTTCTTCTTTCCCTCTCTACATGTATGTATATAAATGTTAGTTTTAATCCAGTTTGTTTATGATATATTAATTAGTAATGTCGAGAGATGAAGAAACGAGCAAGGTGATGAAAGGGGTTGAATGTGGCGCTTGTGATTACCTTGTAAAGCCTATAAGAAGGAAGGACCTACAGTACATATGGCTACACGTGTTCAAGAAAAGAATGCAGATACAATATGAATTCGAAGATAGCCTTATTATGGGTGGTTCGATTTCTGAAGATGGTTCGAATTCTAGAAAGAAAAGAAATGACTTGGAAATTGCGGGTGGCTTTTCCAGCTCTGCCAAGAAACCTAAGCTCATTTGGATCCCTGAACTTCATAACAAGTTCGTGAAAGCTGTGGATGAGATCGGCATTGACAGTAAGTCTTCTTTCTATCCATCCATCCATCCATCCATCCATCATTAATTAAATTGTCGTGGGAATCTATTATTAATTCATTCTGTCGTATTTCACTTGCAGAAGCTACTCCAAAGCTAATACACGGCTTGATGAACGAGTCATCGCTGACAAGAGAGAATGTTTCTAGCCATTTGCAGGTTTGTTTCTCGTTCATTTTGGTCCCAACTAAACTAATATTTGTATCTATCAAGATTGATGTTAATTGCATTTTATTGTGAATGATTTCAGAAGTATAAACTAAAAACGAGTAGAATAGCAGCAGTAGCAACACATAACTGCCCCGCACAAGTATCTACTGCGTGCAGCACCAATAACGAGCAGAACCTTGATTTCAATGCTCCATCTTCTTCTTCTTCTTGCCCAGTGCTATTTGAAGAATCGAGTCCTGCCACCACGCGCGCTGTTCCATCCGACGGCCAAGATTTTTTAGATCCTTTGTTCTCTGATCTTCCAAGCCCTGAGTTTTGGCATGCTGTTTATTTCGGCCTTAGTAGGTCTGATATTTGTAAAAATAACTAGTGGCGACAATGTTCATATTGATATTCTTGTAGGTAATTTGAGAAAGAGAAGTTGAAAACTATTGGTTTTTCATTCTAGTGTTGTAATAATTTCTTCGTGTAGCTCGTTTGGCTATCATCTATTTTTATTTTTTTCAGATCTTAGGATACAATACAACATTGCTTATCTATTTTTCACTTTAATTCATGTCTCTTGCTACATCAATATGCAATACTTTGTGATTAAGATTATATTGTCATTTATATTTTAAACTTGTAGCATCTTCTTTCTCTCTACTTTGTGAGTTACATATAGTTTGGCTGATGCATATGAATATCAAATGAAAGATACAAAATGAGCTTTTGATACGGAAATGTTTAAAATTGTACATGCATGTTTCTGTTTGTGTTTGGAATAGCTTTTCGCTTCAAGCCTTCAACAAGGCTTCAAATACATGAAATTGTTCCTAAGGAGCCCATCATGGCAACACCCATAAAAGAAATATGAAAATGCCATATGGTGCATTAAAAATAAATGAAAAAAAAAAAAAAAATCTGCTCAAGTCAATATCTGGACCAATTCTAAAATTTTAAAAAATTTATAAAATCAAAATTAAAAAAAGTCAAAACAATCGAGACCAATTTCAAAACGATGCAAGTTATTGAACTACATAAAGGAAAAATAAATACACATGTGGCAAAGCGACGGTTTGGTAACTTTCTTTGGAGCCGGTTCTGAACTAATTTGAGAATTTTAAAAAACTTACGGGATCAAAAAAAAAATAGAGTGGGTCTCTGACACCAAGTGCGTGTTGGGGAATAAGTTGAGCGGATCTATTCGGGATAAATATTTAAATACAAATTTAATTCTTATAATTGTTACTAGTATGAATTAATCCTATATTAATTCAAATAATAATCCAACAACAAATCATGCATATAATCAATTCACGTAAATTCTACGCATGAGAAAATTCTACGAGTTTACGTGAACATACGTCTTGGAACGGCAATGGTCTTGTTGATTAGACACACCAAAAGAACTTTCCAAGTATTCCCTTAATCCTTGCTCGACTATCCGGTGGTGGGGAGGACGATTTTGCGAACAATTTAAAAAAGGAAAACAAACTTTGTTGCACCACCTTTATGGATTTACTAATTTTTCCAAAGACATGGAATTGTACTTGGGAATGAAAGAATCATCCCTATTTATAGAGGAGTGGTGGTGAATTTTTAGGCAAAAAAACAATGTGGGAAAATCTTTTCTTGATCTCCAAGAAATCTTGAATATATCTCCTATATTCTTTTTCCCATAATTATAATATTCCACAAAATCCCACCTCCTCTTTTTTATGGAATATTTTCGAAAAAAATAGGGCAAGAATCCAAGATTTGGATCTTCTTGAATTTATGAGATATTCTTGTATTTCAAGAAATACATATCTTTCATAATATCTTTTCAAGAAAATCAAGAAAATCTTTCTTTCCCTTTTTTTCTCAAAATTTCGAAATATGCTATATGGATAACCAAGCGGGAGATTTCTTGAATTTAATGAGATAATCTTGTATTCCAAGAATACATATCTTCATTCCATAACAAAATTCAAAGAAAATCTTTCTCCCCTTTTAATCCATAATTTTCGAAAATATTAGGAAAAATAAGGCAACAATATTTATTTTAAACACTTTTTTCAGTTATTGGACTTTATGTTAGGCTACTTAGGGGGCCTTTAGGAGAATTAAGATTGGACATTCCAATGGATCTTGAATTATCAATATTGAGCCACAATATTATTCAAGCCCATAAATATTAATTAATCCCACTACATAATTAATATTGCACTATCCATCTTAAACCATATTACAGTCAATATGGCTCTCGGTTATTATTTCCCGTGTTTAAGATTATCTAGCCCATTAATTAATTCAAGCCACTGAAATAGCTTTCCATTAATTAATATTTTTTGTCCTTGGTTAAGGAACGGTTCAACATTATTATCCATACCGGAAACTAGTTCCACTTGCAAGATTTGGTATGATAAAGCTTATGAACCTCCCAATCCAAAAAATCGAACAAGCATTTTGCTTACACACGATTCTCGTATTAAATCTTAGCAATCAAATGTGACCAATAATATTGCCCAAGATAAAAAGTATTGAACCTCGTTGATTCTCTACCCATGATAAGTCAAAGCAATAGTTACCAACCACCGTGATCCTATTTAAGGAGCGAAGATTAAGAAATAACGAACCATCGAGGTCTAATTCTTCCTTGTTTAGTTCTCAAGAATTTGTCCTCCCAGAGGGTCCTATTCAAAGGCATCGGTCATGCACTAGTGTAATCTTTTGGTCAAGACAAGCCAATCCGAGCCTTACACTTCAACCTTTCACGATTGATTGTTCATTTCCATCTAGGTCGTGAATAGTGTACTTTTAGTTACAAGGGACTGTTAATTTAATCTTCTGTGATCTGGTATCACTAAATAAACTACAATGTAACACGTACTATTTAATGAACAGTTATGCAGTAAATATATGTAACATTCGATGATATTTAAAGCATCAGTGATAAACAATTTATTTCAAATAAATAAGTCTAAAAATCAGGTTTTGATTATACAAAGTAAAAGCATACTTTTCAAATATAATCCCAACAATCTCCCACTTATACTCAAAGTCTGCTTTTAAGTATACTACAACATGTCTCGTGTAGTTCCTAATACGTGACATCTAATGTCACCTACACGAACCTAATAATTTCTCCCACTTATACTCAAAACAGATTGGCAAAACCTGGATTTCAATGCTCCATCTTCTTCTTCTTCTTGTACTCCTTGTCCAGTGCTGTTAAAAGAATCGAGTCCTGTCACCACGCGCGTTGTTCCATCCGACGGCCAAGATTTTTTAGATCCTTTGTTCTCTGATCTTCCAAGCCCTGAGTTTTGGCATGCTGTTTATTTCGGCCTTAGTAGGTCTGATATTTGTCAAAATAACTAGTGGCGACAATGTTCATATTGATATTCTTGTAGGTAATTTGAGAAAGAGAAGTTGAAAACTATTGGCTTTTCATTCTAGTGTTGTAATAATTTCTTCGTGTAGCTCGTTTGGCTATCATCTATTTTTTTTTTTTTCAGATCTTAGGATACAATACAACATTTTTATCTTTTTTTCACTTTACTTCATGGATACATCAATACAATACTTTGGGATTAAGATTATATTGTCATTTATATTTTAAACTTGTAGCATCTTCTTTCTCTCTACTTTGTGAGTTACATATAGTTTGGCTGATGCATATGAATCAATAAGAGGTGGTAAGTTATGAAAGATACAAAATGAGCTTTTGATGCGGAAATGTTTAAAATTGTACATTCATGTTTCTGTTTCTGTTTGGAATAGCTTTTCGCTTCAAGGCTTCAAATACATGAAATTGTTCCCAAGGAGCCCATCACGGCAACACCCATAAAAAAAGAAATATGAAAATGCCATATGGTGCATTAAAAATAAATGAAAAAAAAAAAAAATCTGCTCAAGTCAATATCTGGACCAATTCTAAAATTTTAAAAAATTTATAAAATCAAAATTAAAAAAAGTCAAAACAATCGAGACAAATTTCAAAACGATGCAAGTTATTGAACTACATAAAGGAAAAATAAATACACATGTGGTAGGGGACGATTCGGTAACTTTCTTTGGAGCCGGTTCTGAACTAATTTCAGAATTTTAAAAAACTCACAGGATCAAAATAAATAGAGTGGGTCTCTGACACCAAGTGCGCACCGTGCACTCGGGTATATGAGTGACCCATTAAAAAAATGAGACCTTGCCATTAGTGAAATTAAGGATCCACAATAAAATGGGTAGGGTCAAAGTGAGTGCACCGATCTAGAGTCCGTGCACCAAGTGTATATGAGACCTTGCCAAATAAATAAGTCAATACAATTGAAACTAATTTGTAAACAATGCAAAGTTATTGGACTATAAAAATATAATTTGAATTGGCCTCTAAATAATACTTTCTTTTACTTTCTATTAAAAATTATTGAATTTTTTTGTAGCTCAATAATTTTGGATCGTTTTAAAATTGGTACTTTTTATTTTTAATTTATATCGCCTTTGTATGTTTTAGCTTTATTTTTGAATTTAGTCCAAAAAAAAACTGGCACCAACGGTTTTCTAACCGGTCAACCGCCACGTGGAATGTTTTTTCATTTCTCCTTTATTTTTTAGGGTGTGTGTATCTTCTATTTTTTTATTTTTTGTTTATTTTTATTCACTTATTTAATAGGGTTTTGGGTTGGGTCGGGTTTTTGAGTCGGGTTTAGGATTCGGGTCATAACAAAAGACCCATCACCATTAAGGCCATTTTAAAAACTCTTCTCCGCGAACCCACCCGCCGCCCCATCCAGTGGCAGCGCCACCTTCATCCTTCAATTATGCTCGATTCGGAGTGAAAAAAAGTGAGAAGGAATTCTATAACCTGAAATCCTTATTTTCTTGGCTGAAATTATAAATACAGCATTTACATTTTAGATCGATCCTTCAATTTTATGTTAATTATTTCTTTCCCAAGTTTTACCTCTGTTTTCCCTACATAATTTGGACTTAGTAACATTAACTGGGTTATGATTAGTGTTATGTGTTTTTCAAACTTCCTCCCTTCCATATTTCTTATGCTTATTTATTCCTTAACGTCTTGTTAGGTGCAAGGTATTCCTTAACTGACCCTAACCGTGCCGACCTTGTTAAATAATTGAATAAAAATAAATCAATAATAAAAATAGGAAATATATACATGACGGACCAAAAATAAAGGAGAAATGAAAATAAAATTCCCGTGGACAGTTACCAATTGACCAACCGGGTTGATTATTCGGGACTAAAATAAAAAAAGATCGAAACATACCGTGACAATACTATAACTTGATATGTGCGGGACCAAATTCAAAACGGCCCAAAGTTATTGGGCTAATAAACTTTAATCCCTATTAAAAATAAGGATAAGTACAATTTGTTTGTCCTTCAACTTGTACCAATTTTAATTTTTGCCCCCTTAGTATTTTATTTTTGAAATTAGTCCTCACTATTTACAAATTTCAGCACTATAGTCCCTTTAAGGACTAACATAGGTATCTCATTAGGCAATTCGCATCATGTATAAAAAGAAAATTAAAATGTAGCATCAACATGAAAGAAGCAGAAAGTTTATACCTAATAATTTAACACAAAAACACATTTTTTACTGAATATAAGTCATAATATGTCGCAAAAATTGTGAATTTTCTCGCATAAATATCTACGATGTGGAGCACCGGGAATTAAGAAGCAGAATTTTGGCGCGCTGTGTATTTCGATTTTAATGGGTCTTGTTGTTGCATCAATAGTTCATGCTCGGCGATGTGCTATATATATCAAAATAATTAGCGACAACAATGTTAATATTGCTATTCTTGTAGATAATTTGAGAAAGAAAAAGTGGAAAACTATTGGTTTTTTCATCCTAGAGTTGTAATGATTTCTTCGTTTAGTATTGAAGAAATTGTCATCTGGCCATCATCATTTTTTTGATTTCATGATCGTAGGATACAATAAAACACGCTTAACTATTTTTCATTTTAATTCATATCTCTTGCTCCACAATATGCAATACTATGTGATTAAGATTTTTTTTTTTTTTTAATATTTTGTAGCATCTTGCATAATTTGGAAACCCAACAAGATTTGAGTTCTAATGTATCATATTCGTACCTGAAAATCCAGCAAAAAACTATGAGTAGTTGAACGCCGAAGGACACCGATTCCCTTACCCCACACAGTTAAGAAATAATTTCGACTACATATTACATTTAGGAAAATCCATGAAGTTGCAAAGTAAAAAAATCAACATATGGCTGTTATGAAATATGAAAAACAATAAATATGCATGTCGATTTGGTAGGCCATGTATGAATGGAGGTATATATATATAAGTGTTAAGTGCAAGAAAAATGAGATATACACTTATAAATTTAATTAACTTAACTTGTATAAACTGATTATTCTTGTCATGCATATTTGTCCATTAACCTACTCATCGAACTTTAAATTTAATTAACTTAACTTGTATACATTTATTATTCTTGACATGCATATTAGTTCGTTAACCGACTCTTCGATTAAAAGTCCGTTTGATAAGCTTATTTTAAATATCTTATAAATTTTATTATTTTATAAGTTGTTTTAAAAATTTATAAGATGCAATTTGAAATGCTTTAATTTGAGCATTTGAATTAATAGTAAAATTATATGCACGAGACTAATTCTTGACTTCTCATTACGTTATTATGTGAGACTGGAAGGGTGTTAAGTTTGATGCAATAGACAAGCACAATACCTTATTAAAAAAATTATCATTAAATTATTGTAAAAGTCATGAGTTCAATTCACTTGCTTATATTTTTTTTGGTTGAATTTGCACCTTACCTTATTAAAAAAATTATCATTAAATTATTGTAATAAAATCAAATAGATTGTTTTGAAAAAAAGATTTTGGTCTCATGTGCAAACAAAAGGGCACTTACGACTCATAATGTATTTTAGAAATATATGCACGAGACTTTTCCTTTGACTTCTCATTACATTAAAAACATAAACATAAGTTGATTTGGTTTGGCTGGTTTGGGGGTTAAGTTGATGCAATAAATAAGCATAGTAATAAAGTCATGAGTTCAATTCAAGTGCTTATATTTTTTCCGATTGAATTTGCATGTTACCTTATAAAAAATTATTAAACTATTGTAATAAAATTAAATAGATAATTTTTCTATGAATTGATTATATTTTGTTTAGATAAAATAAGTAGGTTTTAAACATTATATCATGATCATGTAAGGAAAAAACCTTAAATGTCTAAATTTCTTCTTCAGCATAAAAGGATCAAAGAGAAAAACAAAATTAAAATAATCTTTATTCTTCTCAATATTATAGGAAAATAAATCTGATTTGTTGGGCCATACACATGTAATTGGGTTCCATCATTGGACTGATTAAAGCTCCATTTGGGCATATAACCCTTTTGGAACTAATAAGGGTGATGCTAATTGTTGCGAGTTGTTTTATATGGAGAATAATATGTGGCTAATTCTATGACAACTCACAAACAAAAATATGCGTGTAAAATATCTTTGTAAAAAACAGGAATTTGTTGACCCAGTTAAATCAAGAAATGACTACTACGAGGGCTGTTCAAGCCGGGGATGTAGTATTGCGAGTTTTACACGCACAATACATGATACATCTCATGAAGATGAATCGCTATAAATGAAGATGATTTGGAGAGTAAGTATATGAGTCTTTAGGGATTTTTGTGAGCTCTGGAATTTTTTGAACCTCACCACTCTGGGGAAATTTTGTGAACTGTCTCTTATTCTTTTTTTCTATTTATAGTACTTTGACAAGCATGAAATTTGGTTTGGCAAGCATAATTTGGTGACGGGTCTTTGCAAGAACTCATGTGATCTTTGCCACGTTTCCAACCGTCTTCTGGTTGATCTTTGCGTTTGCTTATACATAAGGCACTCTTTTGATCGTCCAAATCAATCTTTATTTCGATTGATCGTCTTGTTAGCCTCTTGGACATATCAATTTTATCTTTGGAAACCGTCCTCATCGAGCATTTCGAGCCTTGAGTTATCCGAGTCCTCAGGTTGTCCGAGCCCTCGGGTTATCGTCATCGAGCATATCTGAGTCTTGAGTTGTTTGAATCCTCGAGTTATCTCGAGCCCTTTGGTTACTCGGAGTTTCTTGAGTTGACTTTCCTAAGTTCAAATATCGACCCTTAGGTTATTCAATTAAATTTATCTAAATTTCTTCTTTGCTCGTCGATTAGCACAACATATCTTGAGAATTATATTGTTTGCTTTCATTGGTGGCGAACATACTGTTAAGCTCGGCGAGCTAGCGAACAAAACTCACTTTAGTTAGCGAAGCATGCTCGCTTGGTTGACAAGTGGCGGTGGCGAACAAACTTGTTTAATTAAAGCATGAGCACACTTGTCCATCGAGCATGGTTATTTTAATAGTTGAATATTACACGTGTCCCTTTGGCGTGTTTGATTAAATTGAATAATTATATCGAACACAACAATACCCCCCAACCGTCGCTTTTGTATTCATCATGGGGCCCATTTGTTATAATTTGATTGGGCGTAGTGATTGTCGTTTTTCTTTTCTTGCGGATTTTCAAAATTAAACCCGCAGATCTATAAATACCTCATTTTGCCGCCTCAAATCCTTTTCCTTTCTTTTCCTCTTCTCTCTTGTCTTTGTCTTCACTCTCTTTGCGTGTCTGAAACTTAAGCGGAATTATCATTTTACGAAGGATCTCATTCAGTAACTATCAGATACTCTCTTTAATTCCGATTATGGCTTCTCGTTCAAATTCTTCTACGCTTCGATAGAATCGGGACCACCATAGTTTCTCCTCCCCTCTTTTACGTACAATCCTCAGAGCGATGCTAATCGCGTCGGAGATAAATACCTCGGGATCAAGGTCTGATTGGCAAGTTCGATCGTTTGCCGTTCTTTCCTCCGATTAAAATCTTGCCCTAAATGAATTAGATAGGGATTTAACCCGTGGCGATTTTTTGGATGATTCGAGTGAGGATTCTTTGCCCCCAACCCCAAATTAGGTCTAGGGTTGTAAATAGTTTTGATGTAAATAGGGATGATGATAATGTGAGGGAGGAATTCTTGATGGTTGTGAATGTCGATGAGTCGAACAGAGGGTTAGGCGAGCAACGAACACAAAAACTCGATATCCTGTTGTCTTCCTCATAGCCCAACATATAGCGAGTATAATGCTCATTATAATTTTGATTGGCCGAACAACCTCATAGGACTAGGGTTGAGAATGAGTACCGACGAGCAAAATTGCGAGCATAATTGATGTTGATATGCTATTTCGGTGTATAGGAATTATGAAACTCGAAAGATGTCTTTTTTTCCGGCCCGGGTCGAGCGAAAGAGGACCAACCTCTAAGGGTTGTGTTGCCGTGAATTTGGGCACAATGGAAGCGGGTCTTCGATTCCCCTCCATCCGCTATCACTCGTTTGCTCGTAGAATGGAACATTACCATTACGCTTGTTGAAGTTTGAATGGGTGGCACATGATTATGAGCTTCTTGACTTTGTTCGGCAAAACGAAGCCCATATATTATCCCACAGCAGCTGAACTCTCACGCCTAGTGCATTTGACCCGTCCCAAGGGCAAACATGGATGGCTGTTTATGCAGGCAAATGCTAAGTGCAAGATCATTGAGGATGTGCCGAACAAAATTAGTGATTGGAAGGAAAAATTCTAGTTTGTTGGGGCGATTGGAAGAGCCCGACTTGGAAGCGAACCGGATGCTCGCTAGATATCCCCACGGGTTTTGGGGGTTTACAAAAGTAAGTATTTTTGTGTCTTTTGCTCTTCAACTTGAACTGATTTTAACTTATTCTCCCTTTCAGGAATTCCAGCTGCGACGGACAAAGAGACCAATGACGGCTATTTTAGTAGCATCTGGCAAATCGATCTTGAGCCTCGCTCAGAACGATCTGTGAAAACTTTGAATACCGCCGATCAAAGGAAGAAAAGGAGGCTTGTCGCCCCCTCACCATCTTGTTGTTGTTAATCCATTTGGTAAGGATTGTTTTTTGCATTTGCATATGTGTTGTACTCTTTGTTCGCAACTTCTCTTTCTTTTATAATGAACTATTTTGTCTATAGCTTTCCCTACCGTCACTGTCGCTGTGAGTACCACCGAGCATACTGAAATGGCTCGAACAAAAAGACCTCAGGAGCTTGCTCGAATTCAAGCCGAGCGGGATGCTCAATTGAGCAAATCGAGGAGGAGGGAAAGGTGAGAAAGGCGCGAAAGCAGTTTGATCTGGACACAGAGTCGAGCCAGGCCGAAGAGGACAACTCGTTAAGCCGAGTAGGGGGAGAAGCGAAGCAGCTCCGTCGCCCAAAAAGAACAAGGAGGAAACGGCGAAGCGGGGGGGCAAGTGACCGAGGCTCGGGACGAGCATCGATCTTTGTTAGGGAGACCCCCCTGCTTGAAGCGATCTGAATGGCCGCCTCCGTGGTCGGTCGGTTCATAAATAGTTGAAATGGAGGTTGGTACATCTTCTCCACCTCCTGCTAGACCGAACTTGGACCCCTTTGAACCCTCGGCTCTCGGTCCCGAGGATAAATCATTTTTGAGATGGGATCCGGCTCAGGAAACAGTGCGTTTTTGTTCACTTTATTGGAGTATTTCTTTTTCATTGGTTTTGGTGGCTTTATCATGTTTGTTTGCTCGGGTGTACATGTAGGTTGAGTGATTGGCGCCTTTGATGCGATTGAAAAATTACTAGTGCTCACCAAGTGTTCATAAAAGTTCTGGCATTCCCGAAGCATGTTCGGGCGCATCTGAGACTCCCCATACGAGCATGGACTCATCGAGCTTGAAGAGGCCACCAAGGGTCCAACACCTTTGGAAACCATGTGACTTGGCCTAGTGCATCGGGGCCAATCTTTGGTTCTCCTTGAGAAGCTTATCTTTGAGTCCGTCAATCTTCATGCCAACTACTTGGCTCTCATGAAGTTTTTGAAGAAGGTGAGCGAAGTGAGCAAAACTCAAGATGATTTGAGGTTGGCTCGAGGGACAGGTATCCTCGGCTCAAGCGAGGAGGCTTGCAAGGCTCAAGAGGATGCTCGCCAAGCTCGGGAAGAGGCTTGCCAGGCGAGGGAGGAGCTAGGTCTTGCTCAGGAGGAGGTGGTCGGCATAAGGAGAGTTCAGAATGAAATGAATGTCGAGCCGTAGTAAACTCGAACCGACATCGAGGTCATGGAATGCGAGAAGAATTTGCTTGGTCAACAACTCATCATTCTTTGAAGAGACCAACACTTTCGTTTGGGTCTCGAAAATTCAAATTGCACAATGAGGGTATGTTAATTCTATGTCGAACTTTTTCGTACATATGTGCCTTTGCCGATGTCATCGGTCTGCTTTCGACACCACGCTTCTTTGCCGAACAAATTACCCGCTCGTATATCGTTTTTCGGAAGTACGATCGACAATCCCCGGATCGCAACATTTGATATCGATTTGAGCGATGCCGTGTGATTTCTCCCATCTTTCTGAAGGGATCTAGATTGATGATCCTATCTTGGATGAGGAAGATGGCTCGGATGCGAACATTGTTAATCTTTATCGACCCGGACTCACGAAGTCAAACACGGAGTTCATTGGTGCGGGGACGAACAAAAGGAACCTCGAAGTCGAGCAAAGTCTTTGGCAGATTAGATTAGGCCTGATAATCTTTGGAGATTTTGTTCTGAGGGCGAAAGCGGATGGGGCATGATTTGTTCGACCTTCGCCCCTTACCCCAACAACGAATTTGTTCCTTAGTGTAATTTTTGCTTTCTTTGAACAATTATTGTGTAATTTTTGTCTTCTTCTTTCTTGCTCGAACATTTTCTTCTGAACTTGTGTAATTTTTTACCTTCTTCTCTTTTTGTTCGAACAACTTTGAAATTGAATGGTTGAATTTGCATATTGAACAATTTCCTCTAACCTGATCGTTGAGGATGAATGTTGTTGGCGATGAATGGTGATACTTGTGTTGCTTGATGTTTGCCTTGCTTTCTAGTTTATGCCTCTTTTCTTGAATGAATTCAAACATTATGTTTGTCTATGTCCCTCCTCGACTTCTTTTCGCTTTTTTTATTGTCTTATTGAGGTGCAATCGGTTGATCGTCTTATTTAGCTGCGACCAGATGAGTTAACTTATATGCAACCCCCCCTTTCTTGGTTCATGATTGTCTTATTTAGGCACGATCACTTCGTACTCGGGTCGTCTTATTTAGGTGCGACCTCGTACTCATCACGCTTTTTTTCTTCTGGTATATCTGTAAGTCTGAGTCATCTTTTCTTATTGCGTACCCATTACTCACTTTTTCTTTGCGGGTATCGAGTCTGAACTGGTTCGTCAGGTGAACATAGACTTCAGCTCGTTTGTCTTTGTTCGGGTCGTCCGACTTAGGTGCGACCTCTGATAGGCTTTAACTAGAAAATCTTAACAAACAAAAATGTTTTTGCAACACGTTGTATTCTATTACAACCTTTACATTTGAAGAAAATTGTATATTACACATAACTATAGACATCAGACTATGATTTTGAATTTAAACCTTGTCTTGAATAGACATGAAAGCCTCATCTCGTCTGCGGAAGTGGAATTGATGTTGACAAACCGCGACACGCATCGGCTGTCTACCCTTCTTTAAGTAACATGCTCAGCGGCGAAAGATAAGCGTTTGTCCTCTGGACAAGTTGTGATTATCTTGGCATTGCGGACATAACATGTGGCCTACACGCCTTTCGCCTATATCCTATAAACAAAATCCTCGGCTCGCACCATTTTGTCGCCGGTAGATGCACGAGCCGGCATCCGCATGTTGTTTCGGCGGATACCACGACATCCCTCGCCGGAGGAGATTTTGGGGATGCGTATGGGACTAATGATTTACTCTTTGCATAAGCGTTGAGTAGCGTGGAGTGGCAACCATGACTCTGCCGAGAGCATCTTGAGTCCAAAATGTGGCGCCAACTGTGCTTTCGAAGTGTCTCATGGGGTATAAAGCTCGTATTAGGACAAGAGCTAGACGGGATGCTCAATTCAATGAGAATGATAAGCCGAATCAGTCTTTGGATTCTTAAATGGAGGCATACCGAACAAACTTTCTTAGATAACTGTAGTATTTTGTTCTTTTTCCTCTGTTTTTCTCTACTTTCCTCGTTTATCAATATGCCTCTATTTATAGTACTATCCCAAACAGTCTTGGCATAGCTAGTTGGTCTTTGTATACGGCTTTAACTCCTCCTTTTTGACATCTGTTCGGGTTTTTGCAGTTCTTATTCAAGGATTGACCGTTCCTTTTTGGTTGCCACCACTTCTCAACTTGTTTTTGACCGTATATCTTCTATCTTTCAATAGTCTTTGGCGAATTTCTTCTAGAAGATTTGTGCCGAACACACGGTGTGTTCTTCCTTCATGATTGTCTCCCTTTCGTCTTATTTGAATAAGCGATTATGTTCGGCCGATTATGCTCGTTTGCTTTGAGTGGGTGAGTGTGCTTTCGGCATTATTATGCTCGTCATTACTAATAATATTTTTTTGATTTGGCGCATTCCACGAAGTAGGACAATGGGACTCCATTCAGGTCTTCCAAATCATAAGCCTCGTTTAATAAACGTTCTGTAACTCTGAATGGACCTTCCCAGGCTCGACCAAACACACCAGTTGGCACCCCCATTGCTCGTCTTAAAACCAGCTCGCCCACATTGAATCTGCGTGTTCGTACTTTGGACTTATAGAACTTTTTCGATCTCTTTTTGTACATGGCGTTTCTTGAAATCCCTCCGTCCTTCTTTTCTTCTAACAGTGTTCAAGACTTTTCAGCGGCGCTGGTCATTGATGTGCTCTCCAAAAGTCATTGTCCGATGACTCGGAATCTTGATTTCTACGGGTATAACAGCTTCCGCACCAAATGTCAGGGCAAACGGGGTTTCCGCAGTTGATGTTCTGAAAGTTGTTCGATAAGCCCATAATATTTCGGAACAACTCTTGACCCATCCTCCCTCGAATTATCAAGTCGGCCTTGAGGGTATGCTTGATAATTTTATTTAAACTTCAAATTGTCCGTTTATTTGGGGATATCTGAGTTGAGTAATGCTTTCTTATGCCCAAGCGAGCACAATTTTGTCGGAATTCACTTCCATCAAACTGTTTGCCATTATCTGTTACCAATGATTGGGGAAGCCCAAAATGACAAATGATATTTTTCCAAACAAAGTTCCACATTCTTTGTTACGTGGCTTTAACAATAACCGGCTTCCGCCCATTTAGTATATAATAATCAACGGCAATCACATCATATTTTACTCGACGCGTGCGATAGGAAATGGGCGATCAAATCGATTCCTCATTTAGCAAATGGCCATGGGCTGTAAACTGACACTAGTTCTTCAGGTGGGCTATGAATAAGTGGGGCATGTACCTGGCACTTATGGCACGCGCGAGCGAATATTTTTTGATGGTCGGCCAGTAATAACCTTGTCTGATAATTTTATGTGCGGGACAAGCCCATTGTATGGTTTCGTGATACTCCATCATGAATTTGCTCGAATTACATGACCTCTTCGGGAGTAATACACTTCAATAGTGGAAGTGAGAAACTTTTTTTGTATAAATGCTCGTCTAAGATTGTATAACGAGAAGATTATGTCTGCGGGCGAGTAGCTTGTGCTTTATTCTCGAGGAGAAATCCTTTTGTAAGTAATTTAAAATTGGAGTCATCGGGTTTTTCGTCGCGCATCACACGGGCGACCATAACTCTGGAATTGATGGCGAACAAGTTGTGATGACCACAATGTTAAATCGTGTTCATCACTCCGCCTGCTGTTGCGGGTGTGCCAAGGCATCGTGTTCTGTCGTGGTAATTGTTCTATGTAAACTTGTTGAATTGTTCAAGCAACTCCTTTGCTAATTCTTTGATATTGTGACATATATGTTTACCTCGGGCCTAAATGCTACTTTGTTACTTGGTATACTATTATCGAGAATCATTTGTAAATCATCGACCTCACGAATTCCCATTGTCATAGCCATGTGTAACCCGGCGATCAAAAAGCCGTGCGGCTTCATTATTTGTGGTGGGAAATCAAAAGCGAAATGGTTGTTGTGAAAGTTTGTCGAGTTATTTGATGAGAACCCGCTTGCTCCGGCTCTTGAACTTGTTGATGAGCCATCTACATACATATGCCATGGTTGGTCGGCGACTCTTTCGGGCATTTGTGGATATGTCAACTTGACCATGAAATCGGCCATAGCACGCCCTTCATTGCTATTCATGATGAACGTGATGCCAAATTGGCCTAACTCCACCGCCCACTTGAGTAATCGTCGCGATTAATGCGGTCGATTGGAGGACTTGTCATGATGGGAATGTAGTTAATACCTCGAATCGAGTGATCGAAAAAGTATGGTCGTAATTTTGAACACTCATTACGAAAACATATGCAAGATTTTTTCGATTGGAGGTCATGAGCTCGAACTTTTTGAGCACTTGGCTTACATAATAAGCGGGCAAGTGTGTCATCCCTTTGCCCGAAACGAGGCTGCGCTAATTACATGCTTTCGGATCTGAGCAAGATCTGAGATAAAGTTGTTACGCGGGGCGAGCTTAAACAATGTTTGAGTATCTGCAAGGTATTCTTTTAATGATTTCGAATGCATTTTGGCAATACTCATCATGGAATTTCCCTTTCTTTAATGCATCAAAAAAGGTTTGCATTTTGTCCCGATTAAGTGATATAAACTACGGAAGCCAAACGTCCGGTTAATTTTTGGACCTCTTTCACACTCCTTCGGGGCCTGCATGTCGAGCATGGCTTGAATCTTTGATGGATTCGGTTAATTTTTGGACCTCTTTCACACTCCTTCGGGCCTGCATGTCGAGCATGGCTTGAATCTTTGATGGATTCGCTTCAATCCCCGATTGGTGACCATATGTCCTAGGAATTTTCTGAGTGAACCCCAAAATGCATTTCTTTGATTTAGCTTCATGTTGTACTCCCGAGAATATCAAAGCGTTTGTCGAGGTGGGTGATGTGGTCTTCCTTGTGTTCACTTTTTTTTTTACCACAATGTCATCAATATACACCTCAACTGTTTGGCCGATGTGTTCGTCGAATATTTTGTTCACCAAACGTTGATATTTTGCTCCGGTATTCTTTAATCCGAATGGCATGCGTTGCCAACAATACATATTCTTTTCACTTCAGAATGCCGTATTCTTTTGATCGTTCGGATGCATGGGTATTTGGTGATAGCGGCAAAAGCATCCATGAAGGTCATGAGCTCATAACTTTCTTTGTATTATCGACCAAATAATCGATATGTGGCATCGAAAAAATTATCTTTAGGGCATGCCTTGTTTAAATCGATTGAAATCTATACATAGTCTCCAAGCTCTGTTAGACTTGTGGACGAGCACAGGGTTCGCAAGCCATCTTGGGAATTTTGCTTCTCGAATCAGTTTATTGTCGAGCAACTTTTTGATTTCACTATTCATATTGCATCTTTCTCGGATTTGAACTTTCTGCGTTTCGGATTCTTTGGAGTTTGTGTTGGATCAAGGTTGAGGAGTGACATGCATGTTTTGGATCAATGCCAACCATGTCCTCGTCGACCAGCGAACACATCTAAATTTGCTTGAAGATATGCAATCCTTACATTGGAAAGGTTCGGTAATTAGAACCAATGAATACTTCTAACTCCGGTTTGTTGGTGGATATTGATAGACTCCGGTTGTTCGACAGTGTTGCTCGCTTTCTTTTTGATTCCGCAGGGATCTTGATCGACCCGGTGTTCGACATCTCTACCTCCATAGGTTCAAAACCTACACGAGGCTCTCAGGTCAGATGGCTCGCTTGGTGGATCAATGTTCATTAGATACGGGAGATCACGGGACATGAGTTACCATCCGGATTACGTGTTCGAGCATGGAGGTGTGCTCGTCAAAGGATATTTTGGCAGCGTGTTGCACTGTTGGCTTGACTCTCCGATCTCCCATGTTTGCTCCATCATGTTAACGATAATTTGTTTTTTCTAGCGCACATGACGACAAACAATCTCGAAACTTTTTAGTCGGTCGCCTTTTTACGCTACCGTTCCATCTTGTGTTGGAAATTTAACACAATAATAATAAGTTGTACAAGCGGCTTTAAATTCTGAATAAGCAGGCGACCTAGAAACCGTTATAAGTAGAAGGCGAACATCGGCGATTACAAAATCTAGCATTCTAGTTCTGCCGGATCTCGAATTTAAAGTTGATTCTAACTCGACTCCTAACCCGATCATACCATAGGGTCGGATTCTGATTCCCGAAACCCATGATGGTGTGATCACATGGTTCAATATAGCTACTCAAGTCCCCAACTTGCTTCTCCATTTGGCGCAGAGTGTCGGCGAACAAAATGTTCAGATATGCTCGTGTATCAACCGGGGGCGGTGCACCTTCAAACCAGGAGACGAGTAATCGATGGTTAGAGAGTCATTGTGGGCGGTGATTATGCCATCGAGATCGTCTTCGAGAACATGATTTGGTGAGATGGTGGTGTCTTTGGTGATGTGCTCGCCACCTTCACGATGGATGTTTTGCATGGCACGATCTCCATCTTCTTTAAATGCGTGCGATAATTGTCGGTGCTGATAGCATCCACCCACTTTGGACCATAGTCGGGGCGTATCATGTGGATTTCTTGACTTTCTCGACCTCTACCCACGATGGGAGGCCCTCTTTTAGGTAATTCGGACCTCTTACGGGATTCTTCCGGGATCAACATCGGATGTTTCTTGGCTTTTTCCCTTACCCCCTACGATCTCTATTTTTTACGTTCGAGTCTCTCGCTTCGCCAAACTTTTTTAGGAATGGGTAAGGCGATTCTCTTCATTATAACTTCCAAAGTTTCTGAAATAAATGCGACAATCTTCATATTATGCCCGATGTATTCGTGATAATTACAATATTTGGAAGCATTAGTCGATTCTTGTCCATTATGATTCTTGAGGCCTATCCAACATGTCCCGATCTTTGATTTGGTTAAAATTGTTTTTCTTTGAAACGCCGAAGACTTCCGTAGGGCGTTTGCTTCCGCTCTTTTCTTGAATGGTTTGAAAGACCACAGGAGTTTATACCCCCATTCATTCATCTTTTTTTCCAAAAACTTTCTTTGTTGTTGTTTACGACCCAATCGTGATCTAGGCGGCGGATCTGCATGGCTATGATCTTGGTTGCTTTCGCTCTCGGAATTCGGAATATGTGTTCGGCCAATCTTGATGCATGGCTTTCCACATATCAAGATCAGGGGTCATCCAAACCACCGCGAGGATCTTGGCATCCTCTTCATTTGGAGCCCCATCACACAAACATTTATCAAATCTTTCGATGTATGCTCGATCGACTCACCCCTTAGTTGGGAAAAATGTGCCAACCTTTGTTTTTAGTCTTTTGGGAGAGCACACATGGATGAAAAAATAGGGGCGAATTTCTACCCCTAGGCGAAAAGATGTGATAGACGCAATGGGCAAAGCAGAGAACCGTCTATGTGCTCGATCACCCAAAGTCATGGGGAATGATCGGCCTTTGCGTCAGTCGTCGGTGGCGCCCATGGCATCATAAAGTCCGATATTTATTTTGAGATGGACATGGGTCGACTTCAAAGATCAAACATGGGGATTGGTGGTCGGATCTTCGCCACTTTCTTGTATTTAATTTGCCATGATCGCCGGTGTTAGTGGTGAGCAAGGTATTGTGCTACTTGAGGAGTCCTTTAGTTGCGGCGGTCAACTGTAAACCTTCGATGGCTTTACGCATTTCCGCAAATTTTTTGTGGAATCGGCGGACTTGGATCGGGGTGTCCCATCATGAGGACCCGATGGGTCATGCTCGTGATAGGGGCGATCCCCTTCCAATCGTCCTTGACTACCCAATCGATGATGGATAGATAATTTTATTCGGCCGATTTTTTGTTCGGGATGTGGATGATCATGAGGATCCGAGGGCGGGCATGTTTATCGGTTGTTTCTCTCCGGGATCATCGCTTTATAATTGCCGATTCGGTCTTTGTGGAAAGTCTCAAATGTCAAACACCGATGGTGCGGACCCTTGAGCACATTCGTCATCAAACATATCATCTGTTTTTTTATTGCCCCCTTCCAAGTGCGACTTTTATCTTAAACTTTCGCTATCGGTGTCTGTGGCGTCGATCATCATCATCTTGAGTTTCTAACTTGGCTCTTTTTCGGCCCTCTCTTTCTGTGCTCGTAGCAAGAGAGTGATGGCCTTTGTTGTAACCGTGGGATCGTTGGCAATATCTTCAAGATTGATGGTCTCCTTTTATCGATCTTTGTGAAAGGTATTTTGAGCCTCTTTCCGATCGTGAGGTCGACTTTGTCCCAAACCTCTCATGCATGTGTATTCTAGATTGAGACATTATATTTCTTTTTTCTGCCTCGACTAACTACGAGATTGTATATGGGTTGGTTTTTTGGTACCCTCCTTCTAGCGTCAGTTGTTGCGAGTCGTTTTATATGGAGAATATTATGTGGCTAATTCGATGACAACTCACAAACAAAATATGTATGTGTAAAATATCTTTGTAAATAACGAGAATTTGTTGACCGGTTAAATCAAGAAATGACTACTCTGAGGGGCGTTCAAGCGGGGATGTAGTATTGCGAGTTTTACGTACAATACATGATACATCTCATGAAGATGAATCGTATAAATAAAGATGATTTGGAGAGTAAGTATATGAGTCTTTAGGGATTTTTGTGAGCTCTGGAATTTTTTTGAACCTCACCCACTGGGAAATTTTTTTTGAACACATAAACTTATTCTTTTTCTTCTATTTATAGTACTTTGACAAGCGTGAAATTTGGTTTAGCAAGCATGAAATTTGGTGACCGGGTTTGCAAGAACTCGTGTGATCTTTGCCACGTTTCCAACTTTGTCTTCTGGTTGATCTTTGCGTTTGCTTGTCTATAAAGGCACTCTTTTGATCGTCAAATCAATCTTTGCTCATTGATCGTCTTGTTCGCCTCTTCGGACATATCAATTTTATCTTTGGAAAAGCTGTCCTCATCGAGCATTTACGAGCCTTGGGTTATCCCGAGTCCTCGAGTTTATCGAGCCCTCGGAGTTATCGTCATCGAGCATATCTAAGTCTTGGGTTATGCGAATCCTCGAGGTTATCGAGCCCTTTGGTTTCTTTCGGGTTTCTTGAGTTGACTCTGAGTTTGGATATCGACCCTCGGGTTATTGATTGAAATTTATCTAAATTTCTTCTTTGCTTTCGATCGATTAAGCACAACATATCTTGAGGATTATACTGTTTACTCGGTGGTGGCGAACATACCTGTTCGCTTCTACGAGCCTTAGCGAACAAAACTCACTTTAGTTGGCGAGCATGCTCGCTTGGTTGACAAGGGCGAATATTTGGCGAACAAACTTGTTTGGTCGGCAATGCATGGAAAGCACACTTGTCCATCGAAAGCATGGTTATTTTAATAGTTGAACATTACACACGTGTTTTTTGGCGTGTTCGATTAAATTGAATAATTATATCGAACACAACACTAATATTTAGAGTGATATTTGTGTGAATCAATTGCACACAGTTTGCGAATTGGATTCAATTTAATTTCGATTAATTACAACTTAAAATTTGGGTAATTTCACTCTCTATATTTTTTTTTTATTTCTCGAACCATGAAAAATGAATCACGAACTCGAACCCTGAACCTAAATCTAACCCCGAACCATGAACCGTTTGGGTCGGGTCGGGATGGGTCGATCGGATTGGGTCCGGATTAAGGTCTTGTTAATTTGAAATATAATTTAAAAAAAAAATCCTAAAATCAATTACACCAAATTCTAAATTGATCTGAGGTCTTAACACAAATATTTGCTTAATACTCCATCCTTCCCGATTTTGATTATCCGAATTTCCATAAATAAATAGTCACAATTTTGTTTATCAATTTCCAAATAAGGCAATAAAAGCAACATTCATACTATTTAATCTTATTATTTTCTCCACCAAACTCACTTTTACACCATTTAATCTATTATTTCTTTCCATCAAATTTCACTTTTTACATTTTTATCTTATTATCTCCTCTTTTCTTAATTTTACGTATACAAAGATAAATGAATAATAAAAAATAGGACGGAGGGAGGGAGTATTTAATATCTTGAAAATAATAAAAAATTAATTGAAATTAATTAAAAAAATAAAAAAAAAACTAAAATTAATAAAATAATACGCATAATCCTAAATCTCAAGAAATTTGGCGTCGACCATTTTCAAAGAGAGACTGAGAGTGTAATTTCTCTTCTCCCACCAATTAATCAGCGACAATGGCAACACCAAATCTGCAATTGAGCTCCAATTCCGCTTCGAATTTGTTCCTCAAAGTCCATACATTGCCCAGATGGGTTAAATCCCCAATTCGATTTGGGTTTTCGTTAAAATCACCATTTTTCGCCGATGTTTCTCCAATTTTACTGTAAAAAGGTGAGCTCTCTCTGTTGGATAAAAGTTGAGAATTAATTCATTGTTGATTTGTGTATTTTTATAGGGAATTCCTGCTGTTGAATTTGTTATGAAATCGAATTTTTGAAAAGTGCATTTGGAGTTTGTTAAATTAGGTAGCGCGTGTTGATTTGATTTAGATTTTATTTCCATAATTAATAGATAAGAATAGATAGGGTGTGTCGCCTTGATACCCAATTCATGATTTTTTATTTAATTAAATTATCCATTTTTTATTCTGTTTCGAACTCTCTTGTTTCCTTATATGTATTTAATTCTGTTGCGAGAATCGCGGATTTCAGATACTAATAACCATCATGTTTAATTTAATCTACCTGGTCTCCTTATAAATATAACACCCATTCTCATACATTCTCCCTTTCTTCTCTCAAAATTATACAGAGAATCAATTAAGTAGTGAAAATTCAGTTTTTAATCGATGGGTTCATTTGGGTTTTCTCCAGCGGGTGTTCATGTTCTTGTTGTGAATGGTGATAACAAGGAGTTGAGGAGTCTTGAAAGAAAGCTTACAAATTGCAACTATAAAGGTACAATAATCACTTTCTCTGGTTTTTCTATTTTAATTTTGAATGCATGCTGATTACAATGTGAGATGCCTTGCAACATTGTTGATAGTGAACTTGAAATTTGTTGAATTAATGATCCTAGTAATCTAAATTACAATTGTTTTGAATTTACAGAGTTAATCTAAATTTTGCCTTTGAAATCTTTTAATTTGGGAATCTGGATTAACACCAAAAACATAAGTTGATTGTGTGTTTGTGTATTGTCAAAAGTTATAAATTTGACTCGTTTTGATTTATATTCCCTCCATCCCTAAAGCAACTCGTTCTCTTTTATCTATACCTATCAAACACCTCAATATTACACAAAATGTCATTACTTTTTCAACACTAAAGTTAATTTTATCTCATTTAGTTTACACAAATAACACTACTTTTACCATTTAACCACCACCAAAAAGCGACTTTATCCCTTTTAATAATAATAAACAAATTTTTTCTTAAAACCCATAATGCATGATAAATGTTCAATCGAGTAGAAGTATTTTAGACGCATCTGATAAATTGCTATTGAATTATGTTGAGACATGCCTCTCCGCTGTGCGTGTGTGTATATATATATATATATGTAATTAACTGATGGATTTTGTGAATTTCAGTAACAATGTGCAACTTAGCAGAAGCGGCACTTTATGTGCTTGGAAACAAAAACGAGGAATTTAAGTTTGACATTATAATGACCGATGTGAACCTGAGTGACATGGATGGCTTCGAGTTTGTTAAATACATCAGTCTCAACTTTGAAATTCCAGTGATAAGTGAGTCTCTCTTCTTCTTCCTTTTTGCATGTATGTATACAAATGTTGCGTGATTAAGTAGTTAATCCAGTTCTTTTGTTTTGTTTATGATATAAATTAGTAATGTCGAGAGATGAAGAAAGCGAGCAAGGTGATGAAAGGGGTTGAATGCGGTGCTTGTGATTACCTCGTTAAGCCTATAAAAGGAAGGACATACAGTTCATATGGCTACACGTGTTCAAGAAAAAGAATGCTGATACAATATCAATTCAAGATAGCCTTATTACGGGTGGTTCGATTTCTGAAGATGGTTCGAATTCTGGAAAGAAAAGAAAGGACTTGGAAATTGCGGGTGGTTTTTCCAGCTCTGCCAAGAAACCTAAGCTCATTTGGATCCCTGAACTTCATAACAAGTTCGTGAAAGCTGTGGATGAGATCGGCATTGACAGTAAGTTTTTCTCTATACAGGCATCCATCGTTAATTAAATTGTCGTGGGAATAAATTATTAATTCATTCTATCGTATTTCACTTGCAGAAGCTACTCCAAAGCTAATACAAAACTTGATGAAAGAGCCATCGGTGACACGAGAGCAAATTTCTAGCCATTTGCAGGTTTGTTTTGTCTCTTTTCATTTCGATCTCAACTAAACGAATATTGGTATCTATAAAGATTGATGTTAATTGCATTTCATTGTGGATGATTTCAGAAGCATAAACAAAAAATGAGTAGAACGGCATCGGTAGCAACACAAGACTTCCCCGCACAAGTATCTGCTGCGTGCAGCACCGATAACGGAGCAGAACATTGATTTCAATGCTCCTTCTTCTTCTTCTCGTCCAGCAGAAGAATCGACTACTGTTCAGTCCGACGCCAACGACTTTTTAGAGCCTTCTTTCTTCGATTTTCCAAGCACAGAAGAAGGGGGTGCTGAGTGTTTTGGTTTTAAATCGTGCATGTGCATGGATAGTGCATGCTTCTGTAATCTTTTTTGAAGATTTTTTATGATGTACATAAACAGGACAGGAATGAAATGAAATTGTATTTGAAATTACATTTACTTAATGTGAGTATTAAATAAACCTTTTTTTATATCTTTAGTCTACTTGAAATTCAATGTATTATATGGAAAAATAATACTCGCTCCGTTCCAATTCTTTGTTCACACTTATTTTTTTTTCGTAATTTAGGAGCGAGTTGTTTATTTTTTTAAAATGTTAAAATATTTTTTTAAGGAAGGGTACGATAGATTTATATCTTCTCTATTATGTCTTTTTAAAATTATTTTATTATTTTAAATATTAATAAAAAAATTCATTCGCTAAAGTACGAGAAAACAGTAAATGTGAATACAGAATTGAGACGGAGGGGGTGATTAATTATATTGAATTTAAAATTTCTTAATTTTGATATGTTATATTAATGTGACATTTTTAATTTGTAAAGTTTATTGTATCATAACTTTGAAAATAAAGGTGTGCTGAAAATAAGTGATGTTGATGTCACCCACGTGGCAGCTATACTCTGATTGGAGGCCGTAGTGTGTGACCACGTGGAAGCCACATGTATTCACAGCCATTGATTTTGACCCGTCATTTTCTGCTCTTTCATCTATCAACTATTTCTCATGAGTTGAATTTGACAAAACGTTTTCAGAAAAAAAAAACATGCACACCCACTTGCTTTTTAAAGGATAATTAGTGTAATTAAATTGCGTAATACTCCCAACATTTATTAATTAGATGTCGTTTTAGTCTATTAAAATATTTTTAAAATAGATGTTGTTTGGGATTCTCCCCCTTTATCTCATATTTACCCTTAATATGATAAATTCAAATTTTCTATAAAAATGTTATGTGTATATTTTTCTAACTAATAATAATTATTGTTAAGAATATTTAAATAATATTAATTAAGGTTAATTTTGAAAAAAAAATATGCTCTTAATTTATCTTTAAAAACCATATAATGACATTTATTAAAGGGGTGTATAATTGTTAAAGAGCGTGGTGATACACTTTGCCATTTTAAGAAATAAACAACTTATGTTAGAATGTCTGTTTTAGCAAAATGGATAGTGGATTTACTTACGGTCTAGCTAACAGGCTGATTGAAGATTGACCCATAGAACTTGATATTAAGAATTTTCTTATAATTTTATATATGAAAATATCAATTCAGGGCATGAAAGATTACAAAACTATCAATTTAACATCTTAAAGATTTTTTTCTATTAATTCAAGGCTTAGAAGATAGAAAACTATCGATTCAGGGCCTGAAAGATAAAAACTATCAATTTGAGGCTCACAAATTTTAAGACCATGTTTGATACTTATATTTCATATCCTTATTCATGTTTTTTTTTTTAATTTTTAGGGTTTACGGTTCAGGGGGATTTAGGGTTCATGGTTCAAGGTTTATGGTTCATCGTTTAGGGCTTAGGGTTTTAGTGTCAAACATGACCTTAAAATTTATAAGCCTCGAATTGATAGTTTCTATCTTTCAGGCTCTGAATTGATAGTTTTCTATCTTTCAGGTCTTCAATCCATAGAAAAAATCTTCCAGACCTTAAATTGATAGTTTTACCATCTCTCAGACCTTGAATTGATAAAACTCCTTTTATATAAAGTGTTATAAATTAATAGGAATATTATAATATATGTTTGACTTGTTAACCGTGTTAGGAATTTTATTTTATTTAAATAATTGAGTGAGTTTGAGAATTCAGCTTCATAAATATTCGAATCAAATTTAAATTTCAAATAATCGACTCGTCAGTAGGTATATATGTATTTGAATTGGGTACATATATGTATTTGAACGGGGTATGACCTAGGTTCACCCATAAAACATTATTGAAAGAATTTCGTCTCATTTAAGAGCTCGAACTTGTAGAGTGGGTGTGAATTAATTATGCTGTCAAAGAGGTTTGAATCCAAGACGAGAATGCGAGCTTGGAAGCTCTGATACCATGAAAAAAAATTGTCTCATCTAAAAGCTCGAACTTTTAAAGAGACGATGAATTAATTATTTTATATATAATTCCCTAATATATATACATATATATATATAAATGAATTAAATCCATATTGCACAACGTTCAAATTTTTAAATAAGATGAATTTTTTTTAATGGTATTAGAATATTTGACTCTCACCCTAACACATCGTGTTCAAATCTCACTGATAACAACTCTACTTATATTAAGTTATACATGCATTGAGTCTCCTTAATTTTTTTCATACTAGAATTGACAGCTCGTAGAACAATTTTAACACACATGCAATAGGTGAGTATTAAAAGATTATATAAGTAGCTTCTCAAAAGAAAAAAAAAATTATATAAATAAATTAATTTTATAATTTTATAAACTCGAACGTTTAGATAGGATGAAATTCATTTACATTAATCTAGTTTTCATAATGGATGGAAGAAATTATATAGGGAACTATATATAAAAGATTAATTCTCCAGTACTTCTCTATAAATTCAAACTTTTAGATGAGTCGGAATCCTTTTATGGTATTAACCGTTGACGGATTAAATTATACACTTATTGAACCTCCTCTTTCTCCCAATATAAAATTAACAGCCCAAAAAATAATTCAACCTGCAAATACGAGAGAATATTATTAAATAGTAATATATAATTATACAAAAAATTAAATTTTCAGCCCTCTACAAATTTGAAGTTTTATTAATAGGGGTGAGCAAAGATTCGGTTATAACGAAAAACCGAATCGGACGAGCGAAATATTAATTCGGTTTGGTTAATTCGATTGTTCGGTTTCGGTTTTAAATTTTAAAAATTTAAATTATTCAGTTTTGTTTTTCGGTTTTAGGGGTGAAAAAACCGAATAACCGAACCGTATTAAATAATATAATATAATATATATAAATACTATTAATTTATTATTTAAATATTCAAGAGACGGTCAGAATTCAGAAACCGTAAGTTCATTTCCTTACTTTTCAAAACCGAACGCAGCCACCCAAAATTCTTTCAGAAATTCCCGTCAAAAAAAAAAAAAAATTCTTTCAGAAATTAGTGGCACCGTAGAAGTGGTTGGCAAAAATACTATGTTTAGAATGTGTGATGATTGAAGGGACATACACAGCCACAGGGTGATAATTTGTGACACAGCGCGCGATTTCTGAATTAGGTTTAGCAGTGGATGTTCAACTGAATACAGCCATTTTACACCGCCTCTGCAATCCAATCACATTTTGCAAAATATATATATATATCATCTCTCTTTCTCAATATATTAATTCTCCAATACTTTTTTATATATATATATATATATATATGAGAGAGATATTAGTGGAAAGCGTCTGAAGGGGATTGGTTTCAGGGGGAAGCGGTGCCAATGGAAGTTTATCCACATTCACTTTTAGAGTGTGTATTGAAACACTTAAAAAACTTCCAAAATCACTTATTTTCAAAAGTTGTGAGAGAGAGCTTTGAAAATAAGTGCTTCTGGAAGTTGTTTTAAGTGTTTCAAAACACACCCTTATTAGTTATTCACTTCTCCATCTCATTTTTCTTTTTTTATTCCAACATCCCTATATATGTACGCAAGTATATATAAAAAGGTTGAGAATAGCTCGTTGAGGGCAAAGTACACTGTGAACAAGTTTTACGGTGAAATTGGTTAAAAGGTGCGATTTATATTACTAAAGAGTGTGACTTTTTACTGTAAAGAGTGTTACTTATAAAAGTGAAGTGTGTGACTTATATTATAACAAGGATTAAAAAAAAATGATTGCAAATTGTTAGAAAAATTAAATTAATTAATTAATTTCACATCTCTCTGCAAGTTCGGACTTTTAGATGAGATGAAATTCTTTCATGGTATGAGAGCCTTCAGGCTCGCGCCCACGTTCTGAATTCGATTTCCGCTGAAAAGCAACTCTATCTATATCAAATTGTTAATTTAATGAGTCTCGTATAGAAAAATTAAATAAATTAATTAATTTCATACCTCTCTACAAGTTCAGACTTTTAGATAAAACAAAATTCTTTCACAATTATATAGTAAAATAATTAGAGTACTAATACGTTATATATTAAATTCTACAACATATGTAATTTTAAAATAAGGACGTGACTGGTTTCATAACTCATTTCCCAACTTGCGTTCGAAATCGATTATGAGAGAGGCAGAATTATTTTATGGTTGAGTTTAATTTTAAGTTACCGTGACATATGATCTCGAATTGAATTAAAATCTTATTTTAATTTGAAAATCGACCTTAGGTCAGAGTGTCAGACTATATATGTTTGTGTATGAAATTGTATTTAAATATCGCAAAATTACAAAAGCATGCATACTATTGATTATTAAAAAAAAGTAACAGAAATTGACTTTCACAACGTATATATCTTGTCCCTAAAATAGTTTATAATTTATTTTTTTGAAAGGGTTTTATTTTTTTTGGACAAAAAAAAGTTGAGAAAAAAAGTTTTTTTGTCCCATAATTTTCCTGTAATCCAATTTTGATCCCAAAAAAATTTAATTATCCAATTTTGATCTCATAAGTTTTGTGTTTGTCCAATTTTAATCCTATTTAATTAAAACGACGTCGTTTTCAATAAAAAAATTGGTCACTTTTGGTCACACATCCGATCTGAAATCCCCAATTTTTGAAGTTGAAAGCAACATAAATGAAGTTGGTTTGCAAGAAAAAAAAAATGAAATGAAATGAATATTGAACCAATGAGAAAAGAGTGGAGTATGGAGCATTTGTGTCGTATTTAGGGCAAAGGGTTCAAGTTCGTTGTTTCATCAACTGATTCTAATCACGTTGTGCAATTTCAAAGGCCATATATTGAATGTTGGAAAATCAATTATTTGAAAATTAAGATGCTTCAACTTATGACCTTACTCGTTGAATTTAAAAAAATAAAATAAAAATCTATTTATTGAATAACTGAATTGGTGAATATACAAATGTAATAATTAAACACAATTTTTCACTCATGTAATTTGATGATGAACAAGATAAAATATTAACTAAAACTTGTGTGAACTCGAGTTCACCGTGAGCTCATTTTTTTCTGTATTATTGTTTTATATAAAAAAATTCACTGTTATATATAAAAATAATTTATGTTATGCATACAAGCTATTATTCTCTGAAAAATATTTAATTTTTTTAAATAATAATTTTTTTTATGCATAAAAGTGATAATTTTTATACATAACAGTGATAGAGTTTATGTATAAATCTGGTTCACATGAGTGTTACTTTAAAATGTTTTGATGATGGACTGAGATAAAATATTTTAATTTGATGATGTAATTGACTCACTTAATGTATTGCGTATAATGAAGGGAATAATGTTATTTTAAAAAATTGTGTAAATATATATATTTTGAAATATATATTTATATATATATATATATATATATATATATATATATATATGTTGATACGTTTTATATTTAAACCAATAATTTATATTTAAAATGTTTTTTTTTCTCTTGTGTAATCGATTTTCACACCACTTGTATGTTTCCAAGCAAAACAATTTTCACAATTCAATCCATTTTGGTATGTTCCAAGCTTATGTTTATCTGAGTTTGAATTGCATGGAAACCAAAAGTAAAATTGTATTACATTTACATGGTCAATAAACTACGCACGGCACGATAACACCAAGTTGTTTTTTGTACGTTTCATACATTGTTCGATTTGTTATTACAAAATCAAGAAATTAATTAGTACTTACATACTTGTGTGAACGTAATTAGCGTGTTAAAAAATTAATATATATGAACTATCTAACATGAAAATTTTAATACAAATGATGTTTATATTCTTTTGAATATAGCAGTATTGTTAATTTGTCATAGGTGACACATATATACACGATAATACTTCCTTCTCAAAACTCTTGGATAACATAACACGTTGTACCAAGATATCAAAATCAACTTTGGATCCTCCTCATCTATCTAATTAAAAAAGAGACTCTTAATAAAATATTTTACATGCAAGAAATATTAGTGTATGTTGTGTTATTAAGTAAATAGATTATTTCCGACCCTCTCTAAAAGCTCGAGCTTTTAGAGGAGACGAAATTCTCTCATGGTATCAGAGCCCAAGTTGTGGGTTCGATTCTCGTGGAAGCACTCCACCCATTTAAATTGTCCACTCTGTTGGGTCTCCTCTCCAGGGTGCAGAGATAATGATTCGACCCACAAATGAGGGGGAGTGTTGAGGGAAATTAAGTAAATAGATTATTCCCGACTCTCTCTACAAGCTCGAGCTTTTAGATAAGACGGAATTCTCGGCTTTTAGATGAGACTGAATTCTCTCATGCCTTCGATATTTCAATGAAAATTTGTCCTACATGATATTCACTACTACACATTTGAGCTTGGAGAGCTCCACTTGGACAACCATTTTTTCGAATAGCTCTCCAAGTGGTCTCTTGGAGAGCGGTTCTATTAAAAAAAAACATAGACAGCGGTTTACAACCGCTGTCCAAGAATTACACTTGGAAAGCTGTTGAAAACCGCTGTGCAAGTGAGATTGGAGAGCGGTTCATAACCGTTGTCCAAGTGTAGACCTGAAATTAAAACCCGACTCCAGCCCCCATTTCTGCATATTACCGCACGCGATTTTCGTCCTCATATATATATATATATCCTCCTTCGTGCCGCCGTCGCCGTCGCCGTCGCCCGTCGCCTGTCCTCCTCCTCCTCCTCTCACCATCGCCCTTCTCCTCCTCCTCCTCCTCCCGTGTCGCGCCATGCGTCGCCCTCCACCTTCCTTCCCTACCGCGTCGTCGCCTCCTCCTCCCCTACCGCCGTCGCCGCCTCTATATATAGGTAATTTATTTATTTTATTTAATGTTTTATATATGTATGTATGTGTATATATATGTGTATATATATCTATATATGTTATATATATATATATATAGTGTTAGATTAATTAATTGGTTAATTGGCTTGATTAATTGATTGTTGTTTGTTTGAATATTAGATTGTTTAATTTAGTTTAATTGTTGTTATATGTTAGGATTATTAATTGTTGTTTGATTAGATTGTGGTTAATTGGTTGTCAATTGTGTGTTGTTTCACTCAAAAGTATTAGTTGTTTCATTTAAAGGTATTAGTTGTTTCATTTAAAAGTATTAGGTGTTTCATTAAAAGATAATATTAGTTGTTTCATAAAAAAATATTAGGTGTTTCATTCATAGGTATTAGTTATTTCATTCAAAGGTAATAGTTATTTCATAATAAGATATTAGGTGTTCCATTCAAAGGTATTAGTTATTTCTATAAAAAGTATTAGACGTTTCATTCAAAGGTATTAGTTGTTTCATTCAAAAGTATTGTTGTTAGTGTGTGATTAATGTTGGTTTAGTTATATTATTGTTAGTAGCTTGGATTAATTGTTGTTAGTACGTGGCTTTAATTAATTTTTGTGTGTTTCTTTAATTAGATGATTAATGATGGTACATTAGAATACATTAGAAAATTAAAATGAATGTAGATTAAGTATAATTAGGTATGCTTTTAGGTTTAATACTTTAAGATACATTGTCTTGAGAAACAGTCTTCATATTATCTTTCCTATAGGCATCTGTAGACATCTGTAGCTAGTTCTATATGGATCGAAAGTGGGTTCGAGCAGATCAATTATCATATGAGTATAGGAATGGGGTGGAAGAGTTTTGTAATCATGCAATTAGACACTGCACCGACCATCGGTACATTCCATGTCCTTGTTGGAAATGTATGAATGGAAAAACTGTTAGTGGTCCAGAAAATTTGTTCGTCCACTTGATGATTCACGGTATTGATAAAGCATATACCGTTTGGACATCTCACGGTGAGACAAGAGATAGATGTAGCTCAAGCAACATAGGAATTGACTTTAGGTTTGAAGATACAGTCGATGCGGATATTTTCGATGATGTACCGACTGTTGATACATCGAGGGGGGATGACGGTGATCTGCGAGATCACCCTTATATGTCAGAGAAGTTAAGGGATTCTGCTGGATTACCAATGTGGCCCGGGTGTGAGAAGGCAACAAAATTGTCAGATGTGTTGATATTGTTCAACCTAAAAGCAGCTCACCAGTTGTCCGATGCGTGCTTCACAAGTATGCTGGAAGCAGTTAGTGGTCTATTGCCCGATGGAAATGTCTTTGCCCTAAGAGAGCATATGATCTTAAACAAATGCTCAAGTCCATCGAGTTAACACATCGAAAAATTCATGCTTGTCAGGGTGATTGTATCTATTTCGGAATGAGTATCGCAGACCTCGATGAATGTCCCAAGTGTGGGGGAAGCGATATAAGAAAAATAAATCTCCATGAAGGTGTTGTGGTACTTTCCAATAATACCAAGATTGAGGAGAATGTATAGTAGTCTTTGTGGATGCTAGAAATTTAACTTGACATCATGATGATAGGATCAAAGATGGAATGCTAAGATACCTGGCGATTCACCCGATTGGAAGACATTCGATGTCGGGCATCGAGATTTGGCAACGAGCCCACGACACTTGCGTCTTGCACTTCTGGGATCACCCTTATATGTCGGAGAAGTTAAGGGATTCTCTTTGGATTACCTTTGTGGCGGGTGAGAAGGCAACAAAATTGTCAAATTTGTGTTGATATTGTTACGATGGGGAATGAGTGCCTTGGATCTATTCGGGGTGAATATTTAAATACAAATTTAATTCATTAATTATTACTAGCATGAATTAATCCTATATTAATTCAAATAATAATTGCAACAACATATCATGCATATAAAAAGCCACGTAAAACCTACGCGATGCGGAATCTACGGATTTCGTGAAGCATACCTCTCGGGATGGCAAAGTGGCTTTGGTCGGACGGACTAACCAAAAGGACTTCTCAAGTATTCCCTTAGCCCTTGCTCGACAATCCGGTGGAAGGATACTCATGAACAATTAACAAAAAGGAAAAAAAAATAAACTTTGTTGCACCACTTATGGATTTGCTAATATTTCCAAAGACATGGAATTGTACTTGGGAATGAACTAATCATCCCTATTTATAAGAGGGAGGGTGAACGAAATTTTAGTGATTTTTTTAATGTGGGAAAAGACTTTTCTTGGTCACCAAGAAATCTTGAATATATCCCATATATTTTTTTTTCCCATAATTAAAATATTCCACAAAATTCCACCTCCTCTATTATGGAGTAATTTTCGAAAATTTTGGCTCAAGATTACAATATTTGGATCTTCTTGAATTTATGAGATATTCTTGTATTTCAAGAAATACATATCTTCCATAATATCTTTTCAAGAAAATCAAGAAAATCTTTCTTGCCCATAATATTCAAAAAATTCGAAATATTCATATAGATAATCAAGTGGGAGATTTCTTGAATTTAATGAGATAATCTTGTATTCCAAGAATACATATCTTCATTCCATAACAAAATTCAAAGAAAATCTTTCTCCCTCTTTTATGCATAAATTTCGAAAAATAGAGGAAATATTAAGCAACAATATTTATTTTATTTTAATCACCTTTTCAGTTATTGGACTATATGTTGGGCTACTCAGGGGGCCTTTAGGAGAATTAAGATTGAACCTTCTAATGGATCTCGAATATCTAATATTGAGCCACAATATAATTCAAGCCCATAAATATTAATTAATCCCACTACATAATTAATATTGCACTATCCATCTTAACCATATTACAGTCAATATGGCTCCCGGTCATTATTTTCCGTGTTTAAGATTATCTAGCCCATTAATTAATTCAAGCCACTGAAATAGCTTTCCGTTAATTAATATCTTTTGTCCCTCGTCGAGTAGAGCGGTTCAACATTATTATCCATACCAGGAAACTAATTCCACTTGCAAGATTTGGTATGATAAAACTTATGAACCTCGAGAAGGGGCAAATCAAGCAAAGCGTACTTGCACCACGATTCTTCGTATTAAATCTTAGCAATCACATGTGACCAATAATATTGCCCAAGATAAAAAGTATTGAATCTCTCTCGATTCGCTACCCATGATAAGTCAAAGCAATAGTTACCGATCCCACGTGATCCTATTTAAGGGGCGAAGGTTAAGAAACAACGAACATCGAGGTCTAATTCTTCCTTGATTCGGATTCAAGAATTTATCCTCTCCTGTAGGGTCCTATTCAATGTCGATCGGTCATGCACTAGTGTAATCTCTTGGTCAAGACAAAACCAATCGAGCCTTACACCTCAACCTTTCGCGATGGTTGTTCATTTCCATCTAGATGTCGTGAATGGCGTACTTATAGTTACAAAGGGATATTAATTTAATCTTCGTGATGCGGTATCACTAAATTAACTCTGATGTAACACGTCACGAATTATTGAGCAGTTATGCAAATAAATTATATATAACATTCAATCATATTTAAAGTATCAGTGATAAACAATTTATTTCAGTAAATAAGTCTGGAAATTCAGTTTCGATTATACAAAGTAAAAAGCATACTTTTCAGTATAATCCCCAACAACTTTGATATCTTGCTACCATGTCTACAGCAAAGTATATATCCGGTCTCGTACACAGCATTGCATACATAAGGTTTCCTACAGCCGAAGCACAAGGAATGCCTTTCATGTCATCTATCTCCTTATGCGTCTTAGGGGACATTTTCTTGGATAGATGGATTCCAAGCCTGAAAGGTATGAATCCTTTCTTGGAATCTTGCATGCTGAATCATTTTAAAACCAATGTCAATGTATGAATACTTGCGATAACCCGATCATCCTTTTCTTGCGATCTTGAGTAATCTTGATCCCAAGGATGTGTCCGGCTTTCCCTAAGTCTTTCATATCAAACTGTTTTGAAATGCCATGCCCTTACGTCTGACCACACCTTCACATCGTTCCCGATGATCACAATGTCATCTACGTATAGTACTAAGAATACCAATGCAGTTCCGACACGCTTTTTATACACACAACTTTCAAACTCGTTTTGATCAAACCCATAAGACTTTATTATATGATCAAAACTTTGGTTCCAAGCTCTGGATGCCTGTTTGAGTCCGTAAATGGACCTCTTGAGCTTTCAAACTAGGTGTTCTTGGCCTGTTTCAATTAAACCTTGGTGTTGTTGCACATAGATCTCTTTATCAAGACTTCCGTTAAGGAAAGCTGTCTTGACATCTATTTACCAGATTTCAAGGTCGAAGTGCGCAGCAATCGATAAGAGAATACGGATGGACTTAAGCATGGCTACGGGCGAAAAAATTTCCTCATAATCGATCCCTTTCTTTCTGAGTATAACCTTTCGCCATTAGTCTTGCTTTAAAGATTTCAACCTTCCCGTCCGATCCTCTTTTCCTCTTATATACCCACTTGCATCTAATGGGTTTGACCCCATTAAGTTGGTTAAACTAGCTCCCACACTCTATTATGAAACATAGAACCCCTTGGCTTTTTCATTCTTTGTTTGCCTAAGAATCTGCATCCTTATCTTGGAGTGCCTCGTCATATGTCCATGGGTGCGATTAGGGAATCAAGTCAGAGGACTCTCCTATTCCCATGTTTCTCTCGGTTTGTCTAACAACCCTCCCACTATAATGAGGCTCGGTTGTAAAAAGCGTATCGTTTGGTATATCATCTAGTAGACACTCGGCCTTTGAGGTTTGCCCTCTCTAAAGCTCATTTAAGGTAATCTCACTACGGGTTTTCTTTAGTTCATATAGTCTTCTTCAAAAATCTAAAGTGGGTGCTTATTACCACCTTTTGATCTTGAACTATAGAACATACACCCTTTTGTTCCTCGGGGTATCCCACAAACAACCTTAATTACGATCGAGGATCAATTACGGCTTCCTTGTCCAACACGTGGGCGGACACCCCAAATCTTCATGTGTCTCAAAGCGGGCTTGCGCCCGTCCACAATTCTTTGGGAGTTTTGGGAATCGATTCGGATGGCACCAAGTTGAGAATGTGAAATTTCTTTGTTTTTCTAAGGCATGACCCGAAGCGACTTGGGAAGATCCATAAAACTCATCATAGATCTAACCATTTCCAAAAGAGTTCTTTTTCTTCGCTCCCCCATTTTGTTGAGGGTTCGGGTGCGATTATTTGGGATGAAATCCCTTCATCGACACAAGTAGTTCAAAAACTCATCATTTGAGGTATTCGCCTCCACGATCGGATCGTAGAGACTTGATACGTTTTCCTATGATTCTCTGTTTGAGCCTTAAATTCTTTGAATTTCTCAAAGGTCTCGGTTATGCTTCATAAGGAAAAATATAACCGTACCTTGAGTAGTCATCAATAAAAGTGACGAAATACTCATAACCTCATCTTGCTTTGGTTGACATTGGACCACATACATCGTGTGAATGATTTCTATCACTTCTTTGGCTCTATTCCCCTTGGCTCCGAATGCCCTCTTGGTAATTTTACCCTCCAAACATGATTCGCAGGTTGGAATTGGTTCAACTTGGAGAAACTCTAGTGAACCGTCTTTCACCAACCTTTGGATCCTCTTTGGATTTATATGTCCCAATCTTAGATGCCATAGAAGTGTCTCGTTCACGTCGATGAACATTTTCTTTTCTAAAAGCTTGATTGATGTGTTATAGGATGCATTTAAGTGAGTGGTGTGCACAATTAATTGTATAGAGATTATTCGACAACGTTCCATGATAGATAAATTTATCAAAAAAGAGAAATGGTAACAACTTTATTAAAAGTAACGAATATCCATCAAGAAAAAGTTTAGAACCTGAAATTAAATTCTTTCTAAAATTTTAACGTAAAGAACATCTCTTAAAATTAAAACTTTGTCTTCAAAAGACAGGGTGCACTTCTCCCATTGCTTCAAATTTTGCCACTCTGTGAAGCATCGCCCGGTGTGATGAGGATCTCACTCCCACTAAGTTGCGGGTCGCTTGAACCCCCCTGTAATGTGAAACAAACATGATCGGTGGCTCCGTATCCACTACCCATAAATGGGAGGCATCTGTATTTGCTAAGCAAGTTTCAACAACTAGTGCGTGAGAATTACCTTTCTTTCCATTCCTTTTGAGATTGGAACAGGCTGACCTCGAGTGTCCTACTCTCCCGCTTTCCAAAAATTTCCTCATGCTTGATTCCATGCTCTTATTTGATGTTGAGTCAGCTTGGTTCAACTTTCTTCTCTTTCATCATCCTTATCACCACTTGACCTAGGATGAAAAGAAGATTCTGTTTTTCCCAAGTTCTTTTCCTCGCTCCCTTTCCCTTTCAACCAAAGTGAGAGCATTTACAAGATCATCCTTTGTAAAATCTAGATCTTCCATTAGATACTCAAGATAGTGGTGATTATAGCTCTTTGGTAAGGATTGGAGAATGAAATCAATCTTAGTCTTGAAATCACATTTTTTAGCGAGGATCTCAAGCTCCTCAAATAGCACCATAACCCTAAAGGCGTCTTTGCTTACTATGATCATCCCTTTTTTCATTTTTAATTCAGCAATTTCTTGCTTCACACTTTAGATTGCCATATGGGTCTGATGTGCGAACATCGCTTCGAGATTTTGTAAGATGTCTGCAGCTGACTCATATTCTTGATGAAGGTGTTTCAACGCATCGGCGGATGTGCGAAAGTGTATCCTTCATCAATTCATTTTCCGACTCCCATTCACCATAAATCATCTCATCCCGTATATTCCGCGTCCTTAGTTGGTTTTTAGGGTTTTGGTGTATCAAGTACCCATTTGGAAGGTGATGCGGTTAGGGACGGGGTTTTAGTTTGTATTTCCAATCAAAATAGTTTTCACCAATAAGCAAATTGTCTTTAAGTATATTGAGCAATGGATTAGAAGGTTTGCGACATGATGGTAGAAATAAACAATAATATGCATAAACACAAATATATCACAAGGTTCGATCACATGCATCATATTAAAATCTCAAAAAAATATGAACATGCATCAACCAACATCTCAAAACAGTTTAAATAAGCCACGTGGGGTGGGTCATTATTTAAACACATTTAAGCAGGTTACAAACAAGAACAATTATTAAACCTTTAATATCCAGATTAATAGTTGGCTCCCACTTGACCAATATAAAATTGACGGGGACTTGAGGAAATATATGCATATCAATTTTATACCTAAGTAATAACCATGATTAAATACATAATTATTATTTTGCTTTGAACGAGCCTCGTGGGGAGGGTCATCGTCGCTACTAGTAATAATCCACAATCATCCATTTGGAATTCATTCATGTGAAAGCTAACTTTTGACCGTCCCGTGGGGGGAATTTCTCCAAAAGAATTCACAAATAAATAAATCATGGAGGTCAAAATTAATTCAATTTTATTTTTCGGAATAAAATTGTCAATTAATTATTTAAACATACTTAGTAATTTTGAAGGTGAGATTTTTCATTGGGCAACTCTCATGCAAACACATTTAAACAAATTAAATAAAGCACAAGAAAACACAATAAATCAAGCAAAGCGGAAAAATAAACATATTGGGCACAAATTATCCAATTGTCATGGTTTGATTTTTCTTGGCTTGATTTTGAAGAAACGCTGCCTTGAATTTCTCCCACTCGATCGCCTCGAAAAAGAACTCGCTCGAAACGCCACGCCAGAAGTCGCGGCCGATGCACACTGCGATCCCGGCCGCCACTTGGTTAAGTCAGCGCGCACGCCGCAGTAGCTTCGGAAGGCGACGCTACAGATCCGCGCTTCATCCGCTGCGTTCGCCCGCCTCGCCTCGCCAGACCTCGCTTCGCCGCTGGGCCGCTCGCCGCTCGCCCGGCTACAAAGACGGGCGCAACTCGCGTGCGCTTTATCGGGCCACCGCGCGCGAGGCTCGACCAGACGCTGCTGCTGCCCCGCCGCCTCTACGCGCGCAGCAGCCAAGGCCAGACGCATCAGGCAAGATGCCTCCTTTGGCGTTCGCCGTTCGACGACGACGCCGCCCTACGCAGTTCGGATCTTATCCTTTAATTCTTCGTCTCGCCTCCGTTTCCGATCCGGTTATAATTTATTTACAAAAATAAATAAACCTAGATCTAGACTAGTCTATTACATTGATCAAATCAAACAAAAATCTAATCTACTCGTGGATTTTTCTCCGAGCAAAAGCGAATCGAGCGAATCGAAATAAAAACCACAATTTATATGCATGCATAAATAAACACATTAAATTCCATGACAATTGGATACGCAAAAAAGATCTAGCAATTCTACTATCAATTTCAAATTTAATGAAAGCGAATTAAATTACAATTTAAAAATTGAGCAAACCAGAGGCTCGATGCGATTGTTGGGGAATAAGTTGCACGGATCTATTCGTGATAAATATTTAAATACAAATTTAATTCTTATAATTATTACTAGCATGAATTATCCTATATTAATTCAAATAATAATCAACAACAAATCATGCATATAATCAATTCACGTAAATCCTCGCATGCGGAAATTCTACGAGTTTACGTGAACATACCGCTTAGGCGACAATGGTCTTGTTGATTAGACACACCAAAAAGAACTTTCCAAGTATTCCCTTAATCCTTGCTCGACTATCCGGTGGTAGGACGCTTTGCGAACAATTAACAAAAGGAAAATAAACTTTGTTGCACCACCTTTGTGGATTTACTAATTTTTCGGCCACATCAAATTGTACTTGGGAATGAAAGAATCATCCCTATTTATAGAGGAGTGGTGGTCGAATTTTTTAGGCAAAAAACAATGTGGGAAAATCTTTTCTTGATCTCCAAGAAATCTTGAATATATCTCCTATATTCTTTTTTTTTCCCATAATTATAATATTCCACAAAATCCCCACCTCCTCTTTGTTATGGAATATTTTGAAAAAAAAATAGGGCAAGAATCCAAGATTTGGATCTTCTTGAATTTATATGAGATATTCTTGTATTTCAAGAAATACATATCTTTCATAATATCTTTTCAAGAAAATCAAGAAAATCTTTCTTTCCTTTTTTTCTCAAAATTGAAAAATATGCTATATGGATAACCAAGTGGGAGATTTCTTGAATTTAATGAGATAATCTTGTATTCAAGAATACATATCTTCATTCCATAACAAAATTCAAAGAAAATCTTTTCTCCTTTTAATCCATAATTTTTCGAAAATATTAGGAAAAATAAAGGCAACAATATTTATTTTAAACACCTTTTTGGGTTATTGAACTTTATGTTGGGCTACTTAGGGGCCTTTAGGAGAATTAAAATTGGACCTTCCAATGGATCTTGAATTATCAATATTGAGCCACAATATTATTCAAGCCCATAAATATTAATTAATCCCACTACATAATTAATATTGCACTATCCATCTTAAACCATATTACGGTCAATATGACTCTCGGTTATTATTTCCGTGTTTAAGATTATCTAGCTCATTAATTAATTCAAGCCCTTTGAAATAGCTTTCCATTAATTAATATCTTTTGTCTGGTTGGTTGAGAGCGGTTCAACATTATTATCCATACGGAAACTAGTTCCACTTGCAAGATTTGGTATGATAAAGCTTATGAACCTCCCAAGGAACAAATCGAACAAAGCGTGCTTGCACACGATTCTCCGTATTAAATCTTAGCAATCACATGTGACCAATAATATTGCCCAAGATAAAAAGTATTGAACCTCGTTGATTCTCTACCGATGATAAGTCAAAGCAATAGTTACCAACCACATGTGATTCTATTTAAGGAGCGAAGATTAAGAAATAACGAACCACCGAGGTCTAATTCTTCCTTGTTGATTACGAAGAATTTGTCCTCTGTGAGGTCCTATTCAATTGCATCGGTCATGCACTAGTGTAATCTTTTGGTCAAGACAAGCCAATCCGAGCCTTACACTTCAACCTTTCACGATTGATTGTTCATTTCCATCTAGGTCGTGAATAGTGTACTTTTAGTTACAAGGGACTGTTAATTTAATCTTCTGTGATCTGGTATCACTAAATAAACTACAATGTAACACGTCTTATTTAATGAAGCAGTTATGCAATAAATATATGTAACATTCGATGATATTTAAAGCATCAGTGATAAACAATTTATTTCAGTAAATAAGTCCGAAATTCAGTTTTGAATATACAAAGTAAAAGCATACTTTCCGGTATAATCCCAACAATCTCCCACTTATACTCAAAATGCGCTTTTAAGTATACTACAACATGTCTCGTGTAGTTCCTAATCGTGACATCTAATGTCACCTACACGAACCTAATAATTTCTCCCACTTATACTCAAAGCAGTTAGCAAAACCTGGATTTCAATGCTCCATCTTCTTCTTCTTCTTGTACTCCTTGTCCAGTGCTGTTAAAAGAATCGAGTCCTGTCACGCAGCGTTGTTCCATCCGGACGGCCAAGATTTTTTAGATCCTTTGTTCTCTGATCTTCCAAGCCCTGAGTTTTGGCATGCTGTTTATTTCGGCCTTAGTAGGTCTGATATTTGTCAAAATAACTAGTGGCGACAATGTTCATATTGATATTCTTGTAGGTAATTTGAGAAAGAGAAGTTGAAAACTATTGGCTTTTCATTCTAGTGTTGTAATAATTTCTTCGTGTAGCTCGTTTGGCTATCATCTATTTTTTTTTTTTTTTCAGATCTTAGGATACAATACAACATTGCTTATCTATTTTTCACTTTAATTCATGTCTCTTGCTACATCAATATGCAATACTTTGTGATCTTTTGATGCGGAAATGTTTAAAATTGTACATGCATGTTTCTGTTTGTGTTTGGAATAGCTTTTCGCTTCAAGGCTTCAAATACATGAAATTGTTCCCAAGGAGCCCATCACGGCAACACCCATAAAAGAAATATGAAAATGCCATATGGTGCATTAAAAATAAATGAAAAAAATCTGCTCAAGTCAATATCTGGACCAATTCTAAAATTTTAAAAAATTTATAAAATCAAAATTAAAAAAAGTCAAAACAATCGAGACAAATTTCAAAACGATGCAAGTTATTGAACTACATAAAGGAAAAATAAATACACATGTGGCAGGCGACCAGTTCGGTAACCTGCTGGAGCTGGTTCCTGAACTAATTTCAGAATTTTAAAAAACTCACATGATCAAAATAAATAGAGTGGGTCTCCTGTACACCAAGTGCGCACCGTGCACTCGGGTATATGAGTGACCCATTAAAAAAATGAGACCTTACCATTAGTGAAAATAAGGATCCAGTCAAAGTGAGTGCACGGATCTAGAGTCCGTGCACCAAGTGTATATGAGACCTTGCCAAATAAATAAGTCAATACAATTGAAACTAATTTGTAAACAATGCAAAGTTATTGGACTATAAAAAATATAATTTGAATTGGCCTCTAAATAATACTTTCTTTTACTTTCTATTAAAAATTATTGAATTTTTTGTAGCTCAATAATTTTGGATCGTTTTAAAATTGGTAGTTTAGATTTCAGAATTTATATCGCCACTGTATGTTTCGCCTATTTTTGAATTTAGTCCAAAAAAACTGGCACCAACCGGTTTTCTAACCGGTCAACCGCCACGTGGAATGTTTTTTCATTTCTCCTTTATTTTTTAGGGTGTGTGTATCTTCTATTTTTTATTTTTTGTTTATTTTTATTCACTTATTTAATAGGGTTTCGGGTTGGGTCGGTTTTTTGAGTCGGGTTTAGGGATTCGGGTCATAACATTTTAGATCGATCCTTCAATTTTATGTTAATTATTTCTTTCCCAAGTTTTACCTCTGTTTTCCCTACATAATTTGGACTTAGTAACATTAACTGGGTTATGATTAGTGTTATGTATTTTTCAAACTTCCTCCCTTCCATATTTGTTATGCTTATTTATTCCTTAACGTTTTGTTAGGTGCAAGGTATTCCTTAACTGACCCTAACCGTGCCGACCTTGTTAAATAATTGAATAAAAATAAATCAATAATAACTTACCGTGACAATACTATAACTTGATATGTGCGGGACCAAATTCAAAACGGCCCAAAGTTATTGGGCTAAAAAACTTTAATCCCTATTAAAAATAAGGATAAGTACAATTTGTTTGTCCTTCAACTTGTACCAATTTTAATTTTTGCCCCCTTAGTATTTTATTTTTGAAATTAGTCCTCACTATTTACAAATTTCAGCACTATAGTCCCTTTAAGGACTAACATAGGTATCTCATTAGGCAATTCGCATCATGTATAAAAGAAAATTAAAATGTAGCATCAACATGAAAGAAGCAGAAAGTTTATACCTAATAATTTAACACAAAAACACATTTTTTACTGAATATAAGTCATAATATGTCGCAAAAATTGTGAATTTTCTCGCATAAATATCTACGATGTGGAGCACCGGGAATTAAGAAGCAGAATTTTGGCGCGCTGTGTATTTCGATTTTAATGGGTCTTGTTGTTGCATCAATAGTTCATGCTCGGCGATGTGCTATATATATCAAAATAATTAGCGACAACAATGTTAATATTGCTATTCTTGTAGATAATTTGAGAAAGAAAAGTGGAAAACTATTGGTTTTTTCATCCTAGAGTTGTAATGATTTCTTCGTTTAGTATTGAAGAAATTGTCATCTGGCCATCATCCATTTTTTGATTTCATGATCGTAGGATACAATAAAACACGCTTAACTATTTTTCATTTTAATTCATATCTCTTGCTCCACAATATGCAATACTATGTGATTAAGATTTTTTTTTTTTTTTTTTAATATTTTGTAGCATCTTGCATAATTTGGAAACCCAACAAGATTTGAGTTCTAATGTATCATATTCGTACTTGAAAATCCAGCAAAAAACTATGAGTAGTTGAACGCCGAAGGACACCGATTCCCTTACCCCACACAGTTAAGAAATAATTTCGACTACATATTACATTTAGGAAAATCCATGAAGTTGCAAAGTAAAAAAATCAACATATGGCTGTTATGAAATATGAAAAACAATAAATATGCATGTCGATTTGGTAGGCCATGTATGAATGGAGGTATATATATATAAGTGTTAAGTGCAAGAAAAATGAGATATACACTTATAAATTTAATTAACTTAACTTGTATAAACTGATTATTCTTGTCATGCATATTTGTCCATTAACCTACTCATCGAACTTTAAATTTAATTAACTTAACTTGTATACATTTATTATTCTTGTCATGCATATTAGTTCGTTAACCGACTCTTCGATTAAAAGACCGTTTGATAAGCTTATTTTAAATATCATATAAATTTTATTATTTTATAAGTTGTTTTAAAAATTTATAAGATGCAATTTGAAATGCTTTAATTTGAGCATTTGAATTAATAGTAAAATTATATGCACGAGACTTTTTCTTGACTTCTCATTACGTTATTATGTGAGACTGGAAGGGTGTTAAGTTTGATGCAATAGACAAGCACAATACCTTATTAAAAAAATTATCATTAAATTATTGTAAAAGACATGAGTTCAATTCACTTGCTTATATTTTTTTTTTGGTTGAATTTGCACCTTACCTTATTAAAAAAATTATCATTAAATTATTGTAATAAAATCAAATAGATTGTTTCGAAAAAGAGTTGATCTCATGTGCCTTTCAAGTTGCAGACGTGCAAGACTCATAATGTATTTTAGAAATATATGTCGAGACTTTTCCTTTGACTTCTCATTACATTAAAAACATAAACATAAGTTGATTTGGTTTGGCTGGTTTGGGGGTTAAGCTGATGCAATAAATAAGCATAGTAATAAAGTCATGAGTTCAATTCAAGTGCTTATATTTTTTCCGATTGAATTTGCATGTTACCTTACAAAAAAATATTAAACTATTGTAATAAAATTAAATAGATAATTTTTCTATGAATTGATTATATTTTGTTTAGATAAAATAAGTAGGTTTTAAACATTATATCATGATCATGTAAGGAAAAAAACTTAAATCTCTAAATTTCTTCTTCAGCATAAAAGGATCAAAGAGAAAAACAAAATTAAAATAATCTTTATTCTTCTCAATATTATAGGAAAATAAATCTGATTTGTTGGGCCATACACATGTAATTGGGTTCCATCATTGGACTGATTAAAGCTACATTTGGGCATATAACCCTTTTGGAACTAATAAGGGTGATGCTAATATTTAGAGTGATATTTGTGTGAATCAATTGCACACGGTTGCAATTGGATTCAATTTTAATTTCGATTAATTACAACTTAAAATTTGGGTAATTTCACTCTCTATATTTTTTTTTTATTTCTCGAACCATGAAAAATGAATCCTGAACTCGAACCCTGAACCCTGAACCATGAACTGTTTGGGCTCCGGGTCAGGATGGGTCAGTCCGGATTGGGTCCGGATTCGGGTCTTGTTCAGAATTTGAAATATAATTTAAAAAAATCCTAAAATCCAATTACACCAATTCTAAATTGATGCAAAGGGTGCACACAAATATTTGCTTAATACTCCATCCGTCCTGATTTTGATTATCCACTTTCCATAAATAGCCGTCCTAATTTTGTTTATCAATTTCAAAATAAGGCAATAAAATAACATTCATACTATTTAAATAATATTAATTAAGGTTAATTTAAAAAAAATATATATGCTCTTAATTTGTCTTTAAAAACTGTAGAATGACATTTATTAAAGGGGTGTATAATTGTTAAAGAGCGTGGCGATACACTTTGCCATTTTAAGAAATAAACAACTTATGTTAGAATGTTTGTTTTAGCAAAATGGATAGTGGATTTACTTACGGTCTAGCTAACAGGCTGATTGGAGATTGACCCATAGAACTTAATATTAAGAATTTTCTTATAATTTTATATAGGAAAATGTCAATTCAGGGCCTGAAAGATTACAAAACTATCAATTTAACGTCTTAAAGATTTTTTCTATCGATTCAAGGCTTAGAAGATAGAAAACTATCGATTCAGGGCCTGAAAGATAAAAACTATCAATTTGAGGCTCACACATTTTAAGACCATGTTTGACACTTATATTTCATATCCTTATTCATGTTTTTTTTTTAATTTTTAGGGTTTACGGCTCAGGGGGATTTAGGGTTCATGGTTCAAGGTTTATGGTTCAGCTAACATAGTGCGAGCAGCTTCCTTGAGAGTTCTGTTTTCTCAGATTCGCTTCTCCATTTTGTTGTGGTGTTCTTGCGGTGGCGTCTCATCTTTGTATACCAAACTCGATTAAAAATCAATAATAAAGGAATTGTAAACTCTGTACCTTTTATCGTCGATTTTTACTATCTTGACACCCTTCTCGTTTTTGTAGCTTCTTGGCGATTCGGGTATCTTTGTCGTTGTCTCATTCTTCTTGTATAAGAATACAACCCAAGTAAACTTGGAATAATCATCCACGATTACTAGAGTATATTTAGATCCTTGAGATCGACGGTGGTGTATGGGTCGAATAGATCCATATGGGCGATTGCAATTACTCTCTTTGGATCTTTGGTCCAGTATTCCCTGAATGGCCTTTAACTTGTTTTCCCTTCCGACATCGCGCACATATGCGATCTTTGGAGAATATCTCATTGGAAGTCCCTCAACCAAAGACATCCTAGCTATCTTGTTAAGAGTTTTGAAGTTCGGATGGCTTATTCTTTTGTCTTGAGCCAACCGCTACTTTTAGAACTCTTAACAATTAAGCATGTATTCCTTGGGCAATTGTTCCAATCATTTTATGTGTAGATCGTGTCTTTCCTTGAACGGTTAGCAAGGTTTGTTGAGTGGCTCGATTCCCTAATCGATACACTTGTCGCTCGAGAACTAAACGCTGAATCCGTTGTCGCATGAGAATTGTAATCTTGATAGTAGATTGTGCTTTAATCGCCGACATCTGAGACTCCGATTACTTGTACATCATCATTCTCTAAGGTTCGAATCCTTTGGTAAAACCAAAGTTATCATCACCGAAAGAGTACCGTGGGCCTTCTTGTTCTTTGTAAAAGCTAAGGAGATGTTTGCTTCCAAATATGTGCCTTGAGCATCCACTATCGATGTACCAGATAGTTGTTTGTGCACCTCCTTTGTTGGCGATCCCCACGCGAACTGCCAATCAAATCGGGCTTTAGGTACCCCTTTGGAATTGGGTCTGGGGGGTTAGTGGTGGATTTAGGGATCCACACAAGCGAAAGCACTTCTATGAAAATCGATAGATTAGAAGGTCGATTTGTCTCTCATACATATCAACATAATCATACGTCTCTTTATATGCTTTACGATTAGTATGATTTTTTTCGTGTGAGCCTTGGGTGACTTAGAAGACTTGGGATTTTTTCTTTATATTTTGTCTTCTTTTAATCGGTGTGGCTCGGTGCATTAATACTAGATCTCTACGGTTATAAGGGTAGGTACGACCGCTACCATCGAAAGATTCATATCTTTTTGGCATAGGTGGTCTTTGCGGTTTACCTATAGCTTGCTTATTAGGCGGTGACCTTGATTGGGTCTCAGATTAGATTTCCTTCTTACGGGGTTGTCTCTCTTCGATACCTAATCTGTTGTCAAAGTTGAGGTTTCTTGAAGAACCGGGTTCTTCTGTTGATTTCTAGTGATGCTTAATCGATTGGGGTCCATTTTGTTCCCTTCGATTAGGCACCTGCCTTACTTTTCGGCGAGTCTTTTTCCCTTATCGGATACAAGTTTAGCTTTTAGTGTATCTTTGTCGAGACTCGTTTGATTACACCCTTCAAGTGAATCAAGCGGGGCTTTTGAGGATGTGAGAAGGGTTCTCATACCCAATTCCCTTCTTGTTAGTCGGCGTTCGAAAATAGGTGTTCATATCTTGAAAGGTTTTAGATGACTTTCGTGAAAACCTCTATTTTCTTCATGAAACTATCTCAATAGATTTTAGACTCTCGTGTAGTCGGAATAGCTCATCAAATTTAGCTTGAAGGATTTTGAAATCATCGACTTGTTGTTTGTTGATTGCTAGCCGATCTTTGATCCGCTTCTCCCGATCGTAAGATTTAACTTTCGAATGTTAAGTTCTCGGTTACCTTTCGGCGGTTTCAACGGATTTCGATCAAGTAGCTTTCTTTGAGAGCGTTCTCTTTAACAAGCCGATTATTTTCGATCCTTAGCTTGTCATTTTAAACTTCCACTATAGTAAGTGTCTCTTTGCATCGGAGATCATCAAGCAATTGCTTTCGAGTAGAGCTGCAAGTCAATCTCTCCAAGGTGTGCTAATAATAGCGGTGTGGAAATTGAAAAGGAAGGTTTGGAGGTTACCTCGGATTGGTCCTCCTTGGCCATCGGGCGGACTTCATCGTCATTTGAAGAGAATATCGGATCTTCATGCTCGTGGAAGTCAACAACCGCTTATCGGACGAAGTCTTCTCTGGATGAGTAGCGAGTCATCGGAAAGCGGAGATAGGAATCATCAATTCGGATGTGTCGTGACGGGGCTTTCCTATCTCTCGAGGTGTTGCTCTCTTTTGTTCGTTTTCTCTTCTCTTTCTCGAGAGTCGGTCGGGGTAGTCGGTCTTTGTAGTGACTGGGTTTCTCGCGATTGAAGCATGATCCTCGATCTCTTGAACTTCCTCTGCCGGTGGAGTCACTCCGTCTGTAGGATCTGTCGGTGACTTCCTTTACGAAGATAATCCGAGCTTCTTACATCGGATCTATTATCTCTTCTCTCATCCGCCGGATCATCTCTTTTTTTTTTCTTCTCTGTGATCTCTTGATCATCGGATCCGGTTCTTTCTAGTGATCTGTCGGTTGGCCTCTGTTTTTTTGTTGTCTTGATAGTATTTGTAGAATCTCCGATACTTACCAAAAGCCGAGTATTTGTTCTTTCAAGTTTCACAGTAGCGAGCAATCTGTTATGCTTGACTCATTATGTTTCCAACAGGTTCAGTGGCCTTCGATCTGCTGCTGGTTGCTTTAAATGCAACTGATTTAGACGTTGAGGCTTCAGCAGGCATCTCGTCTTCATCTGCTTGTCCTCTTTCGATTAAATCAAAATCGTGAGCTTTAAGGCTTAGGAACAAGCTACGGCTTCATCTTTGAAATATCTTGGCAATCCTTGATTCTGGTGACTTTCATGTCCCATTTCTTGGTGAGAGATCTTAAGATCTTGTAGTTGATATCTTTGTCTGACATCTCTCTTCTAAGTTCTCGTAGCTTATTTATTGACATGGTGATCCTCCCATCGAGCTCGTTGATGGTCTCGTTGGGCAACATCTTTAGCTTTTCGAACTTCACCGGTTAAACTTGTAGTCGGTGTCTTTGATCGATCATTTCTTCCGATATCTCGCCAAGATTATCGCATTGCTTTCGCAGTTTTGAGATACTTTATCTTCTTCTTGGTGACTTTATCCATCGTCTTCATGATTATATGCTGGCGATTGTATCTAGAGTATCTGACTTTCTTTCTTCGCATCCATCCATCAATTTGGGCTTTTTTTAGTACAAGACACGGTGCAAAAAACGGATCTCCTCCAACCTTTGGGTTGTCGTGATATATGATGATGGGTCCTCGTTCAATAACTTCCATCATTATGCCGCTTTTATCGATCCTAGATGGTTACATATATATGGCCCAATCTGCATACTCATCAATTGAAAACTTAGGCAAATCATGATACATGCGGAGGTATTATCCATGCCGAGTGATTTTGAAAAGCGAATGAGTTTTGAAAATGGTTTTTCAAGATCTGTTCAAATGACCACAAAGATTCTTCCTCAAGAATCGATGATACTCAAACCCGATTAGTGCGTAGAACCCCGCTCGATACCCACTTGTAGGTCCCGAGCGGGTTTTGTGAGGTGGAAGTCTAGAGGAAGGGGTGAATAGACTTCCAAAACTTTTTCGTGCCGGATCGGTGTGATTTTAGACAGATTACCCGTCGAGTCGAAGTGTATCGGTTTAGGACCGATGTTCAATCTTCTTGAGTGCCTAAGGCGGATCGGCTCAATATCTGTAAGTTTAACTGAGTGGTGCAGAAGCTTATTTTTACCCGTGTAAAAAACCAGTTTTATCAAATCAGATTCTTAAGTCAGTTTTCAATCAGCTGACTAAGGTGTCAACCTGATCAGATCAGTTGCTTGGTGCAGACTGAGCTTAACTTAGAATATGTATGCAGTTTAAACTCAGTTGTGTGAATAGTGTAAAGTAATAAGATAGCAAGTAAATGCACACAAGACTTTTTAAATTGGTTCAGACGAAACCCGTCCTACGTCCACTCTTCCCTTAACACAGGGGAACCTTAACCGAACTTAACATGTTGGACTTATACCCCTCACGGGATGGCCGAGATGTTTACCGAGTTCTCACTCTTACAAACTTAACCTGCGGGACTTATATCCTTTACAGGATGGCCGAGATGTTTATCGAGTTCTCACTCTACAAACGTAACTTGCGGGACTTATATCCTTTACAGGATGGTCGAGATGTTTATCGAGTTCTCACTCTACAAACGTAACCTGCGAGACTTATATCCTTTACAGGATGGCCGAGATGTTTATCGAGTTCTCACTCTACAAACGTAACCTGCGGGACTTATATTCTTTATAGGATGACCGAGATGTTTATCGAGTTCTCACTCTACAAACTTAACCTAACTTGCGTTTGGGTAAAGAATGTTTGAGGGTTCCAACTGAAAATCTATCCTGGTGTTTAGGTAGCCAAAATGCTAGTGGATAGGATTTCTTGCTAAGAACTATGGGATGAACACTCTAAGAATAATCTTCAACTATGGTGTTCTTCGAGCGGAAATTCTTCCTGAATTTTCTTGCGTGAATATTGTTGTTCCGCTTGCTCAATAGTTCATGTGTAGTGGTTGGTCTCACTTGTTGGTCCTTGTCTTCAAAATGAAGATCGATCCCATTTTATAGACCTCAAAATCAAAGAGCCGTTGGAGAGCAATTTGAATTTCGGGCTATAATAGGTAGGTTGTGGGAGGATATGATTGTGGCGTCTTTCGATTATCGGCGTCAGTAGGCATAATTAAGCGCCCGTTTTTTTGTCCTTGGCGTCGTATCATAATGTCGGCTCTTTTTGTGCGTGTCGCTTTCTCGCCCCAGGCGGCACTTGAAATTTGTCCGTTAGGCGATTGATATTCCTTTTGTAGAAGATTCGTCTTATGCGGTGTATCTTTTTTATTGTCACGGGTGTGGTGACTTGATCAAATGAATGGTCGATCTACCTTGTTGAGTCTTCGATGCGAGGTTGTCTTAGCACAATATCACGAGAACTCGTGATATAGGTCTTTAGGTCTTCTTGGTAGTCTTCGATCTTGGTGACTCTCGAGCCTCGATGTCTTGATCATCTTGAGTCTTGAGGTTTATTCTTGAGTCTTGAGTTTATCACGAGTCTTGAGTTCATCCGAGTCTTGAGCTTATCTGAGTCTTGAGTTCATCCTGAGTCTTGATGTCTTCTTGTCTTCACGATCTTGACTTCTTGTCTTCTAATTTGTGCTTAGTCTTCCGATCATCGACCTTATCCGGGTCATCCGATACTTCGACGACCTATACATATTGAGTTCCCCTCAATATGTGACCTATCTTTACATCAACTATCTATACATTTAATTTGGTCATCTTAATTTGATTCTAAGTCATCGATCATTAACTGTGTCCGAGGTCCTAATACAACTGTTTTGGAACTTCCATCAAAACTAAATTCTGATTTCCCAACACTTATGCATATTATTATTTATTTGAGTTCATCATGTCGCAACCATTTAATCCTTTGTTCAATATACTTAAAGACAATTTGCTTCTTGGTGAAAACTTTGTTGATTGGAGTCGTAAACTTACTATTGTCATTATCATCGCACAAAGCCATGGCGGGTTCTCACTACACCTAAACCGGAAAATCCAAAAGATGAGTCCCTTAAAAGCGGTTAAGAAAGAATATCGATCGGGGGGCGTTCAGCGAAATGGCAAAGTGTACCATCTTGGCTTCTATGTCGGATGTGTTGCAACACCAACACGAGCGTTGAGACATTGCGGACATCATGACTAGTCTTAAAGCGATGTTTCAACATCAAGCCGTGTGGCTCGTCGGATCACCATGAGGGACTTGCTCTCTATGAAAATGGTGGAGGGAACGCCGTAAGGGAGCACGTTCTCCGGATGATGGCTCACCTTAACAAACTTGAGGTACTTGGTGCGAATATGATATCGAGACCCAAATCGATTTAGTGCTCCATTCTCTGTAGAAAAGTTTTGAGCGCAGTTCGGGTTGAACTATCGGATGAATAATCGAAGTTCTCGATGCGATCCATTGCAAGCTTTGGTCTCGGCGAGAGGCGATATTGGGGCAAAAGAGCCAAGTCTTGGTGGCAAATGGACCTTCTTCTTCTTCTAGGCCAAGGGTGGTAAGAACAAGAAAAGGGACAAGAGCCACAAGCAAGTGAACTCAAGTGTTGCCAAAGGCAAAAAGAAAAGGTGAAGGGAGGTGGAGGAGTGAGCAAGCCCGACTAGGGGAGGTGTTTCAAGTGCGGTGAGAGGACATTGGAGGTCGACTGTTCCAATCCTAAAAAGGAATGGAAAGAAAGGTAATTCTCACGCACTAGTTGTTGAAACTTGCTTAGCAGCGTATGCCTCCCATTCATGGGTGGTGGATCTGGATCCATCGTGATCATGTTTGTTTCACTTTTCTGAGGGGTTCAAGCGGACCCGACAACTTAGTGGGAGTGAGATCCTCATCACCTTGGGCGATCTTCTGAGAGTGGCAAAATTTGCGATGGGAGAAGTGCACACTGTCTTTTGAAGGCGAGTTTTAATTTTAAGAGATGTACTTTACGTTCGAATTTTAGAAAGAACTTAATTTACATTTCAAAACTTTACCTTGATGGATATTCGGTTACTTTTGATAAAGTTGTTACCATTTCTCTTTACGATAAATTTATCGTCATGGAGCGTTGTTAAGTAATCTCTATACAATTAAGCGTGTGCACATCACTCACGAAATGCATCCTATAACACATCAATTGTTTCCAACAAAAGAAAACATTCATCAGACGTGAACTAAACACTTCTATGGCATCTAAGATTGGGACATATTAATCCAAAAAGGATCCAAAGGTTGGTAGAAGATAGTTCACTGGAGTCTCTCCAAGTTGAACCAATTCCAACTGCGAATCATGTTTGGAGGGTAAAATGACCAAGAGGGCATTGAGCGAGGGAATAGAGCCAAAGAAGTGTTAGAAATCGTTCACCAGGGCGTATGTGGTCAAATGTCAACCATGGCAAGAGGAGGTTACGAGTATTTCGTAACTTTTATTGATGATTACTCGATGTACGGTTATATTTTCCTTATGAAGCATAAATCTGAGACCTTTGAGAAATTCAAAGAATTTAAGGCTCAAGCAGAGAATCATAGGGAAAAACGTATCAAGTCTCTACGATCCGATCATAGGCGAGTACCTCAAATGATGAGTTTTGAACTACTTTGTCGGATGAAGGATTGCATCCCAATTAATCGAACCGGAACCCCTCAACAAAACGGGGTTGCAGAGCGAAGAAACAGAACTCTTTTGGAAATGGTTAGATCAATTGAGTTATGCGGATCTTCCCAAGTCGTTCTGGGGTCATGCCTTGGAAATAGCGGCTTATCTTCTGAACTTGATGCCATCCAAATCGGTTCCCAAAACTCCCAAACAATTGTGGACCGGGCGCAAGCCTAGTTTGAGACACATGAGAATTTGGGGGTGTCCGGCCTACGTGTTGTACAAGGAAGCCGGCAAATTGGATCCTCGATCAGAATTAAGACTGTTTATAGAATTGTTGGGGAATAAGTTGCACAGATCTATTCTGGGTGAATATTTAAATACAAATTTAATTCTTATAATTATTACTAGCATGAATTAATCCTATATTAATTCAAATAATAATCCAACAACATATCATGCATATAATTAATTCACGTAAAACCTACACATGCGGAATTCTACGAGTTTACGTGAACGTACCTCTTGGGATGGCAATGGTCTGGCTGATTAGACCAACCAAAAGAACTTCCCAAGTATTCCCTTAATCCTTGTTCGACTAGCCGGTGGTAGGACACTTGCGAACAATTAACAAAAGGAAAATAAATTATGTTGCACCACCTTTGTGGATTTACTAATTTTTCCAACACATGGAATTGTACTTGGTAATGAAAGAGTCATCCCCTATTTATAGAGCATAGGTGGTCGAAATTTTGGGTAGAAAATAATGTGGGAAAATCTTTTCTTGATCTCCAAGAAATCTTGAATATATCTCCTATATTCTTTTTCCCATAATTATAATATTCCACAAAATCCCACCTACTCTTTGTTATGGGATATTTTCGAAAATAAAAGGCAAGGTTCCAAGATTTGGATCTTCTCGAATTTATGAGATATTCTTGTATTTCAAGAAATACATATCTTCCATAATATCTTTTCAAGAAAATCAAGAAAATCTCTCTTGCCCTTTATATTTCAAAATTTTCGAAATTATCTTCATGAATAACCAAGTGGGAGATTTCTTGAATTTAATGAGATAATCTTGTATTCCAAGAATACATATCTTCATTCCATAACAAAATTCAAAGAAAATCTTTCTCCCAACATATCTATAATTTTCGAAAATTTAGTAGGAAAAATAAGCAACAATATTTATTTTATTTTAATCACATTTTCAGTTATTGGACTATATGTTGGGCTACTTAGGGGGCCTTTAGGAGAATTGAGATTGGACCTTCTAATGGACCTTGAATATCTAATATTGAGCCACAATATTATTCAAGCCCATAAATATTAACTAATCCCACTACATAATTAATATTTCACTATCCATCTTAACCCATATTAATACAGTCAATATGGCTCCGGTTATTATTTCCGTGTTTAAGATTATCTAGCCCATTAATTAATTCAAGCCCTTTGAAATAGCTTTCCGTTAATTAATATCTTTTGTCCTTGGTCAAGGAACGGTTCAACATTATTATCCATCTGGGAAACTAATTCCACTTGCAAGATTTGGTATGATAAAGCTTATGAACCTCCCAAAGGGGGCAAATCAAACAAGCGCATTTTGCACCGCGATTCTTCAGTATTAAATCTTAGCAATCACATGTGACCAATAATATTGCCCAAGATAAAAAGTATTGAATCTCGTTGAATCGCTACCCATGATAAGTCAAAGCAATAGTTACCAATCCTACGTGATCCTATTTAAGGGACGAAGATTAAGAAATAACGAACCACTGAGGTCTAATTCTTCCTTGTTCGATTCAAGAATTTATCCTCCCTGTGAGGTCCTATTCGATTGCATCGGTCATGCCTAGTGTAATCTCTTGGTCAAGACAAGCCAATCTGAGCCTTACACTTCAACCTTTCATGATGGGTTGTTCATTTCCATCTAGGTCGTGAATGGCGTACTTTTAGTTACAAGGGACTGTTAATTTAATCTTCTGTGATCTGGTATCACTAAATTAACTACAATGTAACACATACGACTTATTGAACAGTTATGCAGTAAATACATGTAACATTCGATAATATTTAAAGCATCAGTGATAAACAATTTATTTCAGTAAATAAGTCCAAATTTCAGTTTTGATTATACAAAAGTAAAAGCATATGATGAGGCAATCCAAGACAAGGATGCGGTTTCTTGGCAAAAGGCAATGAAAGCAGAAATGGGGTCTATGGATCATAACAGAGTGTGGGAGCTAGTCGAACCACTTATGGGGTCAAACCTATTAGTTGCAAGTGGGTATACAAGAGAAAGAGAGGATCGGACGGGAAGGTGGAAACCTTCAAGGCAAGGCTTGTGGCGAAAGGTTATACTCAGAAAGAAGGGATCGACTATGAGGAAACCTTTTTTCATGTAGCGATGCTTAAGTCCATCCAGATTCTCTTGTCGATTCTTTGCGACATCTCGATTTTGAAATCGGCAAATGGATGTCAAGACGACTTTCCTTAACGGAAGTCTTGATGAGGAAATCTATATGCAACAACCCCAAGGCTTCATTAAAAGGGCCAAGAACACCTAGTTTGTAAGCTCATGAAGTCCATTTACGGACTCAAAACAGCATCGAGCTTGGAACCAATGTTTTGATCATGTTATTAAGTCTTATGGGTTTGATCAAAACGAGTTCGAAAGTTGTGTGTACAAAAAGCGTTTCGGAAGCGCATTGGTATTCTTAGCACTATATCGTAGATGACATTACGCTCATCGGGAGCGATGTAAAGGTGTTATCGGACGTAAGGGCATGGCTTTCAAAAACAGGTTTGATATGAAGGACTTAGGGGAAGCGGGCACATCCTTGGGATCAAGATCACTCGAGATCGCAAGAAAAGGATGATAGGCTTATCGCAAGCTTTCATACATAGACCTTTGTCTTGAAGCGATTCAACATGCAGGATTCCAAGAAAGGCTTCGTACCTTTCAAACATGAAATCCATCTATCCAAGGAAATTTGCCCTAAGACACAAAGAGAGATAGATGACATGAAAGGCATTCCTTATGCTTCGGCTGTCGGAAGCCTTATGTATGCAATGTTGTGAGACCCGGATATCGCTTTGCCGTTGGCATGGTGGCAAGATATCAAAAGTAAGGGGGAGAGAACATTGGGATCTACGATTAAAAACATTCCAAGTATCCGAAAAGAACTTCGAGATAGAATGTTGGTTTATCAGTCGGATAATCTAATCCTCATAGGCTACACGGACTCGAATTTTCAATCAGACATAGATTCTAGAAAATCTACCTCCGGTAGTGTGTTTTGCATGGGGGGAGGAGCCATGACATGGAGAAGCGTCAAGCAAAAATGCGTCGCGGATTCTACCATGGAAGCCGAATATGTTGCTGCTTGCGAGGCAGCGAAAGAAGCGGTTTGACTCAAGAACTTCCTAGTGGACTTGGATGTAGTTGGAATTTGCCCGGCCAGAATCCTTTGTTTATTGTGACAATGCCGGAGCAGTTGCAAATTCAAAGGAACCAAGAGCCCACAAGGCCAGCAAACACATTGAAAGGAAATACCATCTTATACGAGACATCGTTAAGAGGGGAGATATAGAGGTGGAAAAGATCGTGTCGAAGACAACCTAGCTGATCCATTCACAAAGGGTCTGCCTCAGAACACATTCGAGAGACATGTGGAAGGGATGGGTGTCAAGACCGTTGCCAATCTGCTTTGAGTATAAGTGGGAGACATTATTAGGTTCGTGTTAGGTGACATTATATGTCACGGATCTACACGAGACATGCTGTAGTATACTTAAAAGCAGACTTTGAGTATAAGTGGGAGATTGTTGGGATTATACTGGAAAATATGCTTTTACTTTGTATAATCAAACTGAATTTCGGACTTATTTACTGAAATAAATTGTTTATCACTGATGCGTTAAATATTATCGAATGTTACATATATTTATTGCATAACTGTTCAATAAATAGTATGTGTTACATTGTAGTTAATTTAGTGATACCCGATCACAGAAGATTAAATTAACAGTCCCTTGTAACCAAAAGTTACACCATTCATGACCTGGATGGAAATGAATAATCCATCATGAAAGGTTGAAGTGTAACGCTCAGATTGGCTTGTCTTGACCAAAGAGATTACACTAGTGAATGTCTATTGCACTGAAGAGGACCTACAGGAGGACAAATTCTTCAGAACTGAACTAGGAAGAATTAGACCTCAGTGGTTCGTTATTTCTTAATCTTTGTCCCTTAAATAGGATCACGTGTGGTTAGTAAGTATTGCTTTGACTTATTACGGGTATAGAATCAACGAGGTTCAATACTTTATATCTTGGGCAATATTATTGGTCACATGTGTAGCTAAGATTTAATACGAAGAATCATGTGCAAGTACGCTTGTTCGATTTGCCCCCTTGGGAGGTTCATAAGTTTTATCATACCAAATCTTGCAAGTGGAACTAGTTTTCGGTATGAGTAATAATGTTGAACTGTTCCTTTACTAAGGATAAAAAGATATTAATTAATGGAAAACTATTTCAGTGGCTTGAATTAATTAATGTGCTAGATAATCTTAAACACGAGAAATAATAACCTGGAGCCATATTGACTGTAATATGGGTTAAGTTGGATAGTGTAATATTAATTATGTAGTGGGATTAATTAATATTTATGGGCTTGAATAATATTGTGGCTCAATATTAATAATTCAAGATCCATTGGAAGGTCCAATCTTAATTCTCCTAAAGGCCCCCCAAGTAGCCCAACATTTAGTCCAATAACTGGAAAATGTGTTTAAAAATAAAATAAATATTTGTTGCTAATTTTCCATTTTTTTCGAAATTTATGGATAAGAGGGGAGAAAGATTTTCTTTGAATTTTGTTATGGAATGAAGATATGTATTCTTGAAATACAAGATTATCTCATTAAATTCAAGAAATCTTCCACTTGGTTATTCATATAGCAAGTTTCGAAATTTTTGAAAATAAAGGGCAAGAAAGATTTTCTTGATTTTCTTGAAAAGATATTATGGAAGATATGTATTTCTTGAAATACAAGAATATCTCATAAATTCAAGAAGATCCAAATCTTGAAATCTTGACCTAATATTTTCGAAAAATCCATAATGTTGATAAGGTGAGATTTTTGTGGAATATTATAATTATGGGAAAAAGAATATATGATATATATTCAAGATTTCTTGGAGATAAAGAAAAAGTTTTCCCACATTGTTTTTCTTCCCAAATTTTCGCCCAACACCTATCTATAAATAGGGGATGATTCTTTCATTCACAAGTGCAATTCCATGTGCTGGAAAAATTAGTAAATCCATGAAAGTGGTGCAACAATTTTATTTTTCCTTTTAGTTAATTGTTCGTGGGAATCCTACCACCGGATTATCGAGCAAGGATTAAAGGAATACATTAGGAAGGCTTTTTGGTGTGTTTCATCGACAAGTACATTGCCATTCCAAGAGGTAAGTTTACGTAAACTCGTAGTAATTCCGCATGCGTAGGATTTACGTGAACTGTTTATATGCATGATTTATTGTTGAATTATTATTTGAATTAATATAGGATTAATTCATGCTAGTAATAATTGTTAGAATTAAATTTGTATTTAAATATTCATCCCGAATAGATCCAGACAATTCGTTTCCCAACAGTTATATTTTTTATGTAAATAATTTGCACTTTTTAACATAATAAATTGCACGTTTCTAAAATACATTATGAGTGCACGGTGCACCCAGATGCATACAATACCTACCCATATTAAAATTGATGGAAAAGTCAAACGCATATGCAAGATTTGATTATTTTGTCGTATTTAATATTTCATAGAAATTAATAAGAAAATAATAGAATACGAAAAAAATACTCCTAGAATGAATAAAGTAATATACATATTCCTAAATCTGAAGAACACAGGCTTCATTTTTGACCATTTTCGCGTGTTTTCTCTTCTCCCACCAAATTAGTCATCGAAAATGGCAACGAAGAAACTGCAATTGAGCTCCGATTCCGCTTCGAATTTGTATCTGTTCCTCAAAGTATATGATTTCACGAGATGGGTTATCTTATCCCCAATTCGATTTGGGTTTTCGTTAAAATCTCCAGTTTTCGCCTCTGTTTCTCCCATTTTACTGTAAAGGTGAGCTCTCTCTGTTCAATAAATGTTGAGAAATACCGTTTTTATAGGTGATTTCTGGTGTTTTGAAATTCAATTTTTTTTGTAAAGACCGATTGGGGTTAAATTAGCTAGCGCGTGTTGATTTAGGGCTTATCTCTATAATTAATAGATAAGGGGTGTCGCCTTGATCCCCACTTCATGATATTTTTTATTTTTTTACATTATCCATTTTTTGATTCTGTTACAGTGAATCTCTCGTGTGATTTTTTTATTTTTGAAAAAAAAGAAGCAATCTCGAACTCTCTTGTTTCCTTATATGTCCACCATTCTGTTATGAAAATCAAGGATATTAGATAAGATAGATATTTAGTAACCGCGTAATCATCTACTTATAAATATCAGACTCACTCTCATACATTCTCCCTTTCTTTTCTCACAAGTATTTTCAATTAAATTCATCGCTAGAAAATTATACAGAGAATTCAATAGTGAAAATTCAGTTTTTGATCGATGGGTTCATTTGAATTTTGTCCAGCGGATGTTCGTGTCCTTGTTGTAGATGATGATATGCAGGAGTTGAAGAGTGTTGAAAGGATGCTTACAATGTGTGACTATAAAGGTACATTAATCAATTTCTCTGTTATTTTTAATGCATGCAAATTACAATGTGAGATGCCTTGCAACATTGTTGATTATGAACTTGAAATTTCAAACATTGACATTTAACTTTTAGTGATTGCAAATTTATTATTGTTTTGAATTTACATGAATTTATATAAATTCTGCCTTTGAAATCCTTTGATTCGAGAATCTGGGGACTTTTCCTTGACTTTTCATCTACATTAGAACACGTTTTGGTTAAGAATTTAGACGCGTTTTATAAATTGCTTTTGAATTATGTTGAGAGAGAGTCTCTCGAATTAACTTATGGATTTTGTGAGTTTCAGTAACGTCGTGCAACTCAGCGACAGAGGCAATTTATATGCTTGGATATAAAAACGAGAGGTTTATGTTTGACATTGTAATGACTGATGTGAACCTGGGCGACGTGGATAGCTTCGAGTTTCTTAAATATATTAGTCTCAACTTGGAAATTCCAGTGATACGTGAGTCTTCTTCTTCTTCTTTCCTCTCTACATGTATGTATATAAATGTTAGTTTTAATCCAGTTTGTTTATGATATATTAATTAGTAATGTCGAGATGAAGAAACGAGCAAGGTGATGAAAGGGGTTGAATGCGGCGCTTGTGATTACCTTGTAAAGCCTATAAGAAGGAAGGACCTACAGTACATATGGCTACACGTGTTCAAGAAAAGAATGCAGATACAATATGAATTCGAAGATAGCCTTATTATGGGTGGTTCGATTTCTGAAGATGGTTCAATTCTAGAAAGAAAAGAAAGGACTTGGAAATTGCGGGTGGCTTTTCCAGCTCTGCCAAGAAACCTAAGCTCATTTGGATCCCTGAACTTCATAACAAGTTCGTGAAAGCTGTGGATGAGATCGGCATTGACAGTAAGTCTTCTTTCTATCCATCCATCCATCCATCCATCCATCCATCATTAATTAAATTGTCGGTGGGAATCTATTATTAATTCATTCTGTCGTATTTCACTTGCAGAAGCTACTCCAAAGCTAATACACGGCTTGATGAGCAGTCATCGCTGACAAGAGAGAATGTTTCTAGCCATTTGCAGGTTTGTTTCTCGTTCATTTTGGTCCCAACTAAACTAATATTTGTATCTATCAAGATTGATGTTAATTGCATTTTATTGTGAATGATTTCAGAAGTATAAACTAAAACGAGTAGAATAGCAGCAGTAGCAACACATAACTGCCCCAAGACAAGTATCTACTGCGTGCAGCACCAATAACGAGCAGAACCTTGATTTCAATGCTCCATCTTCTTCTTCTTCTTGCCCAGTGCTATTTGAAGAATCGAGTCCTGTCACCACGCGCGCTGTTCCATCCGACGGCCAAGATTTTTTAGATCCTTTGTTCTCTGATCTTCCAAGCCCTGAGTTTTGGCATGCTGTTTATTTCGGCCTTAGTAGGTCTGATATTTGTCAAAATAACTAGTGGCGACAATGTTCATATTGATATTCTTAGTAGGTAATTTTAGGATACAATACAACATTGCTTATCTATTTTTCACTTTAATTCATGTCTCTTGCTACATCAATATGCAATACTTTGTGATTAAGATTATATTGTCATTTATATTTTAAACTTGTAGCATCTTCTTTCTCTCTACTTTGTGAGTTACATATGAATATCAATAAGAGGTGGTAAGCTATGAAAGATATCAAATATAAAATTGTACATGCATGTTTCTGTTTGTGTTTGGAATAGCTTTTCGCTTCAAGCCTTCAACAAGGCTTCAAATACATGAAATTGTTCCCAAGGAGCCCATCATGGCAACACCCATAAAAGAAATATGAAAATGCCATATGGTGCATTAAAAATAAATGAAAAAAAAATCTGCTCAAGTCAATATCTGGACCAATTCTAAAATTTTAAAAAATTTATAAAATCAAAATTAAAAAAAGTCAAAACAATCGAGACCAATTTCAAAACGATGCAAGTTATTGAACTACATAAAGGAAAAATAAATACACATGTGGTAGAAGTGACCCAGTTCGGTAACTTTCTTTGGAGCCGGTTCTGAACTAATTTCAGAATTTTAAAAAACTTACAGGATCAAAAAAAAAATAGAGTGGGTCTCGTACACCAAGTGCGTGTTGGGGAATAAGTTGCACGGATCTATTCGGGATAAATATTTAAATACAAATTTAATTCTTATAATTATTACTAGTATGAATTAATCCTATATTAATTCAAATAATAATCCAACAACAAATCATGCATATAATCAATTCCGTAAATCCTACGCATGAGAAAATTCTACGAGTTTACGTGAACATACGTCTTGGAACGGCAATGGTCTTGTTGATTAGACACACCAAAAGTATTCCCTTAATCCTTGCTCGACTATCCGGTGGTAGGACACTTGCGAACAATTAACAAAAGGAAAACAAACTTTGTTGCACCACCTTTGTGGATTTACTAATTTTTCCAGCACATGGAATTGTACTTGGGAATGAAAGAATCATCCCCTATTTATAGAGGAGTAGTGGTCGAATTTTTAGGGCAAAAACAATGTGGGAAAATCTTTTCTTGATCTCCAAGAAATCTTGAATATATCTCCTATATTCTTTTTCCCATAATTATAATATTCCACAAAAATCCCACCTCCTCTTTTTTATGGAATATTTTTCGAAAAAAAAATAGGGCAAGAATCCAAGATTTGGATCTTCTTGAATTTATGAGATATTCTTGTATTTCAAGAAATACATATCTTTCATAATATCTTTTCAAGAAAATCAAGAAAATCTTTCTTTCCCCTTTTTTCTCAAAATTTCGAAATATGCTATATGGATAACCAAGCGGGAGATTTCTTGAATTTAATGAGATAATCTTGTATTCCAAGAATACATATCTTCATTCCATAACAAAATTCAAAGAAAATCTTTCTCCCCTTTTAATCCATAATTTTCGAAAATATTAGGAAAAATAAGGCAACAATATTTATTTTAAACACATTTTTCAGTTATTGGACTTTATGTTGGGCTACTTAGGGGGCCTTTAGGAGAATTAAGATTGGATCTTCCAATGGATCTTGAATTATCAATATTGAGCCACAATATTATTCAAGCCCATAAATATTAATTAATCCCACTACATAATTAATATTGCACTATCCATCTTAAACCATATTACAGTCAATATGGCTCTCGATATTATTTCCCGTGTTTAAGATTATCTAGCCCATTAATTAATTCAAGCCACTGAAATAGCTTTTCATTAATTAATATCTTTTGTCCTTGGTTAAGAAATGGTTCAACATTATTATCCATACCGGAAACTAGTTCCACTTGCAAGATTTGGTATGATAAAGCTTATGAACCTCCCAAGGGGGCAAATCGAACAAGCGTACTTGCACACGATTCTCCGTATTAAATCTTAGCAATCACATGTGACCAATAATATTGCCCAAGATATAAAAAGTATTGAACCTCGTTGATTCTCTACCCATGATAAGTCAAAACAATAGTTACCAACCACACGTGATCCTATTTAAGGAACGAAGATTAAGAAATAACGAACCACTGAGGTCTAATTCTTCCTTATTAGATTCAAGAAGAATTTGTCCTGTAGGTCCTATTCAGTGCATTAGTCATGCACTAGTGTAATCTTTTGGTCAAGACAAGCCAATCCGAGCCTTACACTTCAACCTTTCACGATTGATTGTTCATTTCCATCTAGGTCGTGAATAGTGTACTTTTAGTTACAAGGGACTGTTAATTTAATCTTCTGTGATCTGGTATCACTAAATAAACTACAATGTAACACGTACTATTTAATGAACAGTTATCGGTAAATATATGTAACATTCGATGATATTTAAAGCATCGATGATAAACAATTTATTTTGATAAATAAGTCCAAGAAATTAGGTTTTGATTATACAAAGTAAAAGCATACTTTCCGGTATAAACCCAACAATCTCCCACTTATACTCAAAGTGCGCTTTTAAGTATACTACAACATGTCGTGTAGTTCCTAATACGTGACATCTAATGTCACCTACACGAACCTAATAATTTCTCCCCACTTATACTCAAAACAGATTGGCAAAACCACGGATTTCAATGCTCCATCTTCTTCTTCTTCTTGTACTCCTTGTCGGTCTTTGTTAAAAAAGAATCGAGTCCTGTCACCACGCGCGTTGTTCCATCCGACGGCCAAGATTTTTTAGATCCTTTGTTCTCTGATCTTCCAAGCCCTGAGTTTTGGCATGCTGTTTATTTCGGCCTTAGTAGGTCTGATATTTGTCAAAATAACTAGTGGCGACAATGTTCATATTGATATTCTTGTAGGTAATTTGAGAAAGAGAAGTTGAAAACTATTGGCTTTTCATTCTAGTGTTGTAATAATTTCTTCGTGTAGCTCGTTTGGCTATCATCTATTTTTTTTTTTTTTTTTCAGATCTTAGGATACAATACAACATTGCTTATCTATTTTTCACTTTAATTCATGTCTCTTGCTACATCAATATGCAATACTTTGTGATTAAGATTATATTGTCATTTATATTTTAAACTTGTAGCATCTTCTTTCTCTCTACTTTGTGAGTTGCATATAGTTTGGCTGATGCATATGAATATCAATAAGAGGTGGTAAGTTATGAAAGATACAAAATGAGCTTTTGATGCGGAAATGTTTAAAATTGTACATGCATGTTTCTGTTTGTGTTTGGAATAGCTTTTCGCTTCAAGGCTTCAAATACATGAAATTGTTCCCAAGGAGCCCATCACGGCAACACCCATAAAAGAAATATGAAAATGCCATATGGTGCATTAAAAATAAATGAAAAAAAAATCTGCTCAAGTCAATATCTGGACCAATTCTAAAATTTTAAAAAAAATTTAAAATCAAAATTAAAAAAAGTCAAAACAATCGAGACAAATTTCAAAACGATGCAAGTTATTGAACTACATAAAGGAAAAATAAATACACATGTGGCAGGCGACCAGTTCGGTAACTTTCTTTGGAGCTAGTTCTGAACTAATTTGAGAATTTTAAAAACTCACAGGATCAAAATAAATAGAGTGGGTCTCTCAGACACCAAGTCGCACCTTGCACTTTCGGGTATATGAGTGACCCATTAAAAAATGAGACCTTACCATTAGTGAAAATAAGGATCCACAATAAAATGGGTAGGGTCAAAGTGAGTGCACGGATCTAGAGTCCGTGCACCAAGTGTATATGAGATCTTGCCAAATAAATAAGTCAATACAATTGAAACTAATTTGTAAACAATGCAAAGTTATTGGACTATAAAAAATATAATTTGAATTGGCCTCTAAATAATACTTTCCTTTACTTTCTATTAAAAATTATTGAATTTTTTGTAGCTCAATAATTTTGGATCGTTTTAAAATTGGTACTTTAGATTTTGAAATTTATATAAATCCTTTGTATGTTTTAGCCTATTTTGAATTTAGTCCAAAAAATCCGGCACCAACGGTTTTCTAACGGTCAACATACGTGGAATGTTTTTTCATTTCTCCTTTATTTTTTAGGGTGTGTGTATCTTCTATTTTTTATTTTTTGTTTATTTTTATTCACTTATTTAATAGGGTTTCGGGTTGGGTCGGTTTTTTGAGTCGGGTTTAGGGATTCGGGTCATAACAAAAGACCCATCACCATTAAGGCCATTTTAAAGACTCTTCTCCATGAACCCCACCCGCCCCATCCAGTGGCAGCGCCACATTTTCATCCTTCAATTATGCTCTATTCGGAAAAAAAAGTGAGAAGGAATTCTATAACCTGAAATCCCCTTATTTTCTTGGCTGAAATTATAAATACAGCATTTACATTTTAGATCGATCCTTCAATTTTATGTTAATTATTTCTTTCCCAAGTTTTACCTCTGTTTTCCCTACATAATTTGGACTTAGTAACATTAACTGGGTTATGATTAGTGTTATGTATTTTTCAAACTTCCTCCCTTCCATATTTCTTATGCTTATTTATTCCTTAACGTCTTGTTAGGTGCAAGGTATTCCTTAACTGACCCTAACCGTGCCGACCTTGTTAAATAATTGAATAAAAATAAATCAATAATAAAAATAGGAAATATATACATGTGACCAAAAATAAAGGAGAAATGAAAATAAAATTCCACGTGGACAGTTACCAATTGACCAACCGGGTTGATTATTAGGGACTAAAATAAAAAAAAGATCGAAACATACCGTGACAATACTATAACTTGATATGTCTTGGGACCAAATTCAAAAGCAGCCCCAAAGTTATTGGGCTAAAAACTTTAGTCCCTATTAAAAATAAGGATAAGTACAATTTGTTTGTCCTTCAACTTGTACCAATTTTAATCTTTTGCCCCCTTAGTATTTTATTTTTGAAATTAGTCCTCACTATTTACAAATTTCAGCACTATAGTCCCTTTAAGGACTAACATAGGTATCTCATTAGGCAATTCGCATCATGTATAAAAGAAAATTAAAATGTAGCATCAACATGAAAGAAGCAGAAAGTTTATACCTAATAATTTAACACAAAAACACATTTTTTACTGAATATAAGTCATAATATGTAGCAAAAATTGTGAATTTTCTCGCATAAATATCTACGGTGTGGAGCACCGGGAATTAAAAGCAGAATTTTTTGGCGCTTTCGATTTTAATGGTCTTGTTGTTGCATCAATAGTTCATGCTCGGCGATGTGCTATATATATCAAAATAATTAGTGACTACAATGTTAATATTGCTTTTCTTGTAGATAATTTGAGAAAGAAAAGTGGAAAACTATTGGTTTTTTCACCCTAGAGTTGTAATGATTTCTTCGTTTAGTATTGAAGAAATTGTCATCTGGCCATCATCCATTTTTTGATTTCATGATCGTAGGATACAATAAAACACGCTTAACTATTTTTCATTTTAATTCATATCTCTTGTTCCACAATATGCAATACTATGTGATTAAGATTTTTTTTTTTTTTTAATATTTTGTAGCATCTTGCATAATTTGGAAACCCAACAAGATTTGAGTTCTAATGTATCATATTCGTACCTGAAAATCTAACAAAAAACTATGAGTAGTTGAACGCCGAAGGACACCGATTCCCTTACCCCACACAGTTAAGAAATAATTTCGACTACATATTACATTTAGGAAAATCCATGAAGTTGCAAAGTAAAAAAATCAACATATGGCTGTTATGAAATATGAAAAACAATAAATATGCATGTCGATTTGGTAGGCCATGCATGAATGGAGGTGATTGATGGTGGAGGTATATATATAAGTGTTAAGTGCAAGAAAAATGAGATATACACTTATAAATTTAATGAGTATTTTTGCACTTTTGGTCATGAACCACACCATGTTTTCAATCTAGTCCACCTCTTGTGAACTAGTCCCATAAGAATTTTAATTTGCAAATGTGGTCCCACCTTGACGGAAACCGTTAAATCGACTTGCAAATGTGGTCCCATAAGTTATGGGACATAATTAATTCGCAATTAAAGCTTAACCACCTTTTAACCACTTGCATTTTTAGTCCCATAAGTTATGAAACATAATTAACACAAAATTAACCAATTAACTTACGTGAGCCCACTTGCACATATGGTCCCATAGGTTCCAAAAACCCAAAATTCTTCCCTCCATTTCTTTTGGGCCAATTTTTCAGCTAATCACGTTTTTTGGCTCCAATATACTTTCACTTTTAGTCCCATTGAATTCAAATTTGATAAAAATTGGTGGGAAAATCAAGTGTTTCCCACAATTTTTTCCCAAAACCTAGTTTTTCACATCTGCTAAATAGATAAAACAGAATAAATGAGTGATTTTTCCAATTGATTTTTTTATTATACTACTTATCATTCTTGCATCTAAGACCCTATAGCGGTGTGGTTAGTTTCTTGCATCTTAATGTGAGTCCTATTTTGGTACTCATAGTATTTTATGTGATAAAGTGATGGGTAGTTGGGGTAATAAGAGTTGGTTATTACTCCCTCCATCCTAATTTTGATTGGCCAAATAGGCAAATCTTGTGAACCACGTAAATTAAGAAAAGTAGGAGATAAATAATATTAAATAGTGTAAAGTGGATTTAGTGGAGATAAATAATAGTATTAAATGGTGTAAAGTGGATTTGGTGGAGGGAATAATAATATTAAATAGAATTGAAAGTTGCTTTATTTTTTTCTTATTAGGAATGACCAAACAAAATTAGGACGGCTATCTACCGAAAGTGGACAATCAAAGTTAGGACATAGGGAGTAGTATTTTATGTGATAAAGTGATAAAATGAGTATATCCATTTTAAGAAATGTTCTTAAAGATTGAGACAAAAAAAAATTAAGAAAAAAAATGAAAAGAGTTTCTTAAAAATTGGGATGGAGGGAGTATTAATTATCGTTTTGGGTTTCCGTTTAGCGGTTAACAAGATGCCGTCAAGAGCCATTTAATTTTGGGACCACATGTGCAAACTTGGTAAATTGTGGGACCACATTTGCAAATTAAAAATTCTTGTGGGACTAGTTACGCGGTGGTGGGACTAGATTGAAAACATGGCGTGATTCATGAGACCAAAAGTACAAAAAACTCAATTAATTTGTTAAGGCAGATTAATGTTTAACACATATTAATTTATCGTTTAACGAGTGTCCGTTTCGCAGTTAACGAGATGCCGTCAAGCGCCGTTTAATTTTGGGACCAAATGTGCAAACTTGGTAAATTGTGGGACCATATTTGCAAATTAAATTTCTTGTGGGACTAGTTCTGTCAGTAGTGGGACTAGATTGAAAACATGGTGTGGTTCATGGGACCAAAAGTGCAAAAAACTCTAAATTTAATTAACTTAACTTGTATAAACTGATTATTCTTGTCATGCATATTTGTCCATTAACCTACTCATCGAACTTTAAATTTAATTAACTTAACTTGTATACATTTATTATTCTTGTCATGCATATTAGTTCGTTAACCAACTCTTCGATTAAAAGTCCGTTTGATAAGCTTATTTTAAATATCTTATAAATTTTATTATTTTATAAGTTGTTTTAAAAATTTATAAGATGCAATTTGAAATGCTTTAATTTGAGCATTTGAATTAATAGTAAAATTATATGCACGAGACTTTTTCATGACTTCTCATTACGTTATTATGTGAGACTGGAAGGGTGTTGAGTTTGATGCAATAGACAAGCACAATAATTAAAAGTCATGAGTTCAATTCACTTGCTTATATTTTTTTGGTTGAATTTGCACCTTACCTTATTAAAAAAAATTATCATTGAATTATTGTAATAAAATCAAATAGATTGTTTCGAAAAATAGTTGGTCTCATGTTCACTCGAGTGCACCGTGCACTCATAATGTATTTTAGAAATATATGTACGAGACTTTTCCTTTGACTTCTCATTACATTAAAAACATAAACATAAGTCGATTTGGTAGGCCATGTATGAATGGAGGTATATATATAAGTGTTAAGTGCAAGAAAAATGAGATATACACTTATAAATTTAATTAACTTAACTTGTATAAACTGATTATTCTTGTCATGCATATTTCCTATGTTTGGTGGGTTTCATCCTAGATTTTGGATTGTGGAAAATAATAGTTGTGATAATGTGAAAAATTGTAGTAGTAATTTTGATGGAATCATTCAGTATGTCCGATGTGGGAAAGGAGTTTTTCAATTACATGAGTGTGAAGGAAATAGGAATTGTAATGGCTTTGGGCATCTTGATGGCGATGGGTTTGATTAATTGGAGTGTTAATGGGGATGGGAATTGGGTTGGATATACTATCGAGGGTTGTGTGGCATTGAAGGATACCGTGAAGAAGAGTATGGGTTTGGGTGTGAAGAACAGGGCTCGGAGCAATACCAAATCGTCGGTCTGGTGATACTCATCCGTTAAAGATGCCACAGATGGTGAGAGTTTTGGTAAAGAAGGCTAGGAAAAATTCTGTACAAATGCCCGGAAACGAGTTCCTGAAATTGATGGAGGTAAGAAAATTACTTCCCTCTTATGAATTCTTCGGTGATGAGTTTTGGCCTCCCCCTATGATTTCAATAGTAAGAGCCTATGAGAAATTGCAAATGCCTGTGATGTTGAATTTGAAAATGCTTATTGATAGTGATAGTGGTAAAGGAGTTGATGCATATTATGTGGATAATTATATCGGGGTGGTATTACATATTGGGATGTTGAGTTGTTTTGTGACTTTGGGGAAAGCGTAAATGTGAATATGATTGTTACTGCTGGTGGTGTTATTGTGATGGGTTCACTAGAGCTCTTATTTTCTAAATTGGTTGTGCATGGAATTTTTTTGAAAATCAGGCTAGGTGATGATAGAATTTCTGAGTGCTTTATGAGTATTAGCAGCCAATTTTTCCAATATAGGATAAGTATCCTTGGTCTTTTTTGGTGGAGCTATGGTTGCATTATGCATACTTCAATTTATGTTGGTACTTGAAGAGTTCATCTCGTATTTGGTGTTGGGTATCGACTCAAGAAAAAAGGTTTCTCAAGGGCGACATTGAGGGACGAGGTTAATGCTTACATATCAACTCCTCACAGACAAAATGATTTGCCATTCTTAATGGCAATTGAAGAAGTTTCTATAATAAAAAGGTGTCATTAAGCTTGGAGAAATTGGTTATGTGGTATTTTTTCGTTGACATGTTAGATGTTGAAGTGAGTGCTTACGGTGTTTCATCACTCTTCCTTGTGTACTATCTTAATTATGATAGGATGCGGTTGGCAACTAAAACTATAGGCAGCTTAAAATCGACTCTCGAGCCATGGGGACAAGGCTCATTCAAAGTGAGAGATGTCTTAGAAATTCTATGGTTGTAATCAAATTGGAGCTTAGGGGCTGGTGTGATAGAAAATGAGGGGATTATGATTGATACTAGGCTGCTTGCAGTTTCTTTGTGGAGTTTTGAGAGGCTCTCGGTATTACAAGTGTAGTTCTTTGCAATGCTCGAACTATCGATACCCTTATCATTGGGGATGCTTATTTGGGATATTTGCTTAAGTGAGAAATCAATAGGGTATACATTGGCATGGTTCGCACTTCCATTGGGCATGGTGGTGAATTGTCAAATCTTGGCATTGTAATTTGGATGGCTGATTGTGTAGCCAAAAACTTTGGAGTCACCATTACTAAGTTGGCATATTCTTCAAGCAGCTTACTTCTTTATCCACCACCTATATGCAAGTCAATTGGGCCACATTGGAGCATTGTACCATGTGTTTCTTGTCATGCTTTTCACGGCAGGAGTTCCAGGTGTGCTAGTTGCATTGGCTCTTGATTACAATATCAACCTCTTTAGAAATTTGATGCATTACAACAGTGGTCATGTTGAAGTATACTATGGAGCTGGTTATTTAGATCTTCCAGAGGATGTTGAGAGGGTCACCCGAAAAGGGGCACTAGAAAAACAATTCTCTACCGCTGAACCCATCCATTTTCGTTTGGCTGTTTCATTTTTTAGCGAACATCATCCTAGATCCTTGGGGACAAGGATCTCAAAAACGGGGGAGTATTGTCATGATCATGAGTTGGGTTATATAATTGGACTTATGTTAATTATTATTTTCATTAAGGGACTAGCCAATTTAGTTGATATTTCTGTTGGACCTTATTATCTTATGTTTAAGCCCATTTGTGTTTGTATTGTTGCACCTATGATTAAATAGGGGAATCCTGCAGAGAAATGGGTAAGCAGAAACAATTTCAGTCTTCTTCCTCTTATCGCCGTTCTCGGCATTCTCTGTCTCTCTCTATTTCTCTGTAACTCCTCCCCCTTCAATCTCTCTATCTTTTCTCTTTTATTCATATATCTTCATTTTATTAGAAATTACCCATAAAAATATGTATGACAGTAGCAGTAGTGATCAGATCACTACAAGGTGAGCTCTCTCTGTTCAATAAATGTTGAGAAATACAGTTTTTATAGGTGATTTCTGGTGTTTTGAAATTCAGTTTTTTTGTAAAGACCGATTGGGGTTAAATTAGCTAGCGCGTGTTGATTTAGGGCTTATCTCTATAATTAATAGATAAGGGTGTCGCCTTGATCCCCACTTCATGATATTTTTTATTTTTTACATTATCCATTTTTTGATTCTGTTACAGTGAATCTCTCGTGTGATTTTTTTATTTTTGAAAAAAAAGAAGCAATCTCGAACTCTCTTGTTTCCTTATATGTCCACCATTCTGTTATGAAAATCAAGGATATTAGATAAGATAGATATTTAGTAACCGCGTAATCATCTACTTATAAATATCAGACTCACTCTCATACATTCTCCTTTCTTTTCTCACAAGTATTTTCAATTAAATTCATCGCTAGAAAATTATACAGAGAACTCAATAGTGAAAATTCAGTTTTTGATCGATGGGTTCATTTGAATTTTGTCCAGCGGATGTTCGTGTCCTTGTTGTAGATGATGATATGCAGGAGTTGAAGAGTGTTGAAAGGATGCTTACAATGTGTGACTATAAAGGTACATTAATCAATTTCTCTGTTTTTTCTATGTTATTTTTAATGCATGCAAATTACAATGTGAGATGCCTTGCAACATTGTCGATTATGAACTTGAAATTTCAAACATTGACATTTAACTTTTAGTGATTGCAAATTTATTATTGTTTTGAATTTACATGAATTTATATAAGTTCTGCCTTTGAAATCCTTTGATTCGAGAATCTGGGGACTTTTCCTTGACTTTTCATCTACATTAGAACACGTTTTGGTTAAGAATTTAGACGCGCGTTTTATAAATTGCTTTTGAATTATGTTGAGAGAGTCTCTCGATGTTGTGTGTGTAATTAACTTATGGATTTTGTGAGTTTCAGTAACGTCGTGCAACTCAGCGACAGAGGCAATTTATATGCTTGGAAATAAAAAGCGAGAGGTTTTCGTTTGACATTGTAATGACTGATGTGAACCTGGGCGGCGTGGATAACCCGAGTTTCTTAAATATATTAGTCTCAACTTGGAAATTCCAGTGATACGTGAGTCTTCTTCTTCTTCTTTCCCTCTCTACATGTATGTATATAAATGTTAGTTTTAATCCAGTTTGTTTATGATATATTAATTAGTAATGTCGAGAGATGAAGAAACGAGCAAGGTGATGAAAGGGGTTGAATGCGGCGCTTGTGATTACCTTGTAAAGCCTATAAGAAGGAAGGACCTACAGTACATATGGCTACACGTGTTCAAGAAAGAATGCAGATACAATATGAATTCGAAGATAGCCTTATTATGGGTGGTTCGATTTCTGAAGATGGTTCGAATTCTAGAAAGAAAAGAAAGGACTTGGAAATTGTGGGTGGCTTTTCCAGCTCTGCCAAGAAACCTAAGCTCATTTGGATCCCTGAACTTCATAACAAGTTCGTGAAAGCTGTGGATGAGATCGGCATTGACAGTAAGTCTTCTTTCTATCCATCCATCCATCCATCCATCCATCCATCATTAATTAAATTGTCGTGGGAATCTATTATTAATTCATTCTGTCGTATTTCACTTGCAGAAGCTACTCCAAAGCTAATACACGGCTTGATGAACGAGTCATCGCTGACAAGAGAGAATGTTTCTAGCCATTTGCAGGTTTGTTTCTCGTTCATTTTGGTCCCAACTAAACTAATATTTGTATCTTTCAAGATTGATGTTAATTGCATTTTATTGTGGATGATTTCAGAAGTATAAACTAAAAACGAGTAGAATGGCAGCAGTAGCAACACAAAACTTTCCAGCACAAGTATCTACTGCGTGCAGCACCGATGACAAGCAAAACCTGGATTTCAATGCTCCATCTTCTTCTTCTTCTTGTACTCCTTGTCCAGTGCTGTTTAAAGAATCGAGTCCTGTCACCACGCGCGCTGTTCCATCCGACGGCCAAGATTTTTTAGATCCTTTGTTCTCTGATCTTCCAAGCCCTGAGTTTTGGCATGCTGTTTATTTCGGCCTTAGTTGTTCTGATATTTGTCAAAATAACTAGTGGCGACAATGTTCATATTGATGCGGAAATGTTTAAAATTGTACATGCATGTTTCTGTTTGTGTTTGGAATAGCTTTTCGCTTCAAGCCTTCAAATACATGAAATTGTTCCCAAGGAGCCCATCATGGCAACACCCATAAAAGAAATATGAAAATGCCATATGGTGCATTAAAAATAAATGAAAAAAAAATCTGCTCAAGTCAATATCTGGACCAATTCTAAAATTTTAAAAAATTTATAAAATCAAAATTAAAAAAAGTCAAAACAATCGAGACAAATTTCAAAACGATGCAAGTTATTGAACTACATAAAGGAAAAATAAATACACAATTGGCGACACGTTCGGTAATCTTTGAGTTTCTGAACTAATTTGGAATTTTAAAAACTCACAGAACAAAATAAATAGAGTGGGTCTTGTGACACCAAGTGCGCACCGTGCACTTTCGGGTATATGAGTGACCCATTAAAAAATGAGACCTTACCATTCAGGGGCCGTTTGGGAGAATTTGGTTAAAATAAATGTCAAAATGAAGCCTTAAGTGAGGCCAAGTAAATGAATATGAAACAATTTAGTTTTTTATAGAAGCAATTTAGTAATATTAAAAAAAACACCCTAAACATGGTATTGAAGTTATTTTCTAATTTGGGATACATATTTATATGCACAAACTGACTGACAGAAGATCAACGGTAATTTTATTGGAAAATAGAGAAATTGATGGAAAATTAATAGAGGTTGAGAAAATTAAGGATGAATTTTATTGGAAAATAGAGAAATTGATGGAAGATTAATGGAGGTTGAGAAAATTAAGGATGATAAGAAGAATTGAAGATTTTTGTCGGTTGTTGTATATTCTTAGCATCGAGTTTGATGATTTTAATTTTTTTTAAACCTAGTAATGGGCCTCGAAAATTTGGGTCTGGGGGCCCTGGAAAAAGTGAGGCCCGGTGCGGGTGAGCTTAGTGAACACCCTTATAACCGGCCCTGTTACCATTAGTGAAAATAAGGATCCACAATAAAATGGGTAGGGTCAAAGTGAGTGCACGGATCTAGAGTCCGTGCACCAAGTGTATATGAGACCTTGCCAAATAAATAAGTCAATACAATTGAAACTAATTTGTAAACAATGCAAAGTTATTGGACTATAAAAAATATAATTTGAATTGGCCTCTAAATAATACTTTCTTTTACTTTCTATTAAAAATTATTGAATTTTTTGTAGCTCAATAATTTTGGATCGTTTTAAAATTGGTACTTTAGATTTCAGAATTTATGTCGCCACTGTATGTTTCGCCTATTTTTGAATTTAGTCCAAAAAAACTGGCACCAACCGGTTTTCTAACCGGTCAACCGCCACGTGGAATGTTTTTTCATTTCTCCTTTATTTTTTAGGGTGTGTGTATCTTCTATTTTTTATTTTTTGTTTATTTTTATTCACTTATTTAATAGGGTTTCGGGTTGGGTTGGTTTTTTGAGTCGGGTTTAGGGATTCGGGTCATAACAAAAGACCCATCACCATTAAGGCCATTTTAAAGACTCTTCTCCGCGAACCCACCCGCCGCCCCATCCAGTGGCAGCGCCACCTTCATCCTTCAATTATGCTCTATTCGGAGTGAAAAAAAGTGAGAAGGAATTCTATAACCTGAAATCCCCTTATTTTCTTGGCTGAAATTATAAATACAGCATTTACATTTTAGATCGATCCTTCAATTTTATGTTAATTATTTCTTTCCCAAGTTTTACCTCTGTTTTCCCTACATAATTTGGACTTAGTAACATTAACTGGGTTATGATTAGTGTTATGTATTTTTCAAACTTCCTCCCTTCCATATTTCTTATGCTTATTTATTCCTTAACGTCTTGTTAGGTGCAAGGTATTCCTTAACTGACCCTAACCGTTTGAATAAAAATAAATCAATAATAAAAATAGGAAATATATACATGACGGACCAAAAATAAAGGAGAAATGAAAATAAAATTCCACGTGGACAGTTACCAATTGACCAACCGGGTTGATTATTCGGGACTAAAATAAAAAAAGATCGAAACATACCGTGACAATACTATAACTTGATATGTGCGGGACCAAATTCAAAACGGCCCAAAGTTATTGGGCTAAAAAACTTTAATCCCTATTAAAAATAAGGATAAGTACAATTTGTTTGTCCTTCAACTTGTACCAATTTTAATTTTTGCCCCCTTAGTATTCTATTTTTGAAATTAGTCCTCACTATTTACAAATTTCAGCACTTTAGTCCCTTTAAGGACTAACATAGGTATCTCATTAGGCAATTCGCATCATGTATAAAAGAAAATTAAAATGTAGCATCAACATGAAAGAAGCAGAAAGTTTATACCTAATAATTTAACACAAAAACACATTTTTTACTGAATATAAGTCATAATATGTCGCAAAAATTGTGAATTTTCTCGCATAAATATCTACGATGTGGAGCACCGGGAATTAAGAAGCAGAATTTTGGCGCGCTGTGTATTTCGATTTTAATGGGTCTTGTTGATGTGCTATATATATGAAAATAATTAGTGACAACAATGTTAATATTGCTATTCTTGTAGATAATTTGAGAAAGAAAAGTGGAAAACTATTGGTTTTTTCATCCTAGAGTTGTAATGATTTCTTCGTTTAGTATTGAAGATATTGTCATCTGGCCATCATCCATTTTTTGATTTCATGATCGTAGGATACAATAAAACACGCTTAACTATTTTTCATTTTAATTCATATCTCTTGCTCCACAATATGCAATACTATGTGATTAAGATTTTTTTTTTTTTTAATATTTTGTAGCATCTTGCATAATTTGGAAACCCAACAAGATTTGAGTTCTAATGTATCATATTCGTACCTGAAAATCCAGCAAAAAACTATGAGTAGTTGAACGCCGAAGGACACCGATTCCCTTACCCCACACAGTTAAGAAATAATTTCGACTACATATTACATTTAGGAAAATCCATGAAGTTGCAAAGTAAAAAAATCAACATATGGCTGTTATGAAATATGAAAAACAATAAATATGCATGTCGATTTGGTAGGCCATGTATGAATGGAGGTATATATATAAGTGTTAAGTGCAAGAAAAATGAGATATACACTTATAAATTTAATTAACTTAACTTGTATAAACTGATTATTCTTGTCATGCATATTTGTCCATTAACCTACTCATCGAACTTTAAATTTAATTAACTTAACTTGTATACATTTATTATTCTTGTCATGCATATTAGTTCGTTAACCGACTCTTCGATTAAAAGTCCGTTTGATAAACTTATTTTAAATATCTTATAAATTTTATTATTTTATAAGTTGTTTTAAAAATTTATAAGATGCAATTTGAAATGCTTTAATTTGAGCATTTGAATTAATAGTAAAATTATATGCACGAGACTTTTTCTTGACTTCTCATTACGTTATTATGTGAGACTGGAAGGGTGTTAAGTTTGATGCAATAGACAAGCACAATAATTAAAAGTCATGAGTTCAATTCACTTGCTTATATTTTTTTTGGTTGAATTTGCACCTTACCTTATTAAAAAAATTATCATTAAATTATTGTAATAAAATCAAATAGATTTTTTTGAAAAAGAGCTGGTCTCATGTGCACTCGGGTGCGCCGTGTACTCTTAATGTATTTTAGAAATATATGTACGAGACTTTTCCTTTGACTTCTCATTACATTAAAAACATAAACATAAGTTGATTTGGTTTGGCTGGTTTGGGGGTTAAGTTGATGCAATAAATAAGCATAGTAATAAAGTCATGAGTTCAATTCAAGTGCTTATATTTTTTCCGATTGAATTTGCATGTTACCTTATAACAAATTATTAAACTATTGTAATAAAATTAAATAGATAATTTTTCTATGAATTGATTATATTTTGTTTAGATAAAATAAGTAGGTTTTAAACATTATATCATGATCATGTAAGGAAAAAAACTTAAATGTCTAAATTTCTTCTTCAGCATAAAAGGATCAAAATAATCTTTATTCTTCTCAATATTATAGGAAAATAAATCTGATTTGTTTGGCCATACACATGTAATTGGGTTCCATCATTGGACTGATTAAAGCTCCATTTGGGCATATAACCCTTTTGGAACTAATAAGGGTGATGCTAATTGTTGCGAGTTGTTTTATATGGAGAATATTATGTGGCTAATTCTATGACAACTCACAAACAAAATATGTACGTGTAAAATATACTGTAAATAACAGAATTTGTTGACCCAGTTCGTCAAGAAATGACTACTCTGGGGGCGTTCCAAGCCAGGGATGTAGTATTGCGAGTTTTACACGTACAATACATGATACATCTCATGAAGATGAATCGCTATAAATGAAGATGATTTGGAGAGTAAGTATATGAGTGCTAGGGATTTTTGTGAGTTCTGGAATTTTTTGAACCTCACCACTCTGGGAAATTTTTGTGAACCTGTCTCTTATTCTTTTTTCTTCTATTTATAGTACTTTGAAAAGCATGAGCTGGTTTGGCAAGCATGAGCTGGTGACTTCGGGTCTTGCAAGAACTCTTGTGATGCTGCCACTTTTCCAACTTCGTCTTCCTGGTTGATCTTTGTGTTTGCTTGTCTATAAGGCACTCTTTTGATCGTCCAAATCAATCTTTTGCTCGACTGATCGTCTTGTTCGCCTCTTCGGACATATCAATTTTATACTGGAAAACTGTCCTCATCGAGCATTTCTGAGCCTTCAGGTTATCTGAGTCCTCAGGTTGTCTGAGCCCTCAGGTTATCTGCGCATCGAGCATATATGAGTCTTCAGGTTGTCTGAATCCTCAGGTTATCTGAGCCCTTTGGTTACTCAGGTTTACTGAGTTCAGCTTTCCTGAGTTCAGATATCCTGACCCTCAGGTTATTCAATTCAGGCTATCTAAATTTCTTCTTTGCTCGATCTGATTAGCACAACATATCTTCAGGATTATACCTGTTTGCTCGGTAAGCTGGCGAACATACCTGTTCGCTCGGCGAGCTAGCGAACAAAACTCACTTTAGTTGGCGAGCATGCTCGCTTGGTTGACAAGTGGAGAGCTGGCGAACAAACTTGTTTGGTCGGCAAGCAGCGAGCACACTTGTCCATCGAGCATGGTTATTTTAATAGTTGAATATTACACGTGTCCCTTTGACGTGTTCGATTAAATTGAATAATTATATCGAACACAACAATACCCCCCAGTCGGGTCGCTTTGTATTCATCATGGGGCCCCGACTGTTATAATTTGATTGGGCCGTAGTGATTGTCGTTTCGTCTTCTGTGCCGGATTTTCAAAATTAAACCCGGTATCTATAAATACCTCATTTTGCCGCCTCAAATCCTTTCCTTTCTTTTCCTCTTCTCTCTGTCTTTGTCTTCACTCTCCTTTGCGTCTGAAACTTCCGGCAAGGGCATTATCATTTCGGCAAAGGATCTCATTCAGGTAACTATTGTATACTCTCTTTAATTCCGATTATGGCTTCTCGTTCAAATTCTTCTGCTTCAATAGAATCGGACCACCATAGTTTCTCTTCCCCCTCTTTCTGTACAATCCCCCGTAGCGACGCTAATGCGTCGGAGATAAATACCTCGGGATCAAGGTCTCGTTGGCAAGTTCGGCAGTCGTTTGCCGTTCTTTCCTCCGATTCCGATGCTGCCCTAAATGAATTAGATAGGGATTTAACCCGTATCGATTTTTTGGATGATTCGAGTGAGGATTCTTTTCCCCAACCCCAAATTAGGTCTAGGGTTGTAAATAGTTTTGATGTAAATAGGGATGATAATAATGTGAGGGAGGAATTCTTGATGGGGTGTGAATGTCGATGAGTCGAGCGAGAGGTTTAGGCGAAACGAGAACCGTAACTTCGATATCCTATTGGTCTTCCTCATAGCCCAACATATAGCGAGTATAATGCTCATTGTAATTTTGATTGGCCCAAACAACCTCATAGGACTAGGGTTGAGAATGAGTACCCGACGAGCAAAGTGCGAGCATAATTGATGTTGATATGCTCGCCAATTTGTATAGGAATTATGAAACTCGAAAGATGTTTTTTTTGGGCGCCGGGTCCCGATGAAGCGAAGATCAACCTCCGAGGGTTGTGTTGGCGTGAATTTGGACACAATGGGCGGGTCTTCGATTCCCCTCCATCCGGCTATCACTTTCGTTTGCTTGTAGAATGGAACATTACCATTCTGCTTTTGGCGAATGGGTGGCACATGATTATGAGCTTCTTGACTTTGTTCGGCAAAACGAAGCCCATATATTATCCCACAGTAGCTGAACTCTCATGCCTAGTGCATTTGACCCGTCCCAAGGGCGAACATGGATGGCTGTTTATGCAGGCAAATGCTAAGTGCAAGATCATTGAGGATGTGCCGAACAAAATTAGTGATTGGAAGGAAAAATTCTGGTTCGTTGGGGGCGATTGGAAGAGCCCGACTTCTGGAAGCGAACGGATGCTCACCTAGATATCCCCCAGATTTTTGGGGTTTACCGGAAGTAAGTATTTTTGTGTCTTTTGCTCTTCAACTTGAACTGATTTTAACTTATTCTCCATTTCAGGAATTCCAGCTGCGACGGACAAAGAGACCAATGACGGCTATTTTAGCAGCATCTGGCAAATCGATCTTGAGCCTCGCTCAGAACGATCTGTGAAAACTTTGAATACCGCCGATCAAAGGAAGAAAGGAGGCTTGTACGTGCCCGCTCACCATCTTGTTGTTGTTAATCCCGCTGGTAAGGATTGTTTTTTGCATTTGCATATGTGTTGTACTCTTTGTTCGCAACTTCTCTTTCTTTTATAATGAACTGTTTTGTCTATAGCTTTCCCTGCCATCACTGTCGCTGTGAGTACCACCGAGCATACTGAAATGGCTCGAACAAAAAGACCTCAGGAGTTTGCTCGAATTCAAGCCGAGCGGGATGCTCAAATGAGCAAATCGAGGGAGGCGGAGGAAGGGAGAGAAAGGCGAAAGCATTGGATCTGGACAGGGGAGTCGAAGCCGACCGAAGAGGACAACTTCGTTCGCCGAAAGCAGGGGGTGGCGAAGCAGGCTCCGTCGCCAAAAGAACAAGGAGGAACGACGGCGGGGACAAGTGACCGGGCTCGAGACGAGCATCGATCTTTGTTAGGAGAGACCCACTGCCGAAGCGATCAGAATGGCCGCCTCCGTGGTCGGTCCGGCCACGAAAATAGTTGAAATGGAGGTTGGTACATCTTCTCCACCTCCTGCTGGACCCCGAACTTGGACCCCTTTGAACCCTCAGCTCCGGTCCCCCGAGGATAAATCATTTTTGGGATGGGATCCGACTCAGGCGAATAGGTACGTTTTGTTCGCTTTATTGGAGTATTTCCTTTTTCATTGGTTTTGGTCGCTTTATCATGTTTGTTTGCTCGGGTGTACATGTAGGTTGAGCAGATTGGCGCCTTTGATGCCAGAATTGAAAAATTACTACTGCTCACCAAGTGTTCATAAAAGTTCTGGCATTCCGGGCATGTTCAGAAGGCATGCGAGACTCCCATACGAGCATGGACTACTGAGCTTGAAGAGGCCACCAAGGGTCCAACACCTTTGGAAACCATGCGACTTAGCCTAGTGCATCAGGGCCAATCTTTGGTTCTCCTTGAGAAAGCTTATCTTTGAGTCCAATCTTCATGCCAACTACTTGGCTCTCATCGAAGTTTTGAAGAGAAGGTGAACGAAAGTGAGCAAACTTCGGGATGATTTGAGGTTGGCTCGGGGATAGGTATCCTCGGCTCAAGCAGAGGCTTGCAAGGCTCAAGAGGTTGCTCGCCAAGCTCGAGAAGATGCTTGCCAGGCGAGGGAGGAGCTAGGTCTTGCTCAGGAGGAGGTGGTCGGCATAAGGAGAGTTCAAAATGAAATGAATGTCGAGCTTCGTAAACTCCGAACTGACATCGAGGTCATGGAATGCGAGAAGAATTTGCTTGGTCAACAACTCATCATTGCTGAAGAGACCAACACTCGTTTGGGTCTCGAAAATTCAAGGTTGCACAATGAGGAGTATGTTGATTCTATGTCGAACGTTTCGTACATATGTGCCTTTGCCGATGCCATCCGGTCTGCTCGACACATGCTTACTGCCGAACAAATTGCCCCGCTCATATCTTATTTTCAGAAGTAGCTGATCGACAACCCCCCAGATCGCAACCTTCCGATATCTGATTTGAGCGATCTGTGTGATTTCTCCCATCTTCCTAAAGGGATCTAGATTGATGATCCTATCTTGGATGAGAAAGATGGCTCAGATGCGGACATTGTTAATGCTGACGACCAGACTCACCGAGTCGAGCACGGGTTCGTTCAGGTGCAGGACAAACAAAGGGGACCTCCCGAAGTCGAGCAAAGTGCTGGCGAGCAGATTAGGCCTGACAATGCTGGAGGAGCTGTTCCTGAGGGGGCCGAGCAAATGGGGCATGATTTGTTCGACACTTCGCTTCCGCCTACCCCCAACAACGAATTTGTTCCTTAGTGTAATTTTTGCTTTGCTGAACAATTATTGTGTAATTTTTGTCTTCTTCTTTCTTGCTCGAACATTTTCTTCTGAACTTGTGTAATTTTTTGCCTTCTTCTCTTTTTGTTCGAACAACTTTGAAATTGAATGGTTGAATTTGCATATTGAACAATTTCCTCTAACCTGACCGTTGAGGATGAATGTTGTTGCTGATGAATGACTGATACTTGTGTTGCTTGATGTTTGCCTTTCTTTCTAGTTTATGCCTCTTTTCTTCTGAATGAATTCGAACATTGTGTTTGTCTATGTCCCCTCCTGACTTCTTTCGTTTTTGATTGTCTTATTGAGGTGCAATCGGTTGATCGTCTTATTTAGCTGCGATCAGATGAGTTAACTTATATGCAACCCCCCCTTTCTTGGTTCGTGATCGTCTTATTTAGGCACGATCACTTCGTACTTGGGCCATCTTATTTAGGTGCGACCCCGTACTCAACACTCGCTTTTACTACGGGTATCTGTAAGTACGAGTCATCTTTTGCGACTGCGTACCCATTACTCACTTTTTGCTGCGGGTATCAGGGTACGAACTGGTTCGTCAGGTGAACATAGACTTTGGCTCGTTTGTCTTTGTTCGGGTCGTCCGACTTAGGTGCGACCTCTGATAGGCTTTAACTAGAAAATCTTAACAAACAAAAATATTTTTTCAACACGTTGTATTCTATTACAACCTTTACATTTGAAGAAAACTGTCTATTACACATAACTATAGATATCAGACTATGGTTTTGAATTTAAACCTTGTCTTGAATAGACATGAGCTGGCCTCATCTCGTCCGTGGAATTGATGTTGACAAGCACGAGGCGCATCGGCCTGTCTACCCTTCTTTAAGTAACATGCTCAAGCAGCAGCAGCATAAGCGTTTGTCCATCCTGGACAAGTTGTGATTATGCGGGCAGCTGCGGACATGAGCATGTGGCGAGCATGCCTGCTCGCCTATATCAGGCCCGAGCAAAATCCTCAGCTCGCACCATTTTGTCCCTTCCGGTAGATGCACGAGCATCGGCGATCCGCATGTTGTTTCGAGCGGATACCACGACATCCCTCCCCTTCGGAGGAGATTTTGGGGATGCGTAGGGGACTAATGATTTACTACTGCATAAGCAACGAGTAACGTGGAGTGGCAGGCGCGAGCAAAATCCTCAGCTCGCACCATTTTGTCCCATTCGATAGATGCACGAGCATCAAGATCCAGCATGTTGTTTTCGAGCGGATACCACGACATCCCTCCCCTTCGGAGGAGATTTTGGGGATGCATAGGGGACTAATGATTTACTACTGCATAAGCAACGAGTAACGTGGAGTGGCAACCATGACTCTGCCGAGCATCTTGAGTCCGTAACGAGCGACAACTTTGTGCTCGAGTGTCTCATGGGGTATAAAGCTCGTCTTAGGACAAGATTTAGGGCCAGATGCTCGATTCGGCAGAAGAATGATGGCGAATCGAGTCTTTGGATTCTTCGTCTGGAGGCATACCGAACAAACTTTCTTCCGATAACTGTAGTATTTTGTTCTTTTTCCTCTGTTTTTCTCTACTTTCCTCAGCTATCAATATGCCTCTATTTATAGTACTATCCCAAATAGGTGCTGGAATAGCTAGTTGGTGCTGGCCTTCTGGCTTTAACTCCTCATTTTGACATCTGTCCGCTTTGAATCCTCCTTTTGACATCTGTTCGGTTTTTTGCCAGTTCTTAATCAATGATTGACACGCTCCTTTTTTTGGTTGCCACCACTTCTCAATTTATTTTGACACGTATCTTCTATCTTTCAATAGTGCTGGCCAGAATTTCTTCTAGAAGATTTGTGTCGAACACGGTGTGTTCTTCCTTCATGATTGTCCTGCTCGTCTTAGCTGAATGGCTGATTATGTTCGGCCAGTTATGCTCGTTTAGCCTGAGTGGCTAAGTGTGCTCGGCCAGTTATGCTTGTCATTACTGATAATATTTTTTTAGATTTGACGCATTCCACGAGTAGGACAATGGGACTCCATTTAGGTCTTCCAAATCATAAGCCCCGTTTAATAAACGTTCTATAACTCTGAATGGACCTTCCCAGGCTCGACCGAACACACCAGTTGGCACCCCCGTTGCTCGTCTTAAAACTAGCTCGCCCACATTGAACCTGAGTGTTCGGACTTTGGAGTTATAGAACTTTTCTGATCTCTTTTTGTACATGGCGTTCTTGAAATCAGCCTCCGTCCTTCTTTCTTCTAACAGGTCTGCACTCAAGGCGAGCGCCTGGTCATTGATGTGCTCTCCAAAAGTCATTGTCCGATGACTCGGAATCTTGATTTCTGCGGGTATAACAGCTTCCGCACCAAATGTCAGGGCAAACGGGGTTTCCGCAGTTGATGTTCTGAAAGTTGTTCGATAAGCCCATAATATTTCGGGCAACTCTTCAGCCCATCCTCCCCCCTTGGAATTATCAAGTCTGGCCTTGAGGGTATGCTTGATAATTTTATTAACGGCTTCAAATTGTCCGTTTGACTGGGGATAATACGGAGTTGAGTAATGCTTTCTTATGCCCAAGCGAGCACAATTTTGTCGGAATTCACTTCCATCAAACTGTTTGCCATTATCTGTTACCAATGATTGGGGAAGCCCAAAATGACAAATGATATTTTTCCAAACAAAGTTCCACATTCTTTGTTCGGTGGCTTTAACAATAGCTTCGGCTTCCGCCCATTTAGTATAGTAATCAACGGCAACCACATCATATTTTACTCCCGACGTGCCAGTAGGAAATGGGCCGATCAAATCGATTCCCCATTTAGCAAATGACCATGGGCTATAAACTGACACTAGTTCTTTAGGTGGGCTATGAATAAGTGGGGCATGTACCTGGGACTTATGGCACGCGCGAGCATACGCGAGCGAATATTTTTTGATGGTCGGCCAGTAATAACCTTGTCTGATAATTTTATGTGCCAGGACAAGCCCACCTGTATGGTTTCCGCATACTCCATCATGAATTTGCTCCAGAATTACATGACCCTCTTCAGGAGTAATACACTTCAATAGTGGAAGTAAGAAACTTCTTTTGTATAAATGCTCGTCTAAGATTGTATAACGAGCAGATTGTAATCTGTGGCGAGTAGCTTGTGCTTTATTCTCGGGAGAAATCCTTTTTTGTAAGTAATTTAAAATTGGAGTCATCGGGTTTTTCTTTCTTTCTGTCATCACACGGGCGACCATAACTCTGGGGAATTGATGGCGAACAAGTTGTGATGACCACAATGTTCGTCGTGTTCATCACTCTCCTTCCTTTGTTGCCAGCGTGCAAAGGCATCGGCTAAGCACCCAATCGTGGTAATTGTTCTATGTAAACTTGTTCGAATTGTTCAAGCAACCCCTTTGCTAGTTGCTGATATTGTGACATATGTTCGCCTCAGGCCTCGTACTACTTTGTTACTTGGTATCGATTATCGAGAATCGCCAGTAAATCATCGACCTCACGAATTCTCATTGTCATAGCCATGTGTAACCCAGCGATCAAAGCTTCGTACTCGGCTTCATTATTTGTGGCTGGGAAATCAAAACGAATGGTTGTTGTGAAAGTTTGTCGAGTTGGGCTGATGAGAACCACGCCTGCTCCGTCTCTTGAACTTGTTGATGAGCCATCTACATACATATGCCATGGTTGGTCGACAGCTCTTTCGGGCATTTGTGGATATGTCAACTCGACCATGAAATCGGCCATAACCTGGCCCTTCATTGCTATTCGCGGGGCGAACGTGATGCCAAATTGGCCTAACTCCACCGCCCACTTGAGTAATCTGCCCGCAGTGTTTGGTCGGTGGAGGACTTGTCGCAATGGGAATGTAGTTAATACCTCGACTGAGTGATCGAAAAAGTATGGTCGTAATTTTCGAACACTCATTACGAGAGCATATGCAAGTTTTTCCAGTGGAGGGTACCGGAGCTCGGCTTCTTTGAGCACTTGGCTTACATAATAAACGGGCAAGTGTGTCGTCCCCTTTGCCCGAACAAACACAACGCTAATTGCATGCTCGGATGCAGCAAGATACAGATAAAGTTGTTCGCCTGGAACAGGCTTAGACAATGTTTGAGTATCTGCAAGGTATTGCTTTAATGACTCGAATGCATTTTGGCAATACTCTGTCCACTGGAATTTCCCTTTCTTTAATGCATCAAAGAAAGGTTTGCATTTGTCCCCAGTTCGTGATATAAACCGGCTTACGGAAGCCAAACGTCCGGTTAATTTTTGGACCTCTTTCACACTCCTGGGGGCCTGCATGTCGAGCATGGCTTGAATCTTTGATGGGTTCGCTTCAATCCCCCGTTGACTGACCATATGTCCTAGGAATTTTCCTGAGTGAACCCCAGTGCTGCATTTCTTCGGATTTAGCTTCATGTTGTACTCCCTGAGAATATCAAACGTTTGTGCGAGGTGGGTGATGTGGTCTTCCTTGTGTTCACTTTTTACCACAATGTCATCAATATACACCTCAACTGTTCGGACGATGTGTTCGTCAAATATTTTGTTCACCAAACGTTGATATGTTGCTCCGGCATTCTTTAATCCGAATGGCATGCGTTGCCAACAATACATATTCTTTTCGCTCCAGAATGTCGTATTCTTTTGATCGTCCGGATGCATGGGTATTTGGTGATAGCCAGCAAAAGCATCCATGAAGGTCATGAGCTCATGGCCTGCTGCATTATCGACTAAATAATCGATATGTGGCATCGGGAAATTATCTTTAGGGCATGCCTTGTTTAAATCAGTGAAATCTATACATAGTCTCCAAGCTCCGTTAGACTTGTGGACGAGCACAGGGTTCGCATGCCATCTTGGGCATTTTGCTTCTCGAATCAGTTTATTGTCGAGCAAATTTTTGATTTCACTATTCATAGCTGCATACTTCTCCGGACTGAACTTTCTGCGTTTCTGGATTACTGGAGTTTGTGTTGGATCAAGGTTGAGGGAGTGACATGCATGTTTTGGATCAATGACAACCATGTCCTCGTGCGACCAAGCGAACACATCTAAATTTGCTTGAAGATATGCAATCACTTCTGTTCGGAAAGGTTCCGGTAATTCCGAACCAATGAATACTTCTAACTCCGGTTTGTTCGGGTCGATATTGATAGACTCCAGTTGTTCGACAGGTGTTGCTCGCTTTCTTTTTTGCTTCCACTGAGGATCTTCGATCGACCCCCGGTGTTCGACATCTACCTCCATAGGTTCAAAACCTACACGAGGCTCTAGGTCCGATAGCTCGCTTGGTGGGATCAATGTTCATTAGATCTGGGAGATCTGGGACATGAGTTACCATCCCGGATTTTGTGTTCGCGCATGGAGGTGTGCTCGTCAAAGGATATTTTGGCAACGTATTTGCCTGTTGGCTTGACTCTCCGATCTCCCATGTTTGCTCCATCATGTTAACGATATTTTGTTTTTCTAGCGCACATGACAACAAACAATCTCGAGTTTTTTTCTGGTCGCCTTTTACGCTACCCGTTCCATCTTGTGTTGGAAATTTAACACAATAATAATAATAAGTTGTACAGGCGGCTTTAAATTCCTGAATAAACGGGCGACCTAGAAACCCGTTATAAGTAGACGGAGCATCGACGATTACAAAATCTAGCATTCTAGTTCATCGGATCTCCGGATTTAAAGTTGATTCTAACTCGACTCCTAACCTGATCATACCATAGGGTCGAGTTACAGATTCCCCGAAACCCATGATGGTGTGATCACATGGTTCAATATAGCTACTCAAGTCCCCAACTTGCTTCTCCATTTGGCGTTGAGTGTCGACGAACAAAATGTTCGCATATGCTCCGGTATCAACCAGGAGGCGGTGCACCTTCAAACCAAGGAGACGAGCACTGATGGTTAGAGAGTCATTGTGGGCGGTGATTATGCCATCGAGATCGTCTTCTGAGAACATGATTTGGTGAGAGGGTGGTGTGCTAGCTGATGTGCTCGCCACCTTCACCTGATGGATGCTTTGCATGGCACGCATCTCCATCTTCTTTCATCTGTTCGATAGTGTCGGTGCCTGATAGCATCCACCCACTGGACCATAGTCAGGACGTATCATGTGGATTTCTTGACTTTCTCGACCTCTACCCACAGTAGGAGGCCCTCTTTTAGGTAATTCAGACCTCTTATGGGATTCTTCGGGATCACTGTCAGATGTTTCTTCGGCTTTTCGCTTACCCCTACGATCTCCTATTTTTTCTGTTCGGGAGTCTCTGCTCGCCGGCTTTTTTAGGAACTGGGTAAGACTACACTTTGCCATTTCGTTAGACCGCTCCCAGTCAGCATACTCTTTCTTAACCGTTTTAGTGGACTCATCTGATGGCTTATCCGGTTTAGGTGTGGTTAGAACCTAGTTATGGCTTTGTGCAGTGAGGACAATAGTGAGTTTTTTATTCCAATCAACAAAATTTTCTCCAGCGAGCAAATTGTCTTTAAGTATATTGAATAGTGGATTAAAAGGTTGCGACATGATGAACTGAAATAAATAATAATATGCATAAGCACAAATATATCACAAGGTTCGATCACATGCATCATATTAAAATCTCAAAAAAAATATGAACATGCATCAGCCAACATCTCAAAACAGTTCAAATAAGTCACGTGGGGTGGGTCATTATTTAAACACATTCAAGCAGGTTACAAACAAGAACAGTTACAAACCTTTAATATCCAGATTAATAGTTGGCTCCCACTTGACCAATATAAAATTGACAGGGACTTCGGGGAAGTATATGCATATCAATTTTATACCTAAGTAATAACCATGATTAAATACAAGATTATTATTTCGCTTTGAACGAGCCTCGTGGGGAGGGTCATCGTCGCCACTAGTAATAACCCACAATCATCCGTTTGGAATTCATTCATGTGAAAGCTATCTTTTGACCGTCCCGCGGGGGGAATTTCTCCAAAATAATTCACAAATGAATAAATCATGGAGGTCAAAATTAATTCAATTTTATTGTCCGGAATAAAATTGTCAATTAATTATTCAAACATACTTAGTAATTTTGAAGGTGAGATTTTTCATTTGGGCAACTTCTCATGCAAACAAATTTAAACAAATTAAATAAAGCATAAGATAGCACAAAATAAATCAAGCAAAATAGAAAAATAAACATATTGGGCACAAATTATCCAATTGTCATGGTTTAATTTTTCTAGGCTTGATCTTGAAGAAACACCGTCTTGAATTTCTCCCACTCGATTGTTTCGAAAAAATACTCCGTCTCAAAACGCCACGCCAAGCAGCTCGCAGCCGGGATGCACGCCCCCATTCGATTAAAGCCACTTGGCGGAGTTAAGCCCTCGGCGCTTCGGCGAGCGCGCCCGCTCCGCGCCTCTGCGGCCTCGGCATGGCTCGGCGGCCGGCCTTGGCGGCAGCGTCAGCGCATCCAGCGTGTCGCTCACCGCCTGCCTGCCGCCCGCGGTACTCGGCACCCGCACCGTCCCGCGTTGCGTGACTCGGCGCGCCCGTCTTGCGCTCGCCTCCGTCACTTTGTACGCTCCGTGCCGCAGTCTTTGCGTCTTAGCGCCCTTGCGTCTTGTGACGAATCTCGTCTTCAAGCCTTCGGCCCTCCTTGCCTCTCCGTCGCGTACTGGCGTCTGCGTCCGCAGCGCATGCCTCCCTTAACACGTTTAGCGCGGCGGCGTCGCCGCCTCGCCCGGAGGTGCGGATTTAAATCCTTTAATTCTTAATCGTCTCGTCCTCGATTTTTGATCGATTTACAATTTATTTACAAAAATAAATAAACCTAGATATAGTGATAGTCTATTACATTGATCAAATCAAGCAAATTCCTAATCTACTGCGTGGATTTTCTCACGAGGTAAAAATAGACTACAGTTTATAAGCATCATAAATAAAACACATTAAATTCCATGACAATTGGATACCGCAAAAGCGTGATCTAGCAATTCTACTATCCAATTTCAAATTTAATGTCAACGAATTAAATTACAATTTAAAAAATTGAGTCTAAGCGTGATACCGATACGCTTGTTGGGGAATAAATTTACGCAGATCTATTCGGGTGAATATTTAAATACAAATTTAATTCTTTAATTATTACTAGCATGAATTAATCCTATATTAATTCAAATAATAATCCAACAACATATCATGCATATAATAATTCACGTAAAACCTACGCATGCGGAATACTACGAGTTTACATGAACGTACCTCTTGGGATGGCAACGGTATGGCTGATTAGACTAACCGAAAGGACATCCCAAGTATTCCCTTAGCCCTCGTTCGACTATCCGGTGGAAGGATTCTTGTGAACGATTTAACAAAAGGAAAATAAATTATGTTGCACCACCTTTGTGGATTTACTAATTTTTTCAGCACATGGAATTGTACTTGGGAATGAAAGAATCATTCCCTATTTATAGAGGCCAAGGTGGTCGAAATTTTTGTGCTAAAACAATGTGGGAAAATATTTTCTTGATCTCCAATAAATCTTGAATATATCTCCTATATTCTTTTTCCCATAATTATAATATTCCACAAAAATCCCACCTTCTCTATTATTATGGATTTTTCGAAAATAAGGGGTGTCAAGATTCTAAGATTTGGATCTTCTTGAATTTATGAGATATTCTTGTATTTCAAGAAATACATATCTTCCATAATATCTTTTCAAGAAAATCAAGAAAATCTTTCTTGCCCTTTATTTTCTAATATTTTCGAAAATTTCATGATAGATAATCATGTGGGAGATTTCTTGAATTTAATGAGATAATCTTGTATTCCAAGAATATATCTTCATTCCATAACAAAATTCAAAGAAAAATCTTTCTCCCAACATATCTATAATTTTCGAATTTAATAGGGAAAAATAAGCAACAATATTTATTTTATTTTAATCACCTTTTTCAGTTAATGGACTATATGTTGGGCTACTCAGGGGGCCTTTAGGAGAATTAAGATTGGACCTTCTAATGGACCTTCTAATGGACCTTGAATATCTAATATTGAGCCACAATATTATTCAAGCCCATAAATATTAATTAATCCCACTACATAATTAATATTGCACTATCCATCTTAACCCATATTACAGTCAATATGGCTCCCGGTCATTATTTCCCGTGTTTAAGATTATCTAGCCCATTAATTAATTCAAGCCACTGAAATAGCTTTCCGTTAATTAATATCTTTTGTCCTTGGTCAAGGAACGGTTCAACATTATTATCCATACCGGAAACTAATTCCACTTGCAAGATTTGGTATGATAAAGCTTATGAACCTCCCAAGGGGGCAAATCGAACAAGCGTACTTGCACACAATTTTTCGTATTAAATCTTAGCAATCACATATGACTAATAATATTGCCCAAGATAAAAAGTATTGAATCTCACTGATTCGCTACCCATGATAAGTCAAAGCAATAGTTACCAATCCCACATGATCCTATTTAAGGGACGAAGATTAAGAAATAACGAACCATCGAGGTCTAATTCTTCCTTGTTGATTCAAGAATTTATCCTCCCAGAGGTCCTATTGATTACATCGGTCATGCACTAGTGTAATCTCTTGGTCAAGACAAGCCAATCGAGCCTTACACTTCAACCTTTCGAGATGGGTTGTTCATTTCCATCTAGGTCGTGAATGGCGTACTTTTTTAGTTACAAGGATCGTTAATTTAATCTTCGTGATGCGGTATCACTAAATTAACTACAATGTAACACGCACGACTTATTGAACAGATTATCAAGAAATATATGTAACATTCGATAATATTTAAAGCATCAGTGATAAACAATTTATTTCAGTAAATAAGTCTGAAAATTCAGTTTCGATTATACAAAGTAAAAAGCATACTTTCTAGTATAATCCCAACAGAGACTTGATACGTTTTTCCCTATGATTCTCTGCTTGAACCTTAAATTCTTTGAATTTCTCAAAGGTCTCAGATTTATGCTTCATAAGGAAAATATAACCGTACCTTGAGTAATCATCAATAAAAGTGACAAAATACTCATAAACTCCTCTTGCTTTGGTTGACATTGGACCACATACATCTGTGTGAACGATCTCTAACACTTCTTTGGCTCTATTCCCCTTGGCTCCAAATGCCCTCTTGGTCATTTTACCCTCCAAACATGATTCGCAGGTTGGAATTGGTTCAACTTGGAGAAACTCCAGTGAACCGTCTTTCACCAACCTTTGGATCCTATTTGGATTTATATGACATAATCTTAGATGCCAAAGAAGTGTCTCGTTCACGTCTGATGAACGTTTTCTTTTCTCGGAAACAGTTGATGTGTTATAGGATGCATTTCGTGAGTGGTGTGCACAGTTAATTGTATAGAGATTTTCCATCAATGTCCCGTAACTGATACACTCATCATTTCAAGAAATGATGTCATTCTTATTAGAAGAAACTTAGTGTCCTTTAATTGAATTTTAGAAACTGAAAGTGAATTCTTTCTAAAACTGGGAACATAAAGATAATCTAAAAAAAAACTTTATTTTCAAAAGATAGGTGCACTTCTCCCACTGCTTTAACCACTACTCATGTAGCATTGCAATGTCTGCTACTTGCTTAGTATTGCAATAATCGTTACTATCGTAGCATTGCAATATCAGCCACTAACGTAGCATTGCAATAATTGCTACTTTCGTAACGTTGCCCAATGTGATGAGGATCTCACTCCCACTAAGTTGCCGGATCAGTTTGAACCCGTGAAGCCAACATGATTAGTGGATCTCGTATCAACCACTCACGAATGAGAAGTATACGCCGCTAAACAAGTTTCAACAACTAGTGCGTGAGAATTACCTTTCTTTCCATCCCTTTTGGGGTTGGAACAGGCAAAACCTCCATTGTCCTCTCTCACCGCAGCTTAAGCACTTCCTCTTTGGATTTTCCTTGACACCACAAGCATTCCTCATCTTACCATTGCCCTTGGCAACAGTTGAGTTTTATTGCTTATGGCTTTTGGTCCTCATCTTTTTCTTTCCTTCCCTTGGCCTAGAAGATGAAGATGGACCACTTGCCGTCAAAGCTTGAGTTTGGTGCCCCATCAACATCTCTGCCGAGACCAAAAGCTTGCAACAAATCAGCTAGCGAGGCCAAAATGCTCAAAAACTTTTTGGGCAGAGAGTGAAGTACCAAATTTATCTGAGTCTCCAGATTATAATCTGCACTCAGAATCTCAAGTTTGTTCAGATGGGCCATCTATTTTTGAGGATGTAATCCCTTACGGGTTTGCCCTCCACCATTTTCAGCGACGACATCTCTCGCAAGGTGATCTGACGAGTCCCGCATGTTTTGACTCGTCAGTTGGCTCATCTGTTTTTGGTGTGTCAAGAATCCACTTGTGCTTTTGTGCAGTTAGGACAATTATAATTTTCCAATCAATATAGTTTCCATATTGTATTGACTTTAAGTATATTACAGTGGATTAAAAAATTTACGACATGCTGAACTGAAATAAATAACTATATGCATAAGCACAAGTATATCACAAGATTCGATCACATGCATCATATTAAAATCTCAAAAAAATATGAACATGCATCAGCCAACATCTCAAAACAGTTTAAATAAGCCACGTGGGGTGGGTCATTATTTAAACACATTCAAGCAAAAAAGTTACAAACAAGAATAGTTACAAACCTTTAATATCCAGATTAATAGTTGGCTCCCACTTGACCAATATAAAATTGACAGGGACTTCGGGGAAGTATATGCATATCAATTTTATACCTAAGTAATAACCATGATTAAATACAGGATCATTATTTCGTATTGAACGAGCCTCGTGGGGAGGGTCATCGTCGCCACTAGTAATAACCCACAATCATCCATTTGGAATTCATTCATGTGAAAGCTATCTTTTGACCGTCCCGTGGGGAATTTCTCCAAAAGAATTCACAAATAAATAAATCATGGAGGTCAAAATTAATTCAATTTTATTATCCGGAATAAAATTGTCAATTAATTATTTAAACATACTTAGTAATTTTGAAGGTGAGATTTTTCATTGGGCAATTCTCATGCAAACACATTTAAACAAATTAAATAAAGCATAAGATAGCACAAAATAAATCAAGCAAAACAGAAAAATAAACATATTTGGCACAAATTATCCAATTGTCATGGTTTGATTTTTCTTGGCTTGATCTTGAAGAAACACCGTCTTGAATTTTTCCCACTCGATCGTCTCGAAAAAAAACTCCATCTCAAAACTCCACGCCAAGCAGCTCGCAGCCGGGATGCACGCCCGCATCCGGCCGGCCACTTGGCCAAGTTCAGCCTCGGCAGGCGTCGCCCGCCCGCGCCTCGGCAGCCTCGGCGGTCCGAACTCCTCGGCGGCGACGTAGCGTAAGTGCAGAATCGCCATTCGCCTGCCCTCGCCCCGCCGCGAACCTCGGCAGCCACGCGTCGTCTCTCGCGTCAGGCGCTGCCCCGCCAGCGCATCCGCCTCCGTCCGCTGGCCCGCTCCACGCGGTCTTTGAGTCGCCCGAGCGCCCGTCGCCGCCAGATCCCGGATCGCCAGATTCTTCGGCGCCGGCCTCACCGGCGCCCGTGCTTACTGCGTGAGTCGCGTGTCGCGTGCCTCCTCTTGGCACGTTTAGACGGCGACTCTCGCCACGGGATTCGGATTTTGTCCTTTAATTCTTCGTCCCCGTCCTCATTTTTGATCCGGTTACAATTTATTTACAAAAAATAAATAAACCTTGATCTAGACTAGTCTATTACATTGATCAAATCAAACAAATCCTAATCTACTCGTAGATTTTCTCACGAGGCAAAACAAATCCGAACGAATCGAATTAAAAACCACAATTTATATGCATGCATAAATAAACACATTAAATTCCATGACAATTGGATACCTGCAAAACAGATCTAGCAATTCTACTATCCAATTTCAAATTTAATGTCAGCGAATTAAATTACAATTTAAAAAATTCAGAGCCCGAAACCGTGGCTCTGATACCAGTTGTTGGGGAATAAGTTGCACAGATCTATTCGGGATGAATATTTAAATACAAATTTAATTCTTATAATTATTACTAGCATGAATTAATCCTATATTAATTCAAATAATAATTCAACAACATATCATGCATATAATTAATTCACGTAAAACCTATGCATGAGGAATTCTACGAGTTTACGTGAACGTACCTCTTGGGATGGCAGTGATCTGGCTGATTAGACTAACCAAAAGAACTTCCCAAGTATTCCCTTAGCCCTTGTTCGACTATCCGGTGGAAGGACACTTGTGAACAATTAACAAAAGGAAAATAAATTATGTTGCACCACCTTTGTGGATTTACTAATTTTTCCAGCACATGGAATTGTACTTGGGAATGAAAGAATCATCCCCTGTTTATAGCTAGGTGATGGGCAAAAATTTTGGTAGAAAAACAATGTGGGAAAAACTTTTCTTGATCTCCAACAAATCTTGAATATATCTCTTATATTCTTTTTCCCATAATTATAATATTCCACAAAATCCCACCTCACCAATATTATGGATAATTTCGAAATATGGGGTCCAAGATTCCAAGATTTGGATCTTCTTGAATTTATGAGATATTCTTGTATTTCAAGAAATATATATCTTCCATAATATATTTTCAAGAAAATCAAGAAAATCTTTCTTGCCCTCTATATTTCAAGAAATTCGAAACTTCTATTATGAATAACCAAGTGGGAGATTTCTTGAATTTAATGAGATAATCTTGACTAACCAAGAATACATATCTTCATTCCATAACAAAATTCAAAGAAAATCTTTCTCCCCTCTTATCCATATTTTTCAAAAATTACAAGGAAAAATAGGCAACAATATTTATTTTATTTTAAACACCTTTTTCAGTTATTGGACTATATGTTGGGCTACTTAGGGGGCCTTTAGGAGAATTAAGATTGGACCTTCTAATGGACTTTGAATATCTAATATTGAGCCACAATATTATTCAAGCCCATAAATATTAATTAATCCCACTACATAATTAATATTGCACTATCCATCTTAACCCATATTACAGTCAATATGGCTCCCGGTTATTATTTCCCGTGTTTAAGATTATCTAGCCCATTAATTAATTCAAGCCACTGAAATAGCTTTTCGTTAATTAATATCTTTTGTCCTTGGTCAAGGAACAGTTCAACATTATTATCCATACCGGAAACTAATTCCACTTGCAAGATTTGGTATGATAAAGCTTATGAACCTCCCAAGGGGGCAAATCGAACAAGCGTACTTGCACACGATTCTCCGTATTAAATCTTAGCAATCACATGTGACCAATAATATTGCCCAAGATAAAAAGTATTGAATCTCGTTGATTCTCTACCCATGATAAGTCAAAGCAATAGTTACCAATCACACGTGATCCTATTTAAGGAACGAAGATTAAGAAATAACGAACCACTGAGGTCTAATTCTTCTTTATCCAGTTCTGAAGAATTAGTCCTGTTGTAGGTCCTATTCAGTGCATCAGTCATGCACTAGTGTAATCTCTTGGTCAAGACAAGCCAATCTGAGCCTTACACTTCAACCTTTCACGATGGGTTGTTCATTTCCATCTAGGTCGTGAATGACGTACTTTTAGTTACAAGGGACTGCTAATTTAATCTTCTGTGATCTAGTATCATTAAATTAACTACAATGTAACACGTACGACTTATTGAACAGTTACACAGTAAATATTTGTAACATTCGATAATATTTAAAGCATTAGTGATAAACAATTTATTTCAGTAAATAAGTCGAAATGCAGTTTTGATTATACAAAGTAAAAAGCATACTTTCCAGTATAATCCCAACAATGCCTTGGAAACAACGGCTTACATTCTGAACTTGGTGCCATCCAAATCGTTTCCCAAAACTCCCAAAGAATTGTGGACCGGGCACAAGCCCAGTTTGAGACACATGAGAATTTGGGGGTGTTCGGCCTACGTGTTGGACAAGGAAGCCGGAAATGGATCCTCGATCAGAATTAAGGCTATTTATAGGATACCCCGAGGGAACAAAAGGGTGTATGTTCTATGGTCCCGAAGATCAAAAGGTGGTAATAAGTACTCACTTTAGATTTTTGGAGGAAGACTATATGAACGAAAGAAGACCCAGAAGTGAGATTACCTTAAGTGAGCTAAGGGGGCTAACCTCATTGCCAAATGTACAAGATGACATACCAAACGACACACTTTCACAACCGGAACCTCGTCTTAGTGGGAGGGTTGTAAGACAGCCCGAGAGATTCATGGGGATAGGAGAGTCCTCGGACTTGTTTCCCGGACAAGACGAATCAGACCCATGGACATATGATGAGGCAATCTATGACAGGGATGCGGTTTCTTGGCAAAAGGCAATGAAAGCAGAAATGGGGTCTATGGATCATAATAGAGTGTGGGAGCTAGTCGAACCACTTAATGGGGTCAAGCCCATTGGTTGCAAGTGGGTATACAAGAGAAAGAGGGGATCGGACGGGAAGGTGGAAACCTTCAAGGAAAGGCTTGTGGCGAGGTTATACTCAGAAAGAAGGGATCGACTATGAGGAAACCTTTTCACCTGTAGCAATGCTCAAGTCCATCCGGATTTTCTTGTCGATTGCTGCGCATCTCGATTTTGAAATCTGGCAAATGGATGTCAAGATACTTTCCTTAACGGAAGTCTTGATGAAGAAATCTATATGCAACAACCCCAAGGCTTCATTGAAAAAGGCCAAGAACGCCTAGTTTGTAAGCTCATGAAGTCCATTTACGGACTCAAACAGGCATCCAGAGCTTGGAACCAATGTTTTGATCATGTTATAAAGTCTTATGGGTTTGATCAAAACGAGTTCGAAAGTTGTGTGTATAAAAAGCATGTCGGAACTGCATTGGTATTCTTAGTACTATGCGTAGATGACATTCTGCTCATCGGGAACGACGTAAAGGTGTTATCAGACGTAAAGTCATGGCTTTCAAAACAGTTTGATATGAAGGACTTAGGGGAAGTCGGGCACATCCTTGGGATCAAGATCACTCGAGATCGCAAGAAAAGAATGATAGACTTATCGCAAGCTTCATACATAGACACTGTCTTGAAACAATTCAGCATGCAGGATTCCAAGAAAGGCTTCGTACCTTTTAGGCATGGAATCCATCTATCCAAGGAAATGTGCCCTAAGACACAAAAGGAGATAGATGACATGAAAGACATTCCTTATGCTTCGGCTGTCGGAAGCCTTATGTATGCAATGCTCTGTACGAGACCGGATATCTGCTTTGCTGTTGGCATGGTGGCAAGATATCAAAGTAACCCGGGAAAGGAACATTGGACGGCAGTTAAAAACATTCTGAAGTATCTGAAAAGAACTCGAGATAGAATGTTGGTTTATCAGTCAGATAGTCTAATCCCCATCGGCTACACGGACTCGGATTTCCAATCAGACTTAGATTCCAAAAAATCTACCTCGGGTAGTGTGTTTTGCATTTGGGGAGGAGCCATGACGTTGAGAAGAGTTAAGCAGAAATGCATCGCAGATTCTACCATGGAAGCCAAATATGTAGCTTCTTGCTAGGCAGCGAAAGAAGCGGTTTGGCTCAAGAACTTCCTAGTGGACTTGGATGTAGTTCCAAATTTGCCCAGCACAATCACTGTTTATTGTGACAATGCCGGAGCAGTTGCAAATTCAAGGGAACCAAGAGCCCACAAGGCCAACAAACACATTGAAAGGAAATACCATCTTATACGAGAAATCGTTAAGAGAGGAGATATAGATGTGGCAAAGATCGCGTCAGAAGACAACCTAGCTGATACATTCACAAAGGGTCTGCCTCAGAATACATTGGAGAGACATGTGAAAGGAATGGGTGTCAAGACCGTTGCCAATCTGCTTTGAGTATAAGTGGGAGACATTATTAGGTCCGTGTAGGTGACATTAGTTGTCACGTACTACACGAGACATGCTGTAGTATACTTAAAAGCAGACTTTGAATATAAGTGGGAGATTGTTGGGATTATACTGGAAAGTATGCTTTTACTTTGTATAATCAGACTGAATTTCAGACTTATTTACTTAAATAAATTGTTTATCACTGATGCTTTAAATATCATCGAATGTTACATATATTTACTGCATAACTGTTCAATAAATAGTACGTGGTACATTGTAGTTAATTTAGTGATACAAGATCACATAAAATTAAATTAACAGTCCCTTGTAACTAAAAGTACACCATTCACGACCTAGATGGAAATGAACAATCCATCGTGAAAGGTTGAAGTGTAAGGCTCATATTGGTTTGTCTTGACCAAGAGATTACACTAGTGCATGACTGATGCACTGAAGAGGACCTACAGGAGGACAAATTCTTCAGAACTGAACTAGGAAGAATTAGACCTCAGTGATTAGTTATTTCTTAATCTTCGTCCCTTAAATAGGATTACGTGTGGTTAGTAACTATTGCTTTGACTTATTACGGGTAGAGAATCAAGGAGATTCAATACTTTATATCTTGGGCAATATTATTGGTCACATGCGATTGCTAAGATTTAATACGGAGAATCGTGTGCAAGTACGCTTGTTCGATTTGCCCCCTTGGGAGGTTCATAAGTTTTATCATACCAAATCTTGCAAGTAGAACTAGTTTTCAGTATGGATAATAATGTTGAACCGTTCCTTTACCAAGGATAAAAGATATTAATTAATGGAAAGCTATTTCAGTGGCTTGAATTAATTAATGGGCTAGATAATCTTAAACACGGGAAATAATAACCGGGAGCCATATTAACTGCAATATGGGTTAAGATGGATAGTGCAATATTAATTATGTAGTGGAATTAATTAATATTTATGGGCTTGAATAATATTGTGGCTCAATATTGATAATTCAAGATCCATTGGAAGGTCCAATCTTAATACTCCTAAAGGCCCCCCAAGTAGCCCAACATAAAGTCCAATAACTGAAAAATGTGTTTAAAAATAAAATAATTTTTGTTGCTTATTTTTCCTCATTTTTTCAAAAAATATGAATAAAAGGGGAGAAAAATTTGCTTTGAATTTTGTTATGGAATGAAGATATGTATTCTTGGAATACAAGATTATCTCATTAAATTCAAGAAATCTCCCACTTGGTTATTTATATTGGAAATTTCTAAATTTTGAAAAAGAAGAAAAAGAAAGATTTTCTTGATTTTCTTGAAAAGATATTATGGAAGATATGTATTTCTTGAAATACAAGTATATCTCATAAATTCAAGAAGATCCAAATCTTGGAATCTTTATCCTCTTTTTCGAAAATACACCATAACAAGAGAGAGTGGGATTTTATGGAATATTTTAATTATGAAGAAAAAGAATATATGAGATATATTCAAGATTTCTTGGAGATCAAGAAAAGATTTTTTCCCCCTATTCCATATGCAAAAAAAATCTGCCACTACACCTCTATAAATAGGGGATGAGTGTTTCATTCCCTAGTACAATTTCATGTGCTGGAAAAATTAGTAAATCTACAAAGGTGGTGCAACAAATTTTATTTTCCCTTTTGTTAATTGTTCGCGAGCTTCCTTCCACCGGATTGTCGAGCAAGGACTAGGGAATACTTGGGAAGGTCTTTTGGTGTGTTTTCATCGACGAGACCATTGCCATTCCAAGAGGTAAGTTCATGTAAACTCGTAGTAATTCCGCATGCGTAGGATTTACGTGAACTGTTTATATGCATGATTTGTTGTTGAATTATTATTTGAATTAATATAGGATTAATTCATGCTAGTAATAATTGTTAGAATTAAATTAGTATTTAAATATTCATCCCGAATAGATCCGGGCAAATAATTCCCCAACAATTTGGACTCTGGTGCTTCTGCTCATATGACCAATCAGCCTAATGCTCTCGACTCTTATGAGCCGTATACTGGTAACAGTTCTGTTATTGTTGGAAATGGTTCTGCTTTAAATATTTCTCATATTGGTAGCTCTAAACTGTCTGGGATGTGCGTTTATTGGATGTATTGGTTGTGCCACACATTACGAAAAATTTATTGTCCATTAGTAAGTTAACTGCAGATTATCCTGTTGATGTTGTGTTCTCTGATAAATTCTTTGCGATTCAGAACCGGGTCACAAAGAAAATTCTGGCTCAGGGAAGGTGTGATAAAGGGCTGTATTTTCTTGATCGAGGTGTTCCGGCGCTGGTTGCTGCTATACGTAATAAAGATTTGAAGGCTAGTTTTGATTTATGGCATCTTCGCCTGGGGCATGTCCCATTTTCTGTTATTTCATTACTGCAAAAACTAGGACAGTTGTCTGTTACTTCTTTATTATTAAACCCTGCACTTTGTTCCTCTTGCCAGTTGGCCAAGAGTAAACGTCTATCCTTTTCGTTGAATGAAAAACGTGTTGATGTCGTTCTTGACTTAATTCACTGTGATCTTTGGGGACCTGCTCCCGTTATTACTTCTGATGGTTTTAAATATTATGTGGCATTTGTGGATGATTATTTGCGGTTTACTTGGATTTATCCTCTTCGTAATAAGTCCGATTTTTATGATGCCTTGGTGAGATTTTGTGCCTTTGTTTGCAACCAGTTTTCTCGGAATATCAAGGTATTCCAAAGTGATGGGGGTACTGAATTTGTGAATTCCTGGGTACGTGAGTTTATGTCGGTTCATGGCATTCTTCATCGTCTCTAATGCCCGTACACTCCTCAGCAGAATGGGCTTGCTGAACGTAAGCATAGACATATTTCCGAAACAGGTCTCTCCATGTTATTTCATGCTCATGCTCCGGCTTCTTTGTGGTTTGATGTTTTTGCAACTGCAGTTTTTGTTATCAACCGTCTTTCTTCGACTGTGTTATCCAGCAAGTCTCCGTTTGAACTTCTCTTTGGTTCAGTCCCAAACTATGCAAATTTCAAGCCATTTGGTTGTCGTGTTTATCCTTTTTTGAGAGATTATGCTGTGCAAAAGTTAGCTCCTCGAAGTCGGCCATGTATTTTTCTTGGGTACAACAGCCTCCATAAAGGCTTCCGATGCCTTGATCCAGACTCATCTCGGATTTTTCTCTCAAGACATGCCCAGTTTGATGAACTCTGTTTTCCTTTTTCCGGAAATTCATCTTCAGCGGCCTCATCTGCCTTGGAATTTTCCAGCTTTTTGGATGGCACCGTGGTTCCGCCTACGCCCATTCCTCCAGCTGTTCGCCCGTCCATCCCTGTCTCGGGTCCCCCATCGTCTGGCCCGCGCATTGTACCTTGGGACGACGACGAATGCTTGCCGTCTCCAGCGCCCGACCCCAATCTGGGTGTGATTGAGTAGCCCGCGCCAGACCTTGCTCCCGTGCAGCCTGCCGCCCCCGCTGCTCCCGTGCAGCCCGCAGCCCCTGCTGCTCCTCTCGCCCAGTCACCACCGGCTCTGAGTCCCGCACACCCCATGGTGACTCGTGCTCGTGCCAGGGTTTTCAAACCCCACTATCCTGTTGATTTGTCTTGCACGGCTTTGCTCTCGGCTCTTACTGCTAGTTCCGAACCTAGAGGTTTCAAGTCCGCCACTAAATCTCCAGAATGGTTATCCGCTATGCAAGATGAGATTGATGCACTTCGTGAGAATAACACGTGGGATCTTGTGCCTCGTCCCTCAGGCACAAATATCGTTGGTTCGAAGTGGGTTTTTCGAACCAAATTTTGCTCGGATGGCACTATTGAACGACATAAGGCAAGTCTGGTTGCTCAGGGTTTTACACAGGTTCCCGGGGTTGATTTTCACCACACCTTCAGCTCGGTTGTTAAATTAGTCACTGTTCGGGTTATTCTTGCTCTTCTTGAGTTCAACATCGATTGGCCCTGATCGACTTGAGCGTCAAGAATGCCTTCCAGCGGGGGTTCTTGACAGGCCAGTTTTCATGAAGCAACCTCCTGGTTTTGTTGACCCGCTTTTCCCTGATCATGTTTGTCGTCTCAAGAAGGCATTATATGGTCTGAAACAGGCTCCTCTTGCTTGGTTTCAACGTTTCAGCACATATCTCTTGAGTCTCGAATTTGGCCAGAGTAGCTCTGACTCGTCGTTATTCTTTCTCATTCGAGGTACATCTATCTTATATCTCCTTTTATACGTCGATGATATCATTGTCACAGGAAATGATGTTGACATGCTCAAGTCCTTCATTGCTCGGACTCACAAGGAATTTGCTATTAAAGATTTGGGCCGTCTCAGCTATTTCCTTGGTCTTGAGGTTTCGTACACTCCCGATGGTCTTTTCGTTGGTCAGGCTAAATATGCTTCAGATATTTTGGAAAGGGCGAACTTGCTGGATGCCAAGCCAGTTGCCACCTCGTTAGCGGCATGGGAGGTTTTGGTCAGCACTGGTCCTTCCTTTCATGATCCCACCTTATATCGCTCTTTGGTTGGTGCACTCCAGTATTTGACCATCACTCGACCAGACTTATCATATGCTGTGAACGTCGTAAGTCAGTTCCTCCACTCTCCTACAGACGATCACTTTAATGCTGTCAAGAGGATATTACGTTATGTCAAGGGTACAATTCACTTTGGTTTATCCTTTACTAAGCATCCTGAGTCGACGGTCACTAGTTATTCCGATGCTGATTGGGCTCGTTGCATTGAGACCAGATGTTCCACTTATGGTTACTCAATTTTTCTTGGGGGCAATCTCGTTTCTTGGAGTGCAAAGAAACAACCTACAGTGGCCCGTTCAAGCTGTGAATCCGAGTATCGTGCAATGGCGAATGCAGCAGCATAAATTTTATGGCTCACAAACCTTCTTGGTGAGCTTCGACAACCTATTTCTTCTCTTCCGGAGCTCTTGTGTGATAACAAGAGTGCTATCTTCTTAAACCAAAATCCAGTTGCTCACAAACGGGCAAATCACATTGACCTGGATTATCATTTTGTTCGAGAATTGGTTTCCTCAGGGAAGATTTCCACACGGTTTGTTCCGTCCCATCTTCAGCTTGCAGATATCTTCACCAAGAGTCTGCCTCGTCCTGCCTTTGAGCTTCTTCGGTCCAAGCTTCGGGTTTGTCTTCACCCCACGCAACTCTTGCGGGGGGTAATAGGGATAATAATTAATGTGTAATTATTATTTAGATTTATTCTTTAATTCGTTTGACCTTTCCTAATTACTTGGTCAAGGTTGTTGTATATTGTAATCCCTTTTATATATAGTGGAAATCCCTAATCACCTCATTAACGGTGATAGCCTAATTATCATCACACTCTCTCATATCTTACAAATCATTTGTTAATATAGTTAAAATTATTTATTGTGTAATATCATGTTCAAATAAAATTAGGAGAAGAACATTCCACTACAAAGTCACCAAAAACATTACAACCAGGTATAAAGTACAGAAAACACTTTGCCAGCTCCAACTATTACCAGGTTATATAAGACCAACGCATCTCGTAATTAATTCAAGTAATGTTCCTAGTTCCGTATTCATTTAAAAAAAAGGAGCAATTCATTTTATTTATAAATATATAATTTTCATAGAGGAGGTTCAATACCACCCATGCATTGAGTTTGTAATTCATAGTGAACTCTGAAACCTCAACTTTGCTCATTAGATCCCAATCTTTCCATATTTTTTTCTCTACTTAACGCGTTTGTGCTTATATTCTAAGTGGCTGTCTGTATCATTGATGCAATTATTTGAACCAGACATAACTCTGAAACTAATGATAATTAAGCGCAAGAATTATTCAAAGTTGACTACTTCCACACAAGAATTATTGCTAGGCCTTTCCTTCACCAGCATTTTGAAATGTAGCAAAGAGAAAAGAAAAAGAGCTAAATATCATATTCAAGGCAAAATACTGCTTCCAAATCTCCTCTCACATACTATTAATCTTTTACTCATTCACCTTAACAACTATTCTTGAGAATGAAAAATTAATGGCCTATTAATTTTTAGCACATATATAAAAGATTTACTGAAATTGAAAATATTAACGAAAAATGATAGAAAAAATATTGATAATAAGAAGCAATTTTTAATAGGAATATACATGGAGGGACATTTCTGTTGGGTCTCTCTCACTCTCGCTATTTTCCAATGCTTAACGTGTTTGTTTTGTTTGTGCTATTTCTAATTAAGGGGGTCCCACGGCGGCTTGTATCAACCAATTATTTAACCCACTTGATGAAAAAACCATTAATTAAAAAGCGTTTGTGAAATTTCTTCTCCATCTCACACAGACACCCTTATCTTTTTGTTCATTCACCTTCACAACTATTCTTGAGTTTCCAAACTTGCTCTTTCCACTCAATTATGGCCGACGCATTTTTCAAAGTTTTGATTGAGAACGCTAATTCTCTAATCAAGAGCGAGGTGGGATTGATTATGGGCGTGGATAAGGAAATGAAGAACCTTTCCAACACTCTCACCACTATCCAAAAAGTGTTGGAAGATGCTGAAGACAAACAATTTCAGAACACAGCAATTCAATTTTGGCTAAGCCAGCTCAATGACATGGCCTTTGAGATTGAAGATATACTGGATGAGTGCAACACCGAGTTCTCTAAACTGAAGGCCAAAGGTAATAACTTTGTTAACAAACTCAAGAAAGTTTTGTACAAGCGCAAGGTGGGAAGGAGGATCAAAGAAGCAGCTGAAAAATTGGAGGCTGTTGCAAAAGATCGCCACAATTTCCAATTGACTGAAATAGTTGTGCTGCAGCCGAACCAGCGTGATTGGAGGCGCGAGACGGGGTCCGTTCTCAATGATCCAGATCACGTCTACGGGAGAGAAGAAGAGAGAGACAAGATTGTGGATCTGCTTCTGAACAGAGTTTCTGAACAGAGTCTCTCTGTTTTGCCTATAATTGGTATGGGTGGCATGGGCAAGACAACCCTTGCCCAATTCATCTTTAACGATGAGAGGGTAACTCAGCATTTTGACACCAAAATATGGGTTTGTGTTTCTGATCCTTATGATTCGATTGCTGTACTCAAGGCAATCATAGAATCTGCCACCGGAGACAAACCAAATTTGGAGAATTTGGATTCTTTGCAGCGTCGAGTCCGTCAATTACTGATTAAGAAAAGATACTTGTTGATATTGGATGATGTGTGGAATTATAATCAAGAAGATTGGGATAAATTAAAGAGTATCCTCGCGTGCGGCTCGCCCGGTGCTTATATTGTTGTCACCACACGTTTGCCAAAAGTTGCACATATCATGGTAACATCTCCTTTAGTAGCTCACAACTTGATGGAATTGTCGGAAGAGCATTGCTGGCTCTTGTTTAGGCGAAGAGCTTTTGGGCAGGAGAATGAGCAACCTCATGGTAACTTGGAAGCCATCGGGAGGCGAATTGTGAAAAAATGTGGTGGTGTTCCTCTGGCGGCTAAGGCTATCGGAGGTCTTTTGAGATTTCAGAGAGACGAAAAGGAATGGGTTCGTGTCGAGGAAAGTCATATGTGGAATCTCCCGCAAGAAGAAAATTCAATCTTGCCAGTCTTGAGATTGAGTTATCGTCATCTCCCTTTTGTAATGAAACGGTGTTTTGCCTATTGTGCGGTCTTTCCAAAGGATCACATATTTGATAAGACAGAACTGATATTTCATTGGATGGCTCATGGATGCATATCATCAAATGGAAAACTAGAAGTGGAGGATGTTGGTGATCAAATATGGAATGAGTTGGCTTTGAGATCCTTTTTCCAAGAAGTTGATATAACAAATGGAGAAATCACTTTTAAAATGCATGATCTCGTTCACGATCTCGCCCAGTCCATCATGGAGAACAAAATTCCTGGGGCAGAAACAGAGAGCAGCAGCACAAGTGCGTCGAATAACAAAATACGTCAGGTACATTGGTGGCATCAATATAATTCTGAAATAATTTCTTCATGTATAGCAGTAGAATTGTCCACACTAGCCACCATCACGAATTACAATCATTTGAGAATTCTAAAGCTAAAGCAAATAATCGTGGAAAAGTTGCCTAGTGGAATAGGCAAATTGAAACAGTTGCGGTGTTTAAACTTGTCAGGTTCTTCTATCCTTACTCTTCCTCATACAATTTGCAGGCTTTACAATTTGCAAATCTTAATTTTAAACGGTTGTTGTTTACTCAAGAGTTTGCCCAACAACATTAGAAGTATGACTAATCTCCGTCATATCTTTTTAAAATGGTGTTTGGCGTTGAGTCACATGCCCTACAGAATTGGGGAATTGGCTTCTCTAAAAACACTGAGTTTGTTCATAGTTGGTGATAAAATAGGGAATCAACTGGATGAATTGGAACACTTGAGTCTTGGGGGCAGCCTTGAAATTAGGAATTTAAAGAGCGTCAAAAGCCACTTGATTGCAAAGAAAGCAAATCTTGTCGAGAAACCAAACCTTCGTGACTTGGTGTTAAGTTGGGAAGGTGATGGAACATCCTCGGAATTGATGGAGGATGAGAAGGTATTAGAAGCACTTGAACCTCACCCGAATCTAGTAACTTTGGAGATAGATGGGTTCCGAGGTCGCCAGTTGGCACTATGGATGAAAAGTATGAAAAACATAACTCGGATAGAGATACGGTGGTGCACAAATTTGAGGAGTCTCTCACCACTCGGAGATCTTCCTCATCTCAAGTCTCTGAATTTAACTGGTCTTGATGCTTTGGAGTACATTTTGGAGGAGAATGAAGTTGGGTGTGAAGCGGCAAAATTCCCGTCATTGGAGGATCTCGAATTGAGTATGTTACCGAATCTGAAAGGGTGGTTAAAGGAGGGGGAAGTGGTACAAATGTTTCCAAATCTTCAAAATCTAGGTATTTCTCAGTGCAAGATAGGGAGTTGTTTTCCAGAGGGGTCACTGCGGCACCTCACTGCTCTCCAGGAACTAAGAATATGGTTATGCACGGAGTTGGAAGATGATATGTCAGAGGAGATGATGAAACACCTCCATCTCCTTAAACGCCTCACTCTTGCCCGTGTCAATGACATGGTATCCCTACCACAAGCCTTACAGCATATCTCCTCACTCCAATCTCTCACTCTGACAAGTCTTCATCAACTGACTTCACTGCCGGATTGGTTGCCTAATCTTGCGTCTCTCACACAATTGTTCATTGTAGACTGCCCAGCGATTCAATCACTCCCATCAGGGATCAAACAAATGACAAATCTCAAGCATCTTCAAATTGTGTTATGCCCACAACTGAAAAGCCGATGTGAGGAACCAAATGGCGAGGATTGGCACAACATATCCCACATTCCCCGTCTGGTCATTCAACACAATTTTGAAAAATCAATATGTTAGAGAATAAAGAGCACTGTAGCAAATAGGTGTCATTTTTCAAGAGGGAACAAGTAATATGAGCTACCTATTGATTTCACTTGGCTTAATTTTAATAAACAAATATATGTATGCGCAATTAATAAATATTATCTCTTGTATTTAGTAAACACTCTCTCCATTTTTATAATTTAATGATTCTAGTTTATGTGCTGGTTAATTGTACCATGGTTAATGCAGAGTGTACGACCAAATGGTAGAGCCATGGTGGGCCATCTCTTTGGGAAGTTTGGTTACTAAGTAGGACATTTTTTATTTAGCGAATAAGTAGTGTTTTGTTATATATTTGGACATCGATTTTAGTAATGTATTTGAGTGAGTGTAACATTTATTATTGATTTCCATAGGCCTGTATGATTTCAGTGCGTCGGACACAACATATTAGCTAACGTCTGTTATTTATGATATCGGATATTTGGATCGTTCTATAGTTTTCTTATATATTTATTTCAATCTGTTCCATAATGCTTTCATCATATATATATATCCTCTATATTAATATGTGATTGATTGTCGTTGGACATTATGTTTGCTAATCGATCACTTCAAGTGTATTCAATTGAGATTCTATTGGATTTTTTGGACTTTAAAAAGTAGGTGGATTTAGAAAATTCATACTCTATGTAGAGTTTGGTGACTTTTTTTATTGATTTACGTCGATTTTCATAAACTTGGCCAATTCATCTTTAACGATGAGAGGGTAACTCAGCATTTTGACACCAAATTATGGGTTTGTGTTTCTGATCATTATGATTTAAAAGCTATACTCAAGGCAATCATAGAAGTGATTACAAAAAAAAAAACAGATTTGGAAGAACTGGATTCGTTACAGAGCCGCGTCCGTGAAGAATTGAACGGGAAAAGATACTTGTTGATACTTGATGATGTGTGGAATGACAATCAAGACGATTGGGATAAATTAAAAGGAAGTGTGGCATGCGGCTCAATGGGTTCTTCAATTGTTGTCACCACACGTCTGCAAAAAGTTGCAGATATCACTTGAACACTTCCCTCTCATTGCTTGATGGAGTTGTTGGAAGAGCACTGCTGGCTCTTATTTAGGCGAAGAGCTTTTGGACCGGAGAATGAGCAACCTTATGGTAACTTGAAGCCATTGGGAAGCGTATTGTTAAGAAATGTGGTGGTGTTCCTCTGGCGGCTAAGTCTCTTGGAGGTCTTTTGAGATTTCAGAGAGATGAAAATGAATGGGTTCTTGTCGAGGAAAGTCATATTTGGAATCTCCCACAAGAAGAAAATTCAATCTTGCCAGTCTTGAGATTGAGTTACCGTCATCTCCCTTTTGTAATGAAACGGTGTTTTGGCTATTGTGCGGTCTTTCCAAAGGATCACATATTTAAAAAGACAAAACTGATATTTCATTGGATGGCTCATGGATGCATAGCATCAAATGGAAAACGAGAAGTGGAGGATGTTGGTGATCAAATATGGAAAGAGTTGACTTTGAGATCCTTTTTCCAAGAAGTTGATACAACAAGTAGAGGAGAAACCACTTTTAAAATGCATGATCTCGTTCACGATCTCGCCCAATCCATCATGGAGAACAAAATTCCTGGGGCAGAAACAGAAAGCAGCAGCACAAGTGCGTCGAATAACAAAATACGTCAGGTACATTGGTGGCATCAATATAATTCTGAAATCTTTTCTTCATGTATAGCAGTAGAATTGTCCACACTAGCCACCATCACGAATTACAATCATTTGAGAATTCTAAAGCTAAAGCGAATATACGTGGAAAAGTTGCCTAGTGGAATAGGCAAATTGAAACAGTTGCGGTGTTTAAACTTGTCAGGTTCTTATATCCTTACTCTTCCTCATACAATTTGCAGGCTTTACAACTTGCAAATTTTGATTTTGAATAAATGTAATGAACTCAAGAGTTTGCCCAACAACATTAGAAGTATGACTAATCTCCGTCATATCTTTTTAAAAGGGTGTTGGGAGTTGAGTCACATGCCCTACAGAATTGGGGAATTGGCTTCTCTAAAAACATGAGTTTGTTCATAGTTGGTGATAAAATAGGGAGTCAACTGGATGAATTGGAACACTTGAGTCTTGGGGGCAGACTTGAAATTATGAATTTAAAGAGCGTCAAAAGCCAATTGATTGCAAAGAAAGCAAATCTTGTCGAGAAACGAAACCTTCGTGACTTGGTGTTACGTTGGGAAGGTGATGGAACATCCTCGGAATTGATGGAGGATGAGAAGGTATTAGAAGCACTTGAACTTCACCCGAATCTAGTAACTTTGGAGATAGATGGGTTCCGAGGTCGCCAGTTGGCACTATGGATGAAAAGTATGAAAAACATAACTCGGATAGGGATACGGTGGTGCACAAATTTGAGGAGTCTCTCACCACTCGGAGATCTTCCTCATCTCAAGTCTCTGCTTTTAGCTGGTCTTGATGCTTTGGAGTACATTTTGGAGGAGAATGAAGTTGGGTGTGAAGCGGCAAAATTCCCGTCATTGGAGGAGCTCGAATTGAGGAGGTTACCCAATCTGAAAGGGTGGTTAAAGGAGGGGAAGTGGTACAAATGTTTCCAAATCTTCAAAATCTAGTTATTTCTGAGTGCAAGTCGCTGAGACTTACATCGACCTGTAGAGGCCTAAATTCTGTTACCAAGTTAGACTTGGGGCATTGCAAGATAGGAAGTTGTTTTCCAGAGGGGTCACTGCGGCACCTCACTGCTCTCCAGGAACTATACATATGGGGTAATACATAGTTGGAAGATGATATGTCAGAGGAGATCATGAAACACCTCCATCTCCTTATACAGACTTTAAACAACTGACTTCACTGCCGGATTGGTTGCCTAATCTTGCGTCTCTCACACAATTGAAAATTCAACACTGCCCAGCTATTCAATCACTCCCATCAAGCATCCAAAGAATGACAAATCTCAAGCATCTTCAAATTGTGTTAAGCCCACAACTGGAAAGCCGATGTGAGGAACCAAATGGCGAGGATTGGCACAACATATCCCACATTCCCCACTTGGACATTCAATGATACACATAGGTACAGTATTCTACCATACGCTTGAATTTTCTTTGCTATTTTTCTTATAATTAATTACTTCCCTATTTTATGAAAATTATTATAAGTAGACACCTAAGTAGAATATTGAGCTTTTCCTTCCCTTTCTCTTATTTTAAATTTAGATTTATACACACACAATTTTTAAAAAACCAATATATATGTTAGAGAATAGAGACTAGTGAAGCAAATCATTTTGCAAGAGGAAACATCAAACAAGTAATATGAGCTACCTATTGATTTCACTTGGCTTAATTTTAATACACAAATACATGTATGCGCAATTAATAAATATTATCTCTTGTATTTAGTAAACACTCTCTCCATTTTTATAATTTAATGATTCTAGTTTATGTGCAGGTTAATTGTACCATGGTTAATGCAGAGTGTACGACCAAATGGTAGAGCCATGGTGGGCCATCTCTTTGGGAAGTTTGGTTACTAAGTAGGACATTTTTTATTTAGCGAATAAGGTGTGTTTTGTTATATATTTGGACATCGATTTTAGTAATGTATTTGAGTGAGTGTAACATTTATTATTGATTTCATAGGCCTGTATGATTTCAGTGCGTCGGACACAACATATTAGCTAACGTCTGTTATTTATGATATCGGATATTCGGATCGTTCTATAGTTTTCTTATATATTTATTTGAATCTGTTCCATAATGCTTTCATGATATATTTCATTCTTTATTATTTTATTTTATTTTTTATTATTCATTCTCTTGATAGCATTATAGCATTTTATTAGCACAACACAAAACTCTCTGCTTTCCCTTTTTTTTTAAATGCTTTATTTTACATGAGAATCTTAATTACATGATGAACTACTTTATCATTTATTTGTATGAAAGAGATTTTATAATTATTCACTAGGATGATATGCACCTGCAGTTTCTTGATGATTCCAATAACTAGTTAGTGAACATCATTTGCAAGTTCAACCTCACAATTAACAATATGATCACAATCAAACCACAAAAAAGCCACAGATCCAGAAATGAAATGAGGGTGGGAAACAGAGTAGTTAAACACAAGTAAATTATGTTAACAAATTATATTCAACTCCTCGACTCTCCAATGTATATATATATATATATATATATATATATATATATATATATATATATCCTCTATATTAATATGTGATTGATTGTCGTTGGACATTCTGTTTGCTAATCGATCACTTCAAGTGTATTCAATTGAGATTCTATTGGATTTTTTGGACTTTAAAAAGTAGGTGGATTTAGAAAATTCATACTCTATGTAGAGTTTGGTGACTTTTTTTATAGATTTACGTCGATTTTCATAAACTTGGCAGGATTGTGGAATACACTTTTTTTATTGATTTACATGAATTTTCATAGACTCCGGCGCTGGAACTATTGATGCAAATGTATGGAAGACACTTGTATATAAAAAAAGTTGTCCAATTTGTTTAGAAAAAATACCAAAAATACATTAGTTCAAAAAAAAAATACATTATTATTTGTCATTATTATTTTCATCTTCATTCCCATTATCTTCATTTTCATCTCCAAATCTTCATCTATTTCTTATTCCATTTCTTCTTCTTCTATTTCTCTTCCAATATTTCACGATTTTCCATGCTGCATATAAAAAAAATGAGAACATGGTAAATAAGATTAATTAAACCACACACTATGAATTAAATAAATATATCGAAATTTAAAAGTGCTTGTTAATTTTTTAATCTCTTCCATGAGACCATTATGAGGGATATTTTCAATAGAGCTATAATTTGCTTCATACTGAGCTCTACTTCTTTTGAGTTGGCTTCTTCTTTGAGTGGAGACCTCAGACACTTCAGAGAATCTTGAAGGTGGTGTGGAACCAAATGGTGGATCATTTTGAGATAGTCCTACAAATATCTCATTTTCAGCATCATAATTCAAATCTTCTATGCGTACATCTCTAATTTCATCATCTCCTAATGTCCTTGCATCAGTAGCACTACCCAACCCAATGGAGCTTTTCCCTACATCAACACCATTTCCTACAGCAATTTGCAAGTCCTCATAATCAGGACATTCCCCATAGCGCAAGTTCGCGTCCTTTGAGTGAGCTTAGCATAAATAAAGAAAAAAATTTATTAATTCACTATATTCTCAAAATAAAATTATTCTATAATATTATTGTAATATAATGCTTATGAAGCTTACCTCTAAATACGCATCCCATACTTCATCTGAAGATGTAAACTTTTTAGTAGTTTGGTCATACCCAAAACCAGAGCTAAACCTCATAAGGTTTGAATAAGATAACCAACGATTTTTAAACCATTTGAGACGGTTTTGGTAATTGTTATAAGTCTTATTACACCCAAGTCTTTCATTAAGAATAGGAAGTGTTCTTTCTTCCATCGTTGCTTTGGTAAAAATACCACTATAATCACGTCATCCCCGAGCCGCAGCATCAACATGTGTTCTAACAATAAGTCGCTTTGTTCCTTAGTCCATTGTTCATAGGATGCCTTCATTTTTATATCTTGTTGTGGATCCCCATGATAATATTACTATATTAATAGATACAAAATAGCTTATTATGATATATACGTATATAGTATATATTAGTTAATACATTAATACACTCGTAAAAATCTAAATAAATTCTCTCAATAAATTATATATTTTTCAATTAATTCACATATATATATATTCTACATACATCAAACTATTTTTAATAACTATAACTATATATATATAAGACATTTCAAAACTTTTAACTACACCACCATTATTCATATCACGTGAATCATAACACAAATCTATAACATTCTATAACCACACAAATCTTGCCATAAATCTTCTTTTTTGTTGCGATTTTTATTAGTGACACACAAAAATCTCAAAGTAAACTTAAAATTTTTAAATAAGTTCCTTGTATACTATTCATTCATTTCATTGTCTAAGTACTATAATACGGGCAAAATGAGAAAATAAAGAAAAAAATTAATGATTTAACTATAGTAACTTCTATTTTTAATTCGTATGAAAATAATTATAGGTATATTTTTGTGGAACGGAGAGAGTGTATAAGAATAAAATTAGGAGTGTAGTGTGTGTTGCAAGTGATTGTATATATGATGTATTTTGATTCTAGTTCACCAAGTGGAATCTACAAAACCACTAGATCAAAAGGTCATGACAATTTTTTAAAATTATGAAATAAATTTGTAGATTTCTTTAAAGAGTTTAGACTTGCCACAACATAAGCATAGTTACTTTAATTTATACTATGGGTAATGTTTTTCTTTAGTCCCTGCAAGTCTGTCCATTTTATATTTCAAGACATAGAAATCCTTTTTTTTTGGAAGCGCTATTAACTTTTTAATCATCTCCTTTTTTTTTTTCTCTAGACACATTTGCGTGAGACGATTTCACAGTGAGACGGAGCATTGACGCTTTAACATTTTGGGAGGAGTGAGTGTTGATTTGTGCTAATTTATACCCGTCTCATGTATGAGACCGTCTCACGAGTTTTTGTCTTTTTCTCTTACAGGCTACAACAAATAAAAAACCAATTTTACCTAACATGATTTTTTTTTCAGTTTTTTATATTCTTTGAATTTTAATTTTGCCCGATTAACTTTCAAAATCGGTTACTAACCCGTCAAAGCCTGTCAAATGACTAAATTTAAAAGTTAACGGGACAATAATTCCTTTTGAGAAAACGATCGTCCTGCACTACTATCCAAATACATGTTCTCCCTCTCTGTTACATAATAAAGATCCCAACATACATGGTTGGTCGACAACTCTTTCGGGCATTTGTGGATATGTCAACTCGACCATGAAATCGGCCATAGTCTGGCCCTTCATTGTTGTTCGTGGGGCGAACGTGATGCCAAATTGGCCTAACTCCACCGCCCACTTGAGTAATCTGCCCGCAGTGTCTGGTCTGTGGAGGACTTGTCGCAATGGGAATGTAGTTAATACCTCGGCTGAGTGATCGAAAAAGTATGGTGGCAATTTTCGAACACTCATTACGAGAGCATATGCAAGTTTTTCCAGTGGAGGGTACCGGAGCTCGGCTTCTTTGAGCACTTGGCTTACATAATAAACAGGCAAGTGTGTCGTCCCCTCTGCCCGAACGAGCACAACGCTAATTGCATGCTCGAATGCAGCAAGATACAGATAAAGGTGTTCGCCTGGAATACAGATAAAGATGTCGTCCCCTCTGCAAGGTATTGCTTTAATGACTCGAATGCATTTTGGCAATACTCTGTCCACTGGAATTTCCCTTTCTTTAATGCATCAAAGAAAGGTTTGCATTTGTCCCCAGTTCGTGATATAAACCGGCTTACGGAAGCCAAACGTCCGGTTAATTTTTGGACCTCTTTCACACTCCTGGGGGCCTGCATGTCGAGCATGGCTTGAATCTTTGATGGGTTCGCTTCAATCCCCCGTTGACTGACCATATGTCCTAGGAATTTTCCTGAGTGAACCCTAAAGCTGCATTTCTTCGGATTTAGCTTCATGTTGTACTCCCTGAGAATATCAAACGTTTGTGCGAGGTGGGTGATGTGGTCTTCCTTGTGTTCACTTTTTACCACAATGTCATCAATATACACCTCAACTGTTCGGCCGATGTGTTCGTCGAACATTTTGTTCACCAAACGTTGATATGTTGCTCTGGCATTCTTTAATCCGAATGGCATGCGTTGCCAACAATACATATTCTTTTCGCTGCAGAATGTCGTATTCTTTTGATCGTCCGGATGCATGGGTATTTGGTGATAGCCAGCAAAAGCATCCATGAAGGTCATGAGCTCACGGCCTGCTGTATTATCGACCAAATAATCGATATGTGGCATCGGGAAATTATCTTTCGGGCATGCCTTGTTTAAATCAGTGAAATCTATACATAGTCTCCAAGCCCCGTTAGACTTGCGGACAAGCACAGGGTTCACAAGCCATCTTGGGCATTTTGCTTCTCGAATCAATTTATTATCGAGCAACTTTTTGATTTCACTATTCATAGCTGCATACTTCTCCGGACTGAACTTTCTGCGTTTCTGGATTACTGGAGTTTGTGTTAGATCAAGGTTGAGGGAGTGACATGCATGTTTTGGATCAATGCCAACCATGTCCTCGTGCGACCAAGCGAACACATCTAAATTTGCTTGAAGATATGCAATCACTTCTGTTCGGAAAGGTTCCGGTAATTCCGAACCAATGAATACTTCTAACTCCGGTCTGTTCGGGTCGATATTGATAGACACCAGTTGTTCGACATGTGTTGCTCGCTTTCTTTTTTGCTTCCACCGAGGATCTTCGATCGACCCCCGGTGTTCGACATCTACCTCCATAGGTTCAAAACATGCACGAGGCTCTAGGTCTGATAGCTCGCTTGGTGGATCAATGTTCATTAGATCTGGGAGATCTGGGACATGAGTTACCATCCCGGATTCTGTGTTCGCGCATGGAGGTGTGCTCGTCAAAGGATATTTTGGCAACGTATTTGCCTGTTGGCTTGACTCTCCGATCTCCCATGTTTGCTCCATCATGTTAACAATATTTTGTTTTTCTGGCGCACATGACAGCAAACAATCTCGAGCTTTTTTCTGGTCGCCTTTTACGCTACCCGTTCCATCTTGTGTTGGAAATTTAACACAATAATAATAAGTTGCACAGGCGGCTTTAAATTCTTGAATAAACGGGCGACCTAGAAACCCGTTATAAGTAGACAGAGCATCGACGATTACAAAATCTAGCATTCTAGTTCGTCGGATCTTCGGATTTAAAGTTGATTCTAACTCGACTCCTAACCTGATCATACCATAGGGTCGGGTTACAGATTCCCCGAAACCCATGATGGTGTGATCACATGGTTCAATATAGCTACTCAAGTCCCCAACTTGTTTCTCCATTTTGCAGAGTGTCGACCGAACAAAATGTTCGTGATATGCTCCGCATTATCAACCTGGGAGGCGGTGCACCTTCAAACCGAGGAGACGAGCACTGATGGTTAGAGAGTCATTGTGGGCGGTGATTATGCCATCGAGATCGTCTTCTGAGAACATGATTTGGTGAGAGGGTGGTGTGCTAGCTGATGTGCTCGCCACCTTCACCTGATCGATGCTTTGCATGGCACGCATCGCCATCTTCTTTAAATCTGTTCGATAATTGTCGGGTGCTCGATAGCATCCACCCAATGGACCATAGTCGGGACGTATCATGTGGATTTCTTGACTTTCTCGACCTCTACCCACAGTAGGAGGCCCTCTTTTAGGTAATTCAGACCTCTTACGGGATTCTTCGGGATCACTGTCAGATGTTTCATCGGCTTTTTTACCCCACGATCTCCTATTTTTTTTTTTGTTAGAGTCTCGCCGCTTTTTTTTAGGAACTGGGTAAGACGATTCTCTTCGTATAACTTCCAAAGTTGACGAAGTAAATCGCGACAATCTTATGTATTATGCCCGATGTACTCGTGATAATTACAATATTTGGAAGTATTAAGCCGATTCTTGTCCATTATGATTCTTCGAGGCCTATCCAACATGTCCCGATCTTTGATTTGGTTAAAAATTGTTTCTGCTGAAACGCCCAGAAGACTACGTAGGGCGTTTGCTTCTGCTCTTTCTTCGAATGGTTTGAAAGACCCTGGGGGTTTATACCCCCCCCCCTCATTCATCACTTTTTTTTCAAAAAACTTTCTTTGTTGTTGTTTCCTGACCCAATCGTGATTGGGCGAGCAGATCCTGCATGGCTATGATCTTGGCTGCTCGCTCTCGGAATTCGGAATATGTGTTCGGCCAATCTTGATGTATGGCTTTCCACATATCAGTATTCAGGGTCAGGCCTCCGACCACCGCGGGGATCTTGACATCCTCTTCAACTGGGGCCCCATCACACAAACATTTATCAAATCTTTCGATGTATGCTTGATCTGACTCACCCCTTAGTTGGGAAAAATGTGCCAACCTTTGTTTTGGTGCTGGCCGAGCACACATGGATGAAAAATGGGACAGGAATTTCTGCCCCAACTGAGAGAAAGATGTGATAGACGCAGCGGGCAAAGTAGAGAACCATCTATGTGCTCGATCACCCAAAGTCATGGGAATGATCGGCACTACGTCACGTCGGTGGCGCCCATGGCGATCATAAAGTCTGAGTATTTGCTGAGATGGACATGTGGGTCAGACTCAGCATCGAACATGGGGATTGGTGGTCGGATCTTCACCACTTTCTCTTGTATTTCGGCTGCCATGATCGCCGGTGTTAGTGGCGAGCAAGGTATTGTGCTCTCCCGAGGGAGTCCTTTAGTTGCGGCCAGGTCGGCCTGTAAACCTTCGATGGCTTTCTGCATTTCCGCAAATTTTGTGGAACTGACAGACTTGGATCGGGGATGTGTCCCATCATGAGGACCCAGTGGGTCATGCTCGTGATGGGGCAGTCCCCCTTTCCAAGTACGTCCTTGACTACCCAATCGATGATGGATAGACAATTTTGTTCCAGTCGATTTTTGTTCGGGATGCGGATGATCATGAGGATCTGAGGGAGCGGGCATGTTTATCGGTTGTTCCCTCCCGGGATCCTGTCGCCTATAATTGCTGATTCGGTCTTTGACGGAAAGTCTCAAACGTCCAAACGCTGATGGTCTGGACCCTTGAGGCTGTTCGTCATCTGACATATCATCTGCTTTTTTATTGGCCCACTTCCGTGCAGCTTTTATCTTAACTTGCTCGCTATCTGGTGTACGCGAGCGTCGATCATCATCATCTTGAGTTTTTAACTTGGCCAACTCTTTTTCGGCCCTCTCTTTCTGTGCTCGTAGCAAGAAAGTGATGGCCTTTGTTGTGGCCGCCGGATCGTTGGCAATATCTTCAAGATTGATGGTCTCTACTGTCTGATCTTTGTGAGGCTGCGCTGAGCCTCTTTCCGATCGTGAGGTCAACTTTGTCCCGACCTCTCTGTCTGTGTATTCCTAGATTGAGGCATTATATTTCTTTTTTCTGCCTCGGCTAACTACGAGATTGTGTATGGGTTAGTTTTTTGGTACCCTCCTTCTAGCGTCAGTTGTTGCGAGTCGTTTTATATGGAGAATATTATGTGGCTAATTCGATGACAACTCACAAACAAAATATGTACGTGTAAAATATACTGTAAATAACAGGAATTTGTTGACCCAGTTCGTCAAGAAATGACTACTCTGGGGGCGTTCCAAGCCAGGGATGTAGTATTGCGAGTTTTACACGTACAATACATGATACATCTCATGAAGATGAATCGCTATAAATGAAGATGATTTGGAGAGTAAGTATATGAGTGCTAGGGATTTTTGTGAGCTCTGGAATTTTTTTGAACCTCACCACTCTGGGAAATTTTTGTGAACCTGTCTCTTATTCTTTTTTCTTCTATTTATAGTACTTTGACAAGCATGAGCTGGTTTGGCAAGCATGAGCTGGTGACTTCGGGTCTTGCAAGAACTCATGTGATGCTGCCACGTTTCCAACTTTATCTTCCTGGTTGATCTTTGCGTTTGCTTGTCTATAAGGCACTCTTTTGATCGTCCAAATCAATCTTTGCTCGACTGATCGTCTTGTTCGCCTCTTCGGACATATCAATTTTATACTTGAGAACTGTCCTCATCGAGCATTTCTGAGCCTTCAGGTTATCTGAGCCCTCAGGTTATCTGTGCATCGAGCATATCTGTGTCTTCAGGTTGTCTGAATCCTCAGGTTATCTGAGCCCTTTGGTTACTCAGGTTTACTGAGTTCAGCTTTCCTGAGTTCAGATATCCTGACCCTCAGGTTATTCAATTCAGGCTATCTAAATTTCTTCTTTGCTCGATCTGATTAGCACAACATATCTTCAGGATTATACCTGTTAGCTCGGTAAGTTGGCGAACATACCTGTTCGCTCGGAGAGCTAGCGAACAAAACTCACTTTAGTCGGCGAGCATGCTCGCTTGGTTGACAAGTGGCGAGCTGGTGAACAAACTTGTTTGGTCGGCAAGCGGCGAGCACACTTGTCCATCGAGCATGATTATTTTAATAGTTGAATATTACACGTGTCCCTTTGACGTGTTCGATTAAATTGAATAAACACAACACTAATATTTAGAGTGATATTTGTGTGAATCAATTGCACACGGTTGCAATTGGATTCAATTTTAATTTCGATTAATTACAACTTAAAATTTGGGTAATTTCACTCTCTATATTTTTTTTTTTTTTCTAACCATGAAAAATGAATCCTGAACTCGAACCCTGAACCATGAACCGTTTGGGTCCGGCTCAGGATGGGTCAGTCCGGATTGGGTCCCGGATTCGGGTCTTGTTCAAAATTTGAAATATAATTTAAAAAAAATCCTAAAATCCAATTACACCAATTCTAAATTGATGCAATGGGTGCACACAAATATTTGCTTAATACTCCATCCGTCCTGATTTTGATTATCCGCTTTCCATAAATAGTCGTCCTAATTTTGTTTATCAATTTCCAAATAAGGCAATAAAGCAACATTCATACTATTTAATACTATTATTTCTCTCCACCAAACTCACTTTACACCATTTAATACTATTATTTCACTCCATCAAACTCACTTTACATCATTTAATACTATTATCTCCTACTTTTCCTTAATTTTTGTGTCTACAGTAAATGGATAATAAAAAATAGGACGGAGGGAGGGAGTGTTTAATATCTTGAAAATAATAAAAAATTAATAGAAATTAAAAAAAAAAAAACCTAAAATTAATAAAATAATACGCATAATCCTAAATCTCGAGAAATTTGGCGTCGACCATTTTCAAAGAGAGACTGAGAGTGTAATTTCTCTTCTCCCACCAATTAATCAGCGACAATGGCAACACCAAATCTGCAATTGAGCTCCAATTCCGCTTCGAATTTGTTCCTCAAAGTCCATACATTGCCCAGATGGGTTAAATCCCCAATTCGATTTGGGTTTTCGTTAAAATCACCATTTTTCGCCGATTTTTCTCCAATTTTACTGTAAAAAGGTGAGCTCTCTCTGTTGGATAAAAGTTGAGAATTAATTCATTGTTGATTTGTGTATTTTTATAGGGAATTCCTGCTGTTGAATTTGTTATGAAATCGAATTTTTGAAAAGTGCATTTGGAGTTTGTTAAATTAGGTAGCGCGTGTTGATTTGATTTAGATTTTATTTCCATAATTAATAGATAAGGATAGATAGGGTGAGTCGCCTTGATCCCCAATTCATGATTTTTTTTTTATTTAAATTATCCATTTTTGATTCTGTTTCGAACTCTCTTGTTTCCTTATATGTATTTAATTCTGTTGCGAGAATCGCGGATTTCAGATACTAATAACCATCATGTTTAATTTAATCTACCTGGTCTCCTTATAAATATAACACCCATTCTCATACATTCTCCCTTTCTTCTCTCAAAATTATACAGAGAATCAATTAAGTAGTGAAAATTCAGTTTTTAATCGATGGGTTCATTTGGGTTTTCTCCAGCGGGTGTTCATGTTCTTGTTGTGAATGGTGATAACAAGGAGTTGAGGAGTCTTGAAAGAAAGCTTACAAATTGCAACTATAAAGGTACAATAATCACTTTCTCTGGTTTTTCTATTTTAATTTTGAATGCATGCTGATTACAATGTGAGATGCCTTGCAACATTGTTGATAGTGAACTTGAAATTTGTTGAATTAATGATCCTAGTAATCAAAATTACAATTGTTTTGAATTTACAGAGTTAATCTAAATTTTGCCTTTGAAATCTTTTAATTTGGGAATATGGATTAACACCAAACACATAAGTTGATTGTGTGTTTGTGTATTGTCAAAAGTTATAAATTTGACTCGTTTTGATTTATATTCCCTCCATCCCTAAACCAACTCTTTCTCTTTTATCTATACCTATCAAACACCTCAATATTACACCCAATGTCATTACTTTTTCAACACTAAAGTTAATTTTATCTCATTTAGTTTACACAAATAACACTACTTTTACCATTTAACCCCCACCAAAAAGCGACTTTATCCCTTTTAATAATAATAAACAATTTTTTTCTTAAAACCCATGTGCGCAGTAAATGTTCAATCGAGTAGAAGTAGTGTTATATATATATATATATATAATCTAAAATCTAAACCTAAAATCAAAATCTAATTTACTTTAAATTGTGATATATATATATATATATATATATATATATATATATATTTTAAATATTTACACGTCAATAAGATAGATGAACTCCAATGACTACATCAGACACACTACAAGAAAAAAAGGTCTAATACTACATTAATTTTAAACACTATAAAAGTAATGTACTAAAAACTAGTCTATTGCTACATTGAATTCCCATAACCTAAAACTACACTATTCTACAACCTAAAATGTTTGTTCTACTTCTGAAGTATGTATGACTATTACGGATAAAATTCTTTGTTATGGAGGTTTTGCGCATGAAATTTGGGATAAGTCTTTGTACGCTTAATTCATGTATCTGGGAAGGGTGTTTAAAACTTGGGTCCTATTATAAATTGTGAGACTAAACGATTCTTTTTCAAAATTCAAGTATTGGTGTGCTTGTGTGTCCTTTTTGGTATGCTTTTCTGCATTAAACTTTGATCATTCTGGATATGTTGTTTGTTGGTAACTTGAAATAAATGTGAGAAGACGATGTGTTCTTTGATACTGAATGGCAAAGTGAAGCAATTGGGTTCATCTCTAATGGTGATGTTGTGAACCCCCTAGCTCTAAACCATGTCAATGTCCAAGCCAATAGGTTTATCTGAAGTGTTATAAGTATGGAACTTTTAATTCATGGATGTTATTCTTATCAGTATTTGCAACTGATGTGATATCAGTTTATTCCTTATGGTAGAGTGTTATTAAGAGGTGTCGCTCTAGATTTTCTTGCAGTATTATCTCTAAGTTGATTTGTCTGCTCTCATTTCATCTCCCCATAGACACTCCATAATATGTAACAAGTTCCTTCAACAATTTTAAGAAATGTGAATTTTTTATGTTTAAACACTTTTTCTTGTGCAGACTTGTTTCATTTGATGCTCGATACAAAGCCTGGAAGTTGAACACGATGTCATGTAAGAGAGAAAACATGGTCGCATTTGTTTGAGTTCAAAAGGGCAACATCGTCTTCCTCCATATCTACTCAACTTTACGACAAATTCAACAAAAAGAGGGTTGTCTCTTAATTATGTTTTATGGAGCTCATTTTATACGGGTTTCTCACCAATTTTCCTCCAACAAACTTTCCAGTTAAATGACACATTTCATGAGGTTGTATATTACTATTAGTGAAGGCATCTTCTGTGATTTCTGATGGTGTAATAGAGGCTTTAGATAAAGTTCTATCATTTAGAATTTACTACTCTTTTCAGTTTACAATATTTGTAAGTGTACATATTAATTAATATTATAATTTTTAATTGATCCAATTTATTTTTTATTTTTTATTTGATCCAATTTATATTTGAGGAAATAATATTAATTTACTATATTTTTATTAATTATGGAATTTATTAGTGATGAAAATAATTAAAAATGATAATTATTAAAAATCTGTTGCGACACTTAAAAATGTATTTATAGACACTATATATTGTACTGCGAATAAATAAATTGAAATTAGCAGTTTAGAAAATGTAGAATAAGTTAAGTTATCACTACATTTAAGAATGTCTGTTGCGAGACTAGAGAGAAACATGAAGAATAATGAGATGAGAACGAAAGGGGAGTTAAAATCAGGGTTTCCTTTATCAGTGGGAAAGAAAGGTTCATAATATATTTATCTGAACGAGGAACCTGAGGCTCAGGATGCACCTGAGCCAAATTATCTGAGCGAGGAACTTGAGGATCAGGATCCACCTGAGTCAAATTATCTGAACAACGAACCTGAGGTTCAGGATGCGCCTGAGGTTAAAGGTTCAGAATATATTTATCTGAACAAGGAACCTGAGGTTCAGGATGCGCCTGAGGTTAATTATCTGATCGAGGGACCTGAGTCTCAGGATACGCCTGAGACAAATTCACCTGAATGGTTTAATCTGAATGAGGAAATGTTTGGGCTTCTCACCAATGGGCCCAAATATTTAGAATGATCTGGAAGATCCATTATCTATTTTAGATTCTGCATTTAAATTACATAAGGAATATCCATCTGTGTGTGGACCCCACTGTTAGTTACAAATACGGCCTCTGGCCGATGAATGAGATATCAGAAAATTTGCATCATTCTCTCTCTTCTAACTTCCTCTCTTCTTATCTAATTCTCTCTCTCCCAAATTCTTCAAATATTCATCTTGTTCTACCAACAATTTACATTTTAGCAGTATTATTCCAGAAAATCTAAAAACACATTACAAACATCCCAGAAAATATACAAAAACATAACATTTGGTATTCCAGAGCCAAGTTTGATCATGGCCGAGGGAACGCTCTCCAAGGATCTGCAAGAATCACACAGAAAGCTGGAATTATTAATTCAAACAGAAGCCATGAAGCTGGAAGCAGTAGAGGGGAAGCTAACAGACAATATGCAAGGTTTAACAACCAAGATGGAGGAGAAATTTGATCTTATGACTAACACTTTGGCAGCTATGCAGTTACAATTGTTGAATATGGAAAAAGGCAAGGGTCACAATGAAGGACCTTCTATTTTGGGGAGTCCTAGCTTTGGATCTGGTGGTGGAGGGCCTAACAATGGACCTGCTGGTGGAGGGCTTACCTTTGGAACTGCTGGTGGGGCATCATCTTATCAGTATCAGGAATCTCCAAGGAAGTTAACTGATGGTACCCAATTTCACAACCCAGTGCCTAAGATTGAATTCCCTAGGTTTGATGGCTCTAAACCTAGGTTATGGGTATTGAGATCCAATGGGTATTTTAAGCTTATGCCCAGTATGACTGATCAACAAAAAATAACTTTGGCTACTATCCATTTTGAGGGTAAAGCAGCACTATGGGTTCAGAATTTCAATCAGAGAAATGTGGAATTAACTTGGGCACAATTTTTGGTTATTCTCTCAACTAGATTTGAGGAGATTAAGGACTCTACAGTGATTTCTGAGTTTAACAAACTCAAACAAACTGGTAGCTATGAAGATTATGTTGATAAGTATGAGGAACTGAAAGCTTGTATGCTGGTAGTTACTGGGGATGTATTCTCAGAAATCTACTTTGTGGCAAGTTTCATTGGAGGGCTTAATGAAGAGCTACAAGCAACAATAGCCATGTTTTAACCTACCACACTTCAACATGCTATTAAATTGGGCAGGAAGCGAGATCAGGCTACTGCTGCACTAACTAAAAAACTTAAGCCCTATTCAAGGGTTTCTAATCCTAACCCTAACCCTAACCCTAACCCTAACCCTAACTCTAACTCTAATTTTATGCAGTGGAAGAAGGGTGATGCTACTGGGGGCCCTACCAGTAAAGGGAAACCACATTTCAAGGTCTTATCTCCTACAGAGATGGCAGCTAGGAGGGAGAAGGGGTTATGTTACAATTGTGATGAACCTTTTGTGCATGGGCACAAATGCAAACAGAGAATTTCATACATGATTCTGGCAAAAGAAGAGGAAGATACTCAATCCTTCTCTTCTCCTACCACTGAAGGGGAAGAACAAGTTGTTTATGGGGCTGACATCATGGAAGAGGTCCAGATGTCACTAAATGCTCTAAGTGGTGAAGATGGAGTTACTACCATGAGGCTTTTTGGGGAGTTTGAACACCACAAACTCCACATTCTCATAGACTCAGGTAGCACCCTGAGTTTTATACAAAAGGCTACAGCTAAAAGGCTCAAATGCCCTTTGAGTGATGCTAAACCCATACTGGTGAAGGTTGCTAATGGGCAAAGATTAGTCAGCTCACAACAAGTGAACCCTTTCACTTGGAACATGCAGGGACATCAATTCACCTACCCATTGAGGCTGTTGGAGAATGAGGGTTGTGATCTGATCCTGGGAGGGGATTGGTTAAAATTTTGCACACCTATTGAGCTTGACTATGAAAAGATGACTTTCACAGTCAGCTTGCTTGGGAAGAGGGTGAAACTACAAGCACTTACTTCATCAGCTGAATGTAAGTTGATTTCTGATGTGGGATTATATCAGATGATCCACACAGAAGTCTTTAAGGAAGTTAATGAGATGTACTTAATTACATCAACACCTCCTACCCACACTAAAGATGATCCTGAGTTACATAAGCTACTACTAGCTTACAAGGATATATTTGAGGAACCAGTGGAATTACCACCAGGGAGGGGGGTGGAACATCAGATTATACTCAAACCAGGGAGCATCCCTAAACAGCAGTACCCATATAGAACTTCTCACAGCCATATGGAGGAAATTGAAAAGATTGTAAAGGATTTGCTGACTACAGGAGTAATTCAACATAGTAAGAGCCCTTTTGCTTCACCTGTGATTTTGGTGAAGAAAAAGATGGCACCTGGAGGCTATGTGTGGATTACAGGTACCTTAATGAGCTCACAATCAAGCACAACTACCCTATTCCTATCATTGATGAGTTACTAGATGAGCTTAAGGGTGCTAAAATCTTTTCAAAGATGGATTTGAGGTCAGGGTACTTTCAAATCCTAATGAAGGAAGAGCATAGGCAATTGACTGCTTTCAGGACCCATAATGGTCATTATGAGTTCCTAGTGATGCCATTTGGGCTGTGCAATGCACCTGCTATATTTCAATCACTAATGAATCAGGTGTTCAGGGATCATTTGAGGAAATTTGTGTTGGTCTTTTTTGATGACATCCTCATTTACAGCACCGAGGAAACACAACATTTAATTCACTTGGAAGCAGTCTTACAACTTTTGAGGGCCAATAAGTTGTTTGCTAAGAGAAGCAAATGTAGTTTTGGCCAGACTAGTGTGGAGTATTTGGGCCACATAATTTCTAAAGATGGAGTTGCCACTGATCCCAGGAAAGATTGAGTGTATGGTTCAATGGCCAAAACCACAAACCATTAAACAATTAAGGGGTTTCTTGGGCTTAACAGGGTATTACAGGAAATTTGTGAAGGGATATGGTTTCACCAGTAAACCACTCACTTCTTTACTCAAGAAGGACAATTTCAAATGGAACTCTGAGGCAGACCTAGCTTTTCAGAAATTGAAGGAAGCCATGGTGAGTGTCCCAGTGCTAGCATTACCTGATTTCACAAAGAGATTTGTGGTGGAAACTGATGCTAGTGGGAAAGGAATTGGAGCTGTACTCGTGCAAGAAGGAAAGCCCATTTCTTACATGAGTAAGTCCTTGTGTCCAAGGAATCAAGCACTCTCTGTCTATGAGAGGGAGTTTTTGGCAGTACTAATGGTCATTGAGAAGTGGAAACACTATTTGCAGGGTCAGAAATTCACTATAAAGACTGACCAACAATTCCTTAAACACCTTCTGGACCAAAAGGTGGTAACTCCACTACAACAAAGATGGATTACTAAGTTGTTGGGCCTTGACTATGAGATTTTGTATAAAAATGGGAGTGAGAACAGTGCAGCTGATGCACTATCCAGAAGGGAGAACAGTTGTTCTGCTATAACTACAATGGTCCCAACCTGGTTGGATCAGGTCCTGCTAAGTTACACTGATGATGGTTACATTGAGGAAATCATCAAAGCCAAAGGTACTGATCCTAATACTTATCCCCTATTTCAGTTCACTAATGGTATTTTGAGATATAAAAAGAGGCTGGTTGTGGGTAGCAATAGTGGATTAAGAGATTTAATCCTTTCTGAGATGCACTCCACACCCTATGGAGGGCATTCTGGGGTTACAGGAACTTATCAGAGGCTTAAGAGGATGTTTTTTTGGCCTAATATGAAAGATGATGTGTTGATGTGGGTCAAGAGGTGTGAAGTATGTGCCAAAAATAAGTCAAGCCCAGGTTTATACCCTGGCCTCCTACAACCCTTACCCATTCCAGAGCAAGCATGGTCACATATCTCTATGGATTTCATAGAAGGGCTTCCTAACTCTTGGGGAAAGAATGTGATATGGGTGATAGTGGACAGAATCACTAAATATTCACATTTCATAGCCCTATCACATCCATATACTGCTACTTCTTTAGCTAAGGTGTTTTTGGATGTTGTCTATAAGCTGCATGGATTACCAACTAGTATAGTGAGTGACAGAGATAAAATATTTACTAGCTGTTTTTGGAAGGAACTATTTAAGTTTGTGGGAACTCAATTACACCTAAGTTCATCTTATCACCCCCAATCTGATGGACAGACTGAGAGGGTAAATCAGTGTCTGGAGCAATACTTGAGGTGTTTAGTAAGTGACAACCCTAAGCAGTGGTTGAAATGGCTACCTATGACAGAGTACTGGTACAACACAAATTATCATTCAAGTCTGAAGATGACACCTTTTGAGGCTCTCTACGGGTATACTCCTACGGGATTTACTTATGGGCCATATTTGGATTCAACAAATGAGGAGGTTACAGATCTGCTTACTCACAGACAACATATCATACATCAAGTCAAGGCTAATCTAATCAAAGCACAGAATCGCATGAAGGTACAAGCAGACAAGCATAGACAAGAGAGGGTTTTTGAGGTATGAGACCAAGTTTTTCTCAAACTTCAACCCTTTCGGCAGAACTCCATTCAATACCGAAAGAATCTGAAGTTGTCATCAAAATACTTTGGCCCTTATACTATCCTGCAAAGGGTGGGGAGTGTGGCTTACAAGTTAGATCTACCAATTGGGTCAAAGATTCATCCCGTCTTCCATGTATCTTTACTCAAGAAACACATAGGGGTTAAGTACGTACCTTCACAGAGTCTTCCAGATGTTGATAGCAACGGCCTCTTCGCGATCCAGCCCTACTATGACACAGAACGACGTCGACACCTGGAAAACGGAAAGGAGATATATCAGGTTCGCGTCTATTGGGTTACCGAAGACTGGAAAATCGATTCGTGGGAAGATACCGCCTTTGTTCTGCGAAATTTTCCTTCACTCCATCCTTGGGGACAAGGATCTTTCGTTGGAGGGAGTATTGTTGCGAGACTAGAGAGAAACATGAAGAATAATGAGATGGGAACGAAAAGGGAGTTAAAATCGGGGTTTCCTTTATTAGTGGGAAAGAAAGGTTCAGAATATATTTATCTGAACGAGGAACCTGAGGCTCAGGATGCACCTGAGCCAAATTATCTGAGCTAGGAACCTGAGGATCAGGATCCACCTGAGTCAAATTATCTGAACAAGGAACCTGAGGTTCAGGATGCGCCTGAGGTTAAAGGTTCAGAATATATTTATCTGAACAAGGAACCTGAGGTTCAGGATGCGCCTGAGGTTAATTATCTGATCGAGGGACCTGAGTCTCAGGATACGCCTGAGACAAATTCACCTGAATGGTTTAATCTGAATGAGGAAATGTTTGGGCTTCTCACCAATGGGCCCAAATATTTAGAATGATCTGGAAGATCCATTATCTATTTTAGATTCTGCATTTAAATTACATAAGGAATATCCATCTGTGTGTGGACCCCACTGTTAGTTACAAATACGGCCTCTGGCCGATGAATGAGATATCAGAAAATTTGCATCATTCTCCCTCTTCTAACTTTCTCTCTTCTTATCTAATTCTCTCTCTCCCAAATTCTTCAAATCTTCATCTTGTTCTACCAACAATTTACATTTTAGCAGTATTATTCCAGAAAATCTAAAAACACATTACAAACATCCCAGAAAATATACAAAAACGTAATAATGTCATAATAGATCATTTATCTATTGTTACATTAAATTAGATGACATTTTATATAAATGTCGCATTAGACAAAATGTAGTAATAAGTGCCCTGTAATTACTCTTATAAATGTCATTAAAGCTCATTTTTGTTGTAGTGACAGACTTTGCCGAAAATGATGACCAAAGATATTTTTTAAGTATTAAATGAAAATATGTATGTTAAATTTAGAGAAAGAAAATAGTATTATATTAAAGAGTGGGTCTCATGTGCACCCGGGTGCACCGTGCACTCATAGTGCATTTTAAAAACGTGCAACTATACAAAACAGAAACGTGTAACTATCCCAAACAGAAACATGCAACTATGTTTCCATATTAACAGTTATATTTTTTTTATGTAAATAATTTGCACTTTTTAACATAATAAATTGCACGCTTCTAAAATGCAATATGAATGCACGGTGCACCCGGATGCATACAATACCTATCCATATTAAAATTTATGGAAAAGTCAAACGCATATGCAAGATTTGATTATTTGGCGTATTTAATATTTCATAGATAAGGGGTGTCGCCTTGATCCCCACTTCATGATATTTTTTATTTTTTTACATTATCCATTTTTTGATTCTGTTACAGTGAATCTCTCGTGTGATTTTTTTATTTTTGAAAAAAAAGAAGCAATCTCGAACTCTCTTGTTTCCTTATATGTCCACCATTCTGTTATGAAAATCAAGGATATTAGATAAGATAGATATTTAGTAACCGCGTAATCATCTACTTATAAATATCAGACTCACTCTCATACATTCTCCCTTTCTTTTCTCACAAGTATTTTCAATTAAATTCATCGCTAGAAAATTATACAGAGAATTCAATAGTGAAAATTCAGTTTTTGATCGATGGGTTCATTTGAATTTTGTCCAGCGGATGTTCGTGTCCTTGTTGTAGATGATGATATGCAGGAGTTGAAGAGTGTTGAAAGGATGCTTACAATGTGTGACTATAAAGGTACATTAATCAATTTCTCTGTTATTTTTAATGCATGCAAATTACAATGTGAGATGCCTTGCAACATTGTTGATTATGAACTTGAAATTTCAAACATTGACATTTAACTTTTAGTGATTGCAAATTTATTATTGTTTTGAATTTACATGAATTTATATAAATTCTGCCTTTGAAATCCTTTGATTCGAGAATCTGGGGACTTTTCCTTGACTTTTCATCTACATTAGAACACGTTTTGGTTAAGAATTTAGACGCGTTTTATAAATTGCTTTTGAATTATGTTGAGAGAGAGTCTCTCGAATTAACTTATGGATTTTGTGAGTTTCAGTAACGTCGTGCAACTCAGCGACAGAGGCAATTTATATGCTTGTAAATAAAAACGAGAGGTTTACGTTTGACATTGTAATGACTGATGTGAACCTGGGCGACGTGGATAGCTTCGAGTTTCTTAAATATATTAGTCTCAACTTGGAAATTCCAGTGATACGTGAGTCTTCTTCTTCTTCTTTCCCTCTCTACATTTATGTATATAAATGTTAGTTTTAATCCAGTTTGTTTATGATATATTAATTAGTAATGTCGAGAGATGAAGAAACGAGCAAGGTGATGAAAGGGGTTGAATGCGGCGCTTGTGATTACCTTGTAAAGCCTATAAGAAGGAAGGACCTACAGTACATATGGCTACACGTGTTCAAGAAAAGAATGCAGATACAATATGAATTCGAAGATAGCCTTATTATGGGTGATTCGATTTCTGAAGATGGTTCGAATTCTAGAAAGAAAAGAAAGGACTTGGAAATTGCGGGTGGCTTTTCCAGCTCTGCCAAGAAACCTAAGCTCATTTGGATCCCTGAACTTCATAACAAGTTCGTGAAAGCTGTGGATGAGATCGGCATTGACAGTAAGTCTTCTTTCTATCCATCCATCCATCCATCCATCCATCCATCCATCCATCCATCCATCATTAATTAAATTGTCGTGGGAATCTATTATTAATTCATTCTGTCGTATTTCACTTGCAGAAGCTACTCCAAAGCTAATACACGGCTTGATGAACGAGTCATCGCTGACAAGAGAGAATGTTTCTAGCCATTTGCAGGTTTGTTTCTCGTTCATTTTGGTCCCAACTAAACTAATATTTGTATCTATCAAGATTGATGTTAATTGCATTTTATTGTGAATGATTTCAGAAGTATAAACTAAAAACGAGTAGAATAGCAGCAGTAGCAACACATAACTGCCCCCGCACAAGTATCTACTGCGTGCAGCACCAATAACGAGCAGAACCTTGATTTCAATGCTCCATCTTCTTCTTCTTCTTGCCCAGTGCTATTTGAAGAATCGAGTCCTGCCACCACGCGCGCTGTTCCATCCGACGGCCAAGATTTTTTAGATCCTTTGTTCTCTGATCTTCCAAGCCCTGAGTTTTGGCATGCTGTTTATTTCGGCCTTAGTAGGTCTGATATTTGTCAAAATAACTAGTGGCGACAATGTTCATATTGATATTCTTGTAGGTAATTTGAGAAAGAGAAGTTGAAAACTATTGGTTTTTCATTCTAGTGTTGTAATAATTTCTTCGTGTAGCTCGTTTGGCTATCATCTATTTTTATTTTTTTTCAGATCTTAGGATACAATACAACATTGCTTATCTACTTTTCACTTTAATTCATGTCTCTTGCTACATCAATATGCAATACTTTGTGATTAAGATTATATTGTCATTTATATTTTAAACTTGTAGCATCTTCTTTCTCTCTACTTTGTGAGTTACATATAGTTTGGCTGATGCATATGAATATCAAAATGAAAGATACAAAATGAGCTTTTGATACGGAAATGTTTAAAATTGTACATGCATGTTTCTGTTTGTGTTTGGAATAGCTTTTCGCTTCAAGCCTTCAACAAGGCTTCAAATACATGAAATTGTTCCCAAGGAGCCCATCATGGCAACACCCATAAAAGAAATATGAAAATGCCATATGGTGCATTAAAAATAAATGAAAAAAAAATCTGCTCAAGTCAATATCTGGACCAATTCTAAAATTTTAAAAAATTTATAAAATCAAAATTAAAAAATGTCAAAACAATCGAGACCAATTTCAAAACGATGCAAGTTATTGAACTACATAAAGGAAAAATAAATACACATGTGGCAGGCGACCAGTTCGGTAACCTGCTGGAGCTGGTTCCTGAACTAATTTCAGAATTTTAAAAAACTTACAGGATAAAAAAAAATAGAGTGGGTCTCCTGTACACCAAGTGCGTGTTGGGGAATAAGTTGCACGGATCTATTCGGGATAAATATTTAAATAAAAATTTAATTCTTATAATTATTACTAGTATGAATTAATCCTATATTAATTCAAATAATAATCCAACAACAAATCATGCATATAATCAATTCACGTAAATCCTACGCATTAGAAAATTCTACGAGTTTACGTGAACATACGTCTTGGAACGGCAATGGTCTTGTTGATTAGACACACCAAAAGAACTTTCCAAGTATTCCCTTAATCCTTGCTCGACTATCCGGTGGTAGGACGCTTGCGAACAATTAACAAAAGGAAAACAAACTTTGTTGCACCACCTTTGTGGATTTACTAATTTTTCCAGCACATGGAATTGTACTTGGGAATGAAAGAATCATCCCCTATTTATAGAGGAGTGGTGGTCGAATTTTTAGGGCAAAAACAATGTGGGAAAATCTTTTCTTGATCTCCAAGAAATCTTGAATATATCTCCTATATTCTTTTTCCCATAATTATAATATTCCACAAAATCCCACCTCCTCTTTTTTATGGAATATTTTCGAAAAAAATAGGGCAAGAATCCAAGATTTGGATCTTCTTGAATTTATGAGATATTCTTGTATTTCAAGAAATACATATCTTTCATAATATCTTTTCAAGAAAATCAAGAAAATCTTTCTTTCCCCTTTTTCTCAAAATTTCGAAATATGCTATATGGATAACCAAGCGGGAGATTTCTTGAATTTAATGAGATAATCTTGTATTCCAAGAATACATATCTTCATTCCATAACAAAATTCAAAGAAAATCTTTCTCCCCTTTTAATCCATAATTTTCGAAAATATTAGGAAAAATAAGGCAACAATATTTATTTTGAACACCTCTTTCAGTTATTGGACTTTATGTTGGGCTACTTAGGGGGTCTTTAGGAGAATTAAGATTGGATCTTCCAATGGATCTTGAATTATCAATATTGAGCCACAATATTATTCAAGCCCATAAATATTAATTAATCCCACTACATAATTAATATTGAACTATCCATCTTAAACCATATTACAGTCAATATGGCTCTCGGTTATTATTTCCCGTGTTTAAGATTATCTAGCCCATTAATTAATTCAAGCCACTGAAATAGCTTTCCATTAATTAATATCTTTTGTCCTTGGTTAAGGAACGGTTCAACATTATTATCCATACCGGAAACTAGTTCCACTTGCAAGATTTGGTATGATAAAGCTTATGAACCTCCCAAGGGGGCAAATCGAACAAGCGTACTTGCACACGATTCTCCGTATTAAATCTTAGCAATCACATGTGACCAATAATATTGCCCAAGATAAAAAGTATTGAACCTCGTTGATTCTCTACCCATGATAAGTCAAAGCAATAGTTACCAACCACACGTGATCCTATTTAAGGAACGAAGATTAAGAAATAACGAACCACTGAGGTCTAATTCTTCCTTGTTCGGGATTCAAGAATTTGTCCTCCTGTAGGTCCTATTCAGTGCATCGGTCATGCACTAGTGTAATCTTTTGGTCAAGACAAGCCAATCCGAGCCTTACACTTCAACCTTTCACGATTGATTGTTCATTTCCATCTAGGTCATGAATAGTGTACTTTTAGTTACAAGGGATTTATTAATTTAATCTACGTGATCGGTATCACTAAATAAACTACAATGTAACACGTAGTATTTAATGAACAGTTATGCAGTAAATATATGTAACATTCGATGATATTTAAAGCATCAGTGATAAACAATTTATTTCAGTAAATAAGTCCGAAATTCAGTTTTGATTATACAAAGTAAAAGCATACTTTCCAGTATAATCCCAACAATCTCCCACTTATACTCAAAGTCTGCTTTTAAGTATACTACAACATGTCTCGTGTAGTTCCTAATACGTGACATCTAATGTCACCTACACGAACCTAATAATTTCTCCCACTTATACTCAAAACAGATTGGCAAAACCTGGATTTCAATGCTCCATCTTCTTCTTCTTCTTGTACTCCTTGTCCAGTGCTGTTAAAAGAATCGAGTACTGTCACCACGCGCGTTGTTCCATCCGACGGCCAAGATTTTTTAGATCCTTTGTTCTCTGATCTTCCAAGCCCTGAGTTTTGGCATGCTGTTTATTTCGGCCTTAGTCTGATATTTGTCAAAATAACTAGTGGCGACAATGTTCATATTGATATTCTTGTAGGTAATTTGAGAAAGAGAAGTTGAAAACTATTGGCTTTTCATTCTAGTGTTGTAATAATTTCTTCGTGTAGCTCGTTTGGCTATCATCTATTTTTTTTTTTTCAGATCTTAGGATACAATACAACATTGCTTATCTATTTTTCACTTTAATTCATGTCTCTTGCTACATCAATATGCAATACTTTGTGATCTTTTGATGCGGAAATGTTTAAAATTGTACATGCATGTTTCTGTTTGTGTTTGGAATAGCTTTTCGCTTCAAGGCTTCAAATACATGAAATTGTTCCCAAGGAGCCCATCACGGCAACACCCATAAAAGAAATATGAAAATGCCATATGGTGCATTAAAAATAAATGAAAAAAAAAATCTGCTCAAGTCAATATCTGGACCAATTCTAAAATTTTAAAAAATTTATAAAATCAAAATTAAAAAAAGTCAAAACAATCGAGACAAATTTCAAAACGATGCAAGTTATTGAACTACATAAAGGAAAAATAAATACACATGTGGTAAAGTACGGTTCGGTAACTTTCTTTGGAGCCGGGTTCTGAACTAATTTTCAGAATTTTAAAAACTCAGGATCAAAATAAATAGAGTGGGTCTCTCAGACACCAAGTCGCACCTTGCACTTTCGGGTATATGAGTGACCCATTAAAAAAAATGAGACCTTACCATTAGGAAAATCCATGAAGTTGCAAAAAAAAAAAAAATCAACATATGGCTGTTATGAAATATGAAAAACAATAAATATGCATGTCGATTTGGTAGGCCATGTATGAATGGAGGTATATATATATAAGTGTTAAGTGCAAGAAAAATGAGATATACACTTATAAATTTAATTAACTTAACTTGTATAAACTGATTATTCTTGTCATGCATATTTGTCCATTAACCTACTCATCGAACTTTAAATTTAATTAACTTAACTTGTATACATTTATTATTCTTGTCATGCATATTAGTTCGCTAACCGACTCTTCGATTAAAAGTCCGTTTGATAAGCTTATTTTAAATATCTTATAAATTTTATTATTTTATAAGTTGTTTTAAAAATTTATAAGATGGCAATTTGAAATGCTTTAATTTGAGCATTTGAATTAATAGTAAAATTATATGCACGAGACTTTTTCTTGACTTCTCATTACGTTATTATGTGAGACTGGAAGGGTGTTAAGTTTGATGCAATAGACAAGCACAATACCTTATTAAAAAAATTATCATTAAATTATTGTAAAAGTCATGAGTTCAATTCACTTGCTTATATTTTTTTTGGTTGAATTTGCACCTTACCTTATTAAAAAAATTATCATTAAATTATTGTAATAAAATCAAATAGATTGTTTTAAAAAGAGTTTGTCTCATGTGCACTTTCGGGTGCACCGTGCACTCATAATGTATTTTAGAAATATATGTACGAGACTTTTCCTTTGACTTCTCATTACATTAAAAACATAAACATAAGTTGATTTGGTTTGGCTGGTTTGGGGGTTAAGTTGATGCAATAAATAAGCATAGTAATAAAGTCATGAGTTCAATTCAAGTGCTTATATTTTTTCCGATTGAATTTGCATGTTACCTTATAAAAAATTATTAAACTATTGTAATAAAATTAAATAGATAATTTTTCTATGAATTGATTATATTTTGTTTAGATAAAATAAGTAGGTTTTAAACATTATATCATGATCATGTAAGGAAAAAAACTTAAATGTCTAAATTTCTTCGTCAGCATAAAAGGATCAAAGAGAAAAACAAAATTAAAATAATCTTTATTCTTCTCAATATTATAGGAAAATAAATCTGATTTGTTGGGCCATACACATGTAATTGGGTTCCATCATTGGACTGATTAAAGCTCCATTTGGGCATATAACCCTTTTGGAACTAATAAGGGTGATGCTAATTGTTGCGAGTTGTTTTATATGGAGAATATTATGTGGCTAATTCTATGACAACTCACAAATAAAATATGTACGTGTAAAATATACTGTAAATAACAGGAATTTGTTGACCCAGTTCGTCAAGAAATGACTACTCTGGGGGCGTTCCAAGCCAGGGATGTAGTATTGCGAGTTTTACACGTACAATACATTATACATCTCATGAAGATGAATCGCTATAAATGAAGATGATTTGGAGAGTAAGTATATGAGTGCTAGGGATTTTTGTGAGCTCTGGAATTTTTTTGAACCTCACCACTCTGGGAAATTTTTGTGAACCTGTCTCTTATTCTTTTTTCTTCTATTTATAGTACTTTGACAAGCATGAGCTGGTTTGGCAAGCATGAGCTGGTGACTTCGGGTCTTGCAAGAACTCATGTGATGCTGCCACATTTCCAACTTCGTCTTCTGGTTGATCTTTGCGTTTGCTTGTCTATAAGGTACTCTTTTGATCGTCCAAATCAATTTTTCGACTCATTGATCGTCTTGTTAGCCTCTTCCGACATATCAATTTTATACTGGAAAACTGTCCTCATCGAGCATTTCTGAGCCTTCAGGTTATCTGAGTCCTCAGGTTGTCTGAGCCCTCAGGTTATCTGTGCATCGAGCATATCTGAGTCTTCAGGTTGTCTGAATCCTCAGGTTATCTGAGCCCTTTGGTTACGCAGTTTACCGAGTTGACTTTTTCGAAGTTCGGGATATATCGACCCTCGGTTATTCAATTTGGGCTATCTAAATTTTTCTTCTTTTGCTCGATCCGATTAGCACAACATATCTTGAGGATTATACTGTTTGCTCGTGAAGGTGGCGAACATACCGTTTCGCTTCGGCGAGCCTAGCGAACAAAACTCACTTTAGTTGGCGAGCAGCATGCTCGCTTGGTTGACAAGTGGCGAATTTGGCGAACAAACTTGTTTGGTCGGTATAGCGTCGAGCACACTTGTCCATCGAGCATGGTTATTTTAATAGTTGAATATTACACGTGTCCCTTTGACGTGTTCGATTAAATTGAATAATTATATCGAACACAACAATACCCCCCAGCCGGATCGCTTTATATTCATCATGGGGCCCCGGCTGTTATAATATGATTGGGCCGTAGTGATTGTCGTTTCGTCTTCTGTGCTGGATTTTCAAAATTAAACCCGGTATCTATAAATACCTCATTTTGCCGCCTCAAATCCTTTCCTTTCTTTTCCTCTTCTCTCTGTCTTTGTCTTCACTCTCCTTTGCGTCTGAAACTTCCGGCAAGGGCATTATCATTTCGGCGAAGGATCTCATTCAGGTAACTATTGTATACTCTCTTTAATTCCAATTATGGCTTCTCTTTCAAATTCTTCTGCTTCGATAGAATCGGACCACCATAGTTTCTCCTCCCCCTCTTTCTGTACAATCCCCCATAGCGACGCTAATGCGTCGGAGATAAATACCTCGGGATCAAGGTCTCGTTGGCAAGTTCGGCAGTCGTTTGCCGTTCTTTCCTCCGATTCCGATGCTGCCCTAAATGAATTAGATAGGGATTTAACCCGTACCGATTTTTTGGATGATTCGAGTGAGGATTCTTTGCCCCAACCCCAAATTAGGTCTAGGGTTGTAAATAGTTTTGATGTAAATAGGGATGATGATAATGTGAGGGAGGAATTCTTGATGGCTGTGAATGTCGATGAGTCGAACAGAGGGTTAGGCGGCGAACATAACACAGAACTCGATATCCCTGTTGGTCTTCCTCATAGCCCAACATATAGCGAGTATAATGCTCGCTATAATTTTGATTGGCCCGAACAACCTCATAGGACTAGGGTTGAGAATGAGTACCCGACGAGCAAAATTGCGAGCATAATTGATGTTGATATGCTCGCTCAGCTGTATAGGAATTATGAAACTCCGAAAGATGTCTTTTTCTGGGCGCCGGGTCCCGATGAGCGAGCAGACCAGCCTCCTGAGGGTTGTGTTGCCGTGAATTTGGACACAATGGAAGCGGGTCTTCGATTCCCACTCCATCCGGCTATCACTCGTTTGCTCGTAGAATGGAACATTACCATTACGCAGCTGAAGCCGAATCGGTGGCACATGATTATGAGCTTCTTGACTTTGTTCGGCAAAAAGAAGCCCATATATTATCCCACAGCAGCTGAACTCTCACGCCTAGTGCATTTGACCCGTCCCAAGAGCGAACATGGATGGCTGTTTATGCAGGCAAATGCTAAGTGCAAGATCATTGAGGATGTGCCGAACAAAATTAGTGATTGGAAGGAAAAATTCTGGTTCGTTGGGGGCGATTGGAAGAGCCCGACTTCTGGAAGCGAACCAGATGCTCGCCTAGATATCCCCACAGGTTTTGGGGTTTACCGAAGTAAGTATTTTTGTGTCTTTTGCTCTTCAACTTGAACTGATTTTAACTTATTCTCCATTTCAGGAATTCCAGCTGCGACGGACAAAGAGACCAATGACGGCTATTTTAGCAGCATCTGGCAAATCGATCTTGAGTCTCGCTCAGAACAATCTGTGAAAACTTTGAATACCCCCGATCAAAGGAAGAAAGGAGGCTTGTACATGCCCCCTCACCATCTTGTTGCTGTTAATCCCGCTGGTAAGGATTGTTTTTTGCATTTGCATATGTGTTGTACTCTTTGTTCGCAACTTCTCTTTCTTTTATAATGAACTGTTTTGTCTATAGCTTTCCCTGCCGTCACTGTCGCTGTGAGTACCACCGAGCATACTGAAATGGCTCGAACAAAAAGACCTCAGGAGCTTGCTCGAATTCAAGCCGAGCGGGATGCTCAGCGAGCAAATCGAGGGGAGGGGAGCAGGGTGAGAAAGGCGAGCCGAGCAGCTGCATCTGGACCTGGGGAGTCGAGCTGACCGAAGAGGACAACTCGTTCAGCCGAGCAGGGGGTGAGCGAACAGGCTCCGTCGCCAAAAAGAACAAGGAGGGAACCTGACGAGCAGGGGGCAAGTGACCAGGCTCCGACGAGCATCGATGCTGTTGGGGAGACCCCCACTGCCGAAGCAATCAGAATGGCCGCCTCCGTGGTCGGTCCGGTCGCGCAAATAGTTAAAATGGAGGTTGGTACATCTTCTCCACCTCCTGCAGGACCCCGAACTTGGACCCCTTTGAACCCTCAGCTCCGGTCCCCCGAGGATAAATCATTTTTGGGATGGGATCCGGCTCGGGCGAACAGGTACGTTTTGTTCGCTTTATTGGAGTATTTCCTTTTTCATTGGTTTTGGTCGCTTTATCATGTTTGTTTGCTCGGGTGTACATGTAGGCTGAGCAGATTGGCACCTTTGATGCCAGAATTGAAAAATTACTACTGCTCACCAAGTGTTCGCAAAGTTCCTGGCATTCCCGAGCATGTTCAGAAGGCATGCGAGACTCCCATACGAGCATGGACTACTGAGCTTGAAGAGGCCACCAAGGGTCCAACACCTTTGGAAACCATGCGACTTGGCCTAGTGCATCAGGGCCAATCTTTGGTTCTCCTTGAGAAAGCTTATGCTGAGTTCGCCAATCTTCATGCCAACTACTTGGCTCTCATCAGAAGTTTTGAAGAGAGCAGGAACGAAGTGAGCAAAAACTCGGATGATTTGAGGTTGGCTCGGGTGACGTATCCTCGGCTCAAGCAGAGGCTTGCAAGGCTCAAGAGGATGCTCGCCAAGCTCGGGAAAATGCTTGCCAGGCGAGGGAGGAGCTAGGTCTTGCTCAGGAGGAGGTGGTCGGCATAAGGAGAGTTCAGAATGAAATGAATGTCGAAGCCAGAAACTCCGAACCCGACATCGAGGTCATGGAATGCGAGAAGAATTTGCTTGGTCAACAACTCATCATTGCTGAAGAGACCAACACTCGTTTGGGTCTCGAAAATTCAAGGTTACACAATGAGGAGTATGTTGATTCTATGTCGAACTTTTCGTACATATGTGCCTTTGCCGATGCCATCCGGTCTGCTCGACACACGCTTACTGCCAAACAAATTGCCCCGCTCATATCTCATTTTCAGAAGTACCTGATCGACAACCCCCCAGATCGCAACCTTCCGATATCTGATTTGAGCGATCTGGTGATTTCTCCCATCTTCCTGAAGGGATCTAGATTGATGATCCTATCTTGGATGAGGAAGATGGCTCGGATGCGGACATTGTTAATGCTGTCGACCAGACTCACCGAGTCGAGCACGGGTTCGTTCAGGGGACGAAAAAGGGGACCTCCCGAAGTCGAGCAAAGTGCTGGCGAGCAGATTAGGCCTGACAATGCTGGAGGAGTTGTTCCTGAGGGGGCCGAGCAGATGGGGCATGATTTGTTCGACACTTCGCTTCCGCCTACCCCCAACAACGAATTTGTTCCTTAGTGTAATTTTTGCTTTGCTGAACAATTATTGTGTAATTTTTGTCTTCTTCTTTCTTGCTCGAACATTTTCTTCTGAACTTGTGTAATTTTTTGCCTTCTTCTCTTTTTGTTCGAACAACTTTTAAATTGAATGGTTGAATTTGCATATTGAACAATTTCCTCTAACCTAATCGTTGAGGATGAATGTTGTTGCTGATGAATGACTGATACTTGTGTTGCTTGATGTTTGCCTTGCTTTCTAGTTTATGTCTCTTTTCTTCTGAATGAATTCGAACATTGTGTTTGTCTATGTCCTCTCCTGACTTCTTTCATTTTTGATTGTCTTATTGAGGTGCAATCGGTTGATCGTCTTATTTAGCTACGACCAGATGAGTTAACTTATATGCAACCCCCCTTTCTTGGTTTGTGATCGTCTTATTTAGGCACGATCACTTCGTACTCGGGCCGTCTTATTTAGGTGCGACCCCATACTCATCACTCGCTTTTGCTACGGGTATCTGTAAGTACGAGTCGTCTTTTGCAACTGCATACCCATTACTCACTTTTTGCTGCGGGTATCAGGGTACGAACTGGTTCGTCAGGTGAACACAGACTTCGGCTCGTTTGTCTTTGTTCGGGTCGTCCGACTTAGGTGCGACCTCTGATAGGCTTTAACTAGAAAATCTTAACAAACAAAAATGTTTTTGCAACACGTTGTATTCTATTACAACCTTTACATTTGAAGAAAACTGTCTATTACACATAACTATAGACATCAGACTATGGTTTTGAATTTAAACCTTGTCTTGAATAGACATGAGCTGGCCTCATCTCGTCCGTGGAATTGATGTTGACAAGCACGAGGCGCATCAGCCTGTCTACCCTTCTTTAAGTAACATGCTCAAGCAGCAGCAGCATAAGCGTTTGTCCCTCCTGGACAAGTTGTGATTATGCGGGCAGCTGCGGACATGAGCATGTGGCGAGCACGCCTGCTCGCCTATATCAGGCGCGAGCAAAATCCTCAGCTCGCACCATTTTGTCCCCTTCAGTAAATGCCTGAGCATCAGCATCCGCATGTTGTTCGAGCGGATACCACGACATCCCTCCCCTTCGGAGGAGATTTTGGGGATGCGTAGGGGACTAATGATTTACTACTGCATAAGCAGTGAGTAACGTGGAGTGGCAACCATGACTCCCTAGCATCTTGAGTCTGTAACGAGCGCCAACCTGTGCTCGGAGTGTCTCATAGGGTATAAAGCTCGTACTAGGACAAGAGCTAGGACAGATGCTCGATTCAGCAAAATGATTGCCGAATCGAGTGCTGGATTCTTCGTCTGAAGGCATACAGAACAAACTTTCTTCCGATAACTGTAGTATTTTGTTCTTTTTCCTCTGTTTTTCTCTACTTTCCTCAGCTATCAATATGCCTCTATTTATAGTACTATCCCAAACAGGTGCTGGCATAGCTAGTTGGTCTTTGTATTCGGCTTTAACTCCTCCTTTTGACATATGTCCGCTTTGAATCCTCGCTTTTTGACATCCATTCGGTTTTTGCCAGTTCTTATTCAAGGATTGACACGTTCCTTTTTTGGTTGCCACCACTTCTCAACTTGTTTTGACACGTATCTTCTATCTTTCAATAGTGCTGGCCATAATTTCTTCTAGAAGATTTGTGTCGAACACGGTGTGTTCTTCCTTCATGATTGTCCTTTCGTCTTATTGAATGGTGATTATGTTCGCCAGCCGATTATGCTCGTTTAGCTTTGAGTGGTTGAGTGTGCTCGGCGATTATGCTCGTCATTCTCGATAATATTTTTTCAGATTTGACGCATTCCACGAGTAGGACAATGGGACTCCATTCAGGTCTTCCAAATCATAAGCCCCGTTTAATAAACGTTCTGTAACTCTGAATGGACCTTCCCAGGCTCGACCGAACACACCAGTTGGCACCCCCGTTGCTCGTCTTAAAACCAGCTCGCCCACATTGAACCTGCGTGTTCGGACTTTGGAGTTATAGAACTTTTCTGATCTCTTTTTGTACATGGCGTTCTTGAAATCAGCCTCCGTCCTTCTTTCTTCTAACAGGTCTGCACTCAGGGCGAGCGCCTGGTCATTGATGTGCTCTCCAAAAGTCATTGTCCGATGACTCGAAATCTTGATTTCTGCGGGTATAACAGCTTCCGCACCAAATGCCAGGGCAAACGGGGTTTTCGCAGTTGATGTTCTGAAAGTTGTTCGATAAGCCCATAATATATCGGGCAACTCTTCAGCCCATCCTCCCCCCTTGGAATTATCAAGTCTGGCCTTGAGGGTATGCTTGATAATTTTATTAATGACTTCAAATTGTCCATTTGACTGGGGATAATACGGAGTTGAGTAATGTTTTTTTATGCCCCAGCGAGCACAATTTTGTCGGAATTCACTTCCATCGAACTGTTTGCCATTATCCGTTACCAATGATTGGGGAAGCCCAAAATGACAAATGATATTTTTCCAAACAAAGTTCCACATTCTTTGTTCGGTGGCTTTAACAATAGCTTCGGCTTCCACCCATTTAGTATAGTAATCAACGGCAACCACATCATATTTTACTCTCGACGTGCCAGTAGGAAATGGGCCGATCAAATCGATTCCCCATTTAGCAAATGGCCATGGGCTGTAAACTGACACTAGTTCTTCAGGTGGGCTATGAATAAGTGGGGCATGTACCTGGCACTTATGGCACGCGCGAGCATATGCGAGCGAATATTTTTTGATGGTCGGCCAGTAATAACCTTGTCTGATAATTTTATGTGCCAGGACAAGCCCACCTGTATGGTTTCCGCATACTCCATCATGAATTTGCTCCAGAATTGCATGACCCTCTTCAGGAGTAATACACTTCAATAGTGGAAGTGAGAAACTTCTTTTGTATAAATGCTCGTCTAAGATTGTATAACGAGCAGATTGTAATCTGTGGCGAGTAGCTTGTGCTTTATTCTCAGGGAGAAATCCTTTTTGTAAGTAATTTAAAATTGGAGTCATCCAGGTTTCTTGCTCGCCTGTCACATGGGCGACCATAACTCTGGGAATTGATGGCGAACAAGTTGTGATGACCACAATGTTCATCGTGTTCATCACTCCTTCTGCTATTGCCAGGCGTGCCAAGGCATCAGCGAACGAATTACCCAATCGTGGTAATTGTTCTATGTAAACTTGTTCGAATTGTTCAAGCAACTCCTTTGCTAGTTGCTGATATTGTGACATCTGTTCGCCTCGGGCCTCGTACTCGCCTGTTACTTGGTAAACGATTATCTGAGAATCGCTGTAAATCATCAGCCTCTGAATTCCCATTGTCATAGCCATGTGTAACCCAACGATCAAAGCTTCGTACTCGACTTCATTATTTGTGGCTGGGAAATCAAAACGAATGGTTGTTGTGAAAGTTTGTCGAGTTGGGCTGATGAGAACCACGCTTGCTCCGGCTCTTGAACTTGTTGATGAGCCATCTACATACATATGCCATGGTTGGTCGACAGCTCTTTCGGGCATTTGTGGATATGTCAACTCGACCATGAAATCGGCCATAGCCTGGCCCTTCATTGCTATTCGCGGGGCGAACGTGATGCCAAATTGGCCTAACTCCACCGCCCACTTGAGTAATCGCCGCGCGATTAATGCGGTCGGTGGAGGACTTGTCGCAATGGGAATGTAGTTAATACCTCGATCGAAAGTGATCGAAAAAGTATGATCGTAATTTTTGAACACTCATTATTCAGAGCATATGCAAGTTTTTCGATTGGAGGGTATGGGAGCTTCGGCTTTTTGAGCACTTGGCTTACATAATAAGCGGGCAAGTGTGTGTCCCCCCTTTGCCCGAAAAGCACAACGCTAATTGCATGCTCGGATGCAAAGAAGATCTGAGATAAAGTTGTTCTTTGGAGCAGCTTAGACAATGTTTGAGTATCTGCAAGGTATTGCTTTAATGACTCGAATGCATTTTGGCAATACTCAGTCCACTGGAATTTCCCTTTCTTTAATGCATCAAAGAAAGGTTTGCATTTGTCCCCAGTTCGTGATATAAACCGGCTTACGGATGCCAAACGTCCGATTAATTTTTAGACCTCTTTCACACTCCTGGGGGCCTGCATGTCGAGCATGGCTTGAATCTTTGATGGGTTCGCTTCAATCCCCCGTTGACTGACCATATGTCCTAGGAATTTTCCTGAGTGAACCCCAAAGCTGCATTTCTTCGGATTTAGCTTCATGTTGTACTCCCTGAGAATATCAAACGTTTGTGTGAGTTGGGTGATGTGGTCTTCCTTGTGTTCACTTTTTACCACAATGTCATCAATATACACCTCAACTGTTCGGCCGATGTGTTTGTCGAATATTTTGTTCACCAAACGTTGATATGTTGCTCCGGCATTCTTTAATCCGAATGGCATGCGTTGCCAACAATACATATTCTTTTCGCTGCAGAATGCCGTATTCTTTTGATCGTCCGGATGCATGGGTATTTGGTGATAGCCAGCAAAAGCATCCATGAAGGTCATGAGCTCATGGCCTGCTGTATTATCGACCAAATAATCGATATGTGGCATCGGGAAATTATCTTTAGGGCATGCCTTGTTTAAATCAGTGAAATCTATACATAGTCTCCAAGCTCCGTTAGACTTGTGGACGAGCACAGGGGTCGCAAGCCATCTTGGGCATTTTGCTTCTCGAATTAGTTTATTGTCGAGCAACTTTTTGATTTCACTATTCATAGCTGCATACTTCTCCGGACTGAACTTTCTGAGTTTCTGGATTACTGGAGTTTGTGTTGGATCAAGGTTGAGGGAGTGACATGCATGTTTTGGATCAATGCCAACCATGTCCTCGTGCGACCAAGCGAACACATCTAAATTTGCTTGAAGATATGCAATCACTTATGTTCGGAAAGGTTCCGGTAATTCCGAACTAATGAATACTTCTAACTCCGGTTTGTTCGGGTCGATATTGATAGACTCCAGTTGTTCGACAGGTGTTGCTCGCTTTCTTTTTTGCTTCCACCGAGGATCTTCGATCGACCCCCGGTGTTCGACATCTACCTCCATAGGTTCAAAACCTACACGAGGCTCTAGGTCCGATAGCTCGCTTGGTGGGATCAATGTTCATTAGATCTGGGAGATCTGGGACATGAGTTACCATCCCGGATTCTGTGTTCGCGCATGGAGGTGTGCTCGTCAAAGGATATTTTGGTAACGTATTTGCCTGTTGGCTTGACTCTCCGATCTCCCATGTTTGCTCCATCATGTTAACGATATTTTGTTTTTCTAGCGCACATGACATCAAACAATCTCGAGCTTTTTTCTGGTCGCCTTTTACGCTACCCGTTCATCTTGTGTTGGAAATTTAACACAATAATAATAAGTTGTACAGGCGGCTTTAAATTCCTGAATAAACGGGTGACCTAGAAACCCGTTATAAGTAGACGGAGCATCGACGATTACAAAATCTAGCATTCTAGTTCGTCGGATCTCCGGATTTAAAGTTGATTCTAACTCGACTCCTAACCTGATCATACCATAGGGTCGGGTTACAGATTCCCCGAAACCCATGATGGTGTGATAACATGGTTCAATATAGCTACTCAAGTCCCCAACTTGCTTCTCCATTTGGCGTAGAGTGTCGACGAACAAAATGTTCGCATATGCTCCGGTATCAACCAGGAGGCGGTGCACCTTCAAACCGAGGAGACGAGCACTGATGGTTAGAGAGTCATTGTGGGCGGTGATTATGCCATCGAGATCGTCTTCTGAGAATATGATTTGGTGAGAGGGTGGTGTGCTAGCTAATGTGCTCGCCACCTTCACCTGATGGATGCTTTGCATGGCACGCATCTCCATCTTCATTCGTCTGTTCGATAGTGTCGGTGCCTGATAGCATCCACCCACTGGACCATAGTCAGGACGTATCATGTGGATTTCTTGACTTTCTCGACCTCTACCCACAGTAGGAGGCCCTCTTTTAGGTAATTCAGACCTCTTACGGGATTCTTCGGGATCACTGTCAGATGTTTCTTCGGCTTTTCGCTTACCCCTACGATCTCCTATTTTTTCTGTTCGGGAGTCTCTGCTCGCCGGCTTTTTTAAGAACTGGGTAAGACGATTCTCTTCGTATAACTTCCAAAGTTGATGATGTAAATCGCGACAATCTTCTGCATTATGCCCGATGTACTCGTGATAATTACAATATTTGGAAGCATTAAGCTGATTCTTGTCCATTATGATTCTTCGAGGCCTATCCAACATGTCTCGATCTTTGATTTGGTTAAAAATTGTTTCTGCTGAAACGCCCAGAAGACTTCGTAGGGCGTTTGCTTCCGCTCTTTCTTCGAATGGTTTGAAAGACCCTGGGGGTTTATACCCCCCCTCATTCATCACTTTTTTTCCAAAAACTTTCTTTGTTGTTGTTTCCTGACCCAATCGTGATTGGGTGAGCAGATCCTGCATGGCTATGATCTTGGCTGCTCGCTCTCGGAATTCGGAATATGTGTTCGGCCAATCTTGATGCATGGCTTTCCACATATCTCGATATTAGGGTCAGCCTCCATCATCATGAGGATCTTGGCATCCTCTTCAAGCTGCGCCCCATCACACAAACATTTATCAAATCTTTTCGATGTATGCTCGATCTGACTCACCCCTTAGTTGGGAAAAATGTGCCAACCTTTGTTTTGGTGCTGGGCGAGCACACATGGATGAAAAATAGGACAGAATTTACGCCTAACCGAGCGAAAAGATGTGATAGGCCTTGCGGGCAAAGTAGAGAACCCGTCTATGTGCTCGATCACCCAAAGTCATGGGGAATGATCGGCCTTTGCGCGTCGTCGTCGGTTTATGGCGATCATAAAGTCCGAGTATTTCTTTGAGATGGACATGTGGGTCGGGACAAAGATCGAACATGGGGATTGGTGGTGGGATCTTCGCCACTTTCTCTTGTATTTCGCCGCCATGATCGCCGGTGTTAGTGGCGAGCAAGGTATTGTGCTCGCCTTCGGGAGTCCTTTAGTTGCGGCCAGGTCGGCCTGTAAACCTTCGATGGCTTTCTGCATTTCCGCAAATTTTGTGGAACTGACAGACTTGGATCGGGGCTGTGTCCCATCATGAGGGCCCAGTGGGTCATGCTCGTGATGGGCAATCCCCCCTTCCAAGTATCGCCCTGACTACCCAATCGATGATGGATAGACAATTTTATTCGGCCGATTTTTGTTGGGATGCGGATGATCATGAGGATCTGAGGGAGCGGGCATGTTTATCGGTTGTTCTCTCCCGGGATCCTGTCGCCTATAATTGCCGATTCGGTCTTTGATGGAAAGTCTCAAACGTCCAAACGCTGATGGTCTGGACCTTGAGGTCGCATTCGTCATCCGACATATCATCTGCTTTTTTATTCGCCCACTTAAATGCGAACTTTTATCTTAACTTGCTCGTTATCCGTGTACGCGTGGCGTCGATCATCATCATCTTGAGTTTTTAACTTGGCTCTTTTTCTGCCCTCTCTTTCTGTGCTCGTAGCAAGAAAGTGATGGCCTTTGTTGTGGCCCCCGGATCGTTGGCAATATCTTCAAGATTGATGGTCTCCACTGTCTGATCTTTGTGAGGCTGCGCTGAGCCTCTTTCCGATCGTGAGGTCGACTTTGTCCCGACCTCTCTGTCTGTGTATTCCTAGATTGAGGCATTATATTTCTTTTTTCTGCCTCGGCTAACTACGAGATTGTGCATGGGTTGGTTTTTTGGTACCCACCTTCTAGCGCCAGTTGTTGCGAGTCGTTTTATATGGAGAATATTATGTGGCTAATTCGATGACAACTCACAAACAAAATATGTACGTGTAAAATATACTGTAAATAACAGGAATTTGTTGACCCGGTTAAATCAAGAAATGACTACTCTGGGGGCGTTCCAAGCCAGGGATGTAGTATTGCGAGTTTTACACGTACAATACATGATACATCTCATGAAGATGAATCGCTATAAATGAAGATGATTTGGAGAGTAAGTATATGAGTGCTAGGGATTTTTGTGAGCTCTGGAATTTTTTTGAACCTCACCACTCTGGGAATTTTTTGTGAACCTGTCTCTTATTCTTTTTTCTTCTATTTATAGTACTTTGACAAGCATGAGCTGGTTTGGCAAGCATGAGCTGGTGACTTCGGGTCTTGCAAGAACTCATGTGATGCTGCCACATTTCCAACTTTGTCTTCCTGGTTGATCTTTGCGTTTGCTTGTCTATAAGGCACTCTTTTGATCGTCCAAATCAATCTTTGCTCGACTGATCGTCTTGTTCGCCTCTTCGGACATATCAATTTTATACTGGAAAACTGTCCTCATCGAGCATTTCTGAGTCTTCAGGTTATCTGAGTCCTCAGGTTATCTGTGCATCGAGCATATCTGAGTCTTCAGGTTGTCTGATTCCTCAGGTTATCTGAGCCCTTTGGTTACTCAGTTTCTCGAGTTCGATTTTTCTGAGTTCGGATATCGACCCTCGAGTTATTCAATTCAAGGTTATCTAAATTTCTTCTTTTTGCTCGATCGATTAGCACAACATATCTTGAGGATTATACCGGTTTTTCGTAAGGTGGCGAACATACCTTTTTCGCTTTCGTGAAAGCTAGCTTAACAAAACTCACTTTTAGTCGTGAGCATGCTCGCTTGGTTGACAAGTGGCGGTGGCGAACAAACTTGTTTGGTCGGCAAAAAAGAAACACACTTGTCTATATCGAGCATGGTTATTTTAATAGTTGAATATTACCGTGTCCCTTTGGCGTGTTCGATTAAATTGAATAATTATATCGAACACAACACTAATATTTAGAGTGATATTTGTGTGAATCAATTGCACACGGTTGCAATTGGGTTCAATTTTAATTTCGATCAATTACAACTTAAAATTTGGGTAATTTCACTCTCTATATTTTTTTTTATTTCTCGAACCATGAAAAATGAATCCTGAACTCGAACCCTGAACCCTAAATCCTGAACCATGAACCGTTTGGGTCCGGGTCAGGATGGGTCAGTCCGGATTGGGTCCGGATTCGGGTCTTGTTCAGAATTTGAAATATAATTTTAAAAAAATCCTAAAATCCAATTACACCAATTCTAAATTGATGCAAAGGGTGCACACAAATATTTGCTTAATACTTCATCCGTCCTGATTTTGATTATCCGCTTTCCATAAATAGTCGTCCTAATTTTGTTTATCAATTTCCAAATAAGGCAATAAAACAACATTCATACTATTTAATACTATTATTTCTCTCCACCAAACTCACTTTACACCATTTAATACTATTATTTCACTCCATTAAACTCACTTTAATCATTTAATACTATTATCTCATATTTTTCCTTAATTTCCGTGTCTACAGTAAATGGATAATAAAAGATAGGACGGAGGGAGAGAGTATTTAATATCTTGAAAATAATAAAAAATTAATAGAAATTAATAAAAATAATAATAAAAAACTAAAATTAATAAAATAATACGCATAATCCTAAATCTCAAGAAATTTGGCGTCGACCATTTTCAAAGAGAGACTGAGAGTGTAATTTCTCTTCTCCCACCAATTAATCAGCGACAATGGCAACACCAAATCTGCAATTGAGCTCCAATTCCGCTTCGAATTTGTTCCTCAAAGTCCATACATTGCCCAGATGGGTTAAAATCCCCAATTCGATTTGGGTTTTCGTTAAAATCACCATTTCGCCGATGTTTCTCCAATTTTACTGTAAAAAGGTGAGCTCTCTCTGTTGGATAAAAGTTGAGAATTAATTCATTGTTGATTTGTGTATTTTTATAGGGAATTCCTGCTGTTGAATTTGTTATGAAATCGAAAACTACACTATTCTACAAACTAAAATGTTTGTTCTACTTCTGAAGTATGTATGACTATTACGGATAAAATTCTTTGTTATGGAGGTTTTGCGCATGAAATTTGGGATAAGTCTTTGTACGCTTAATTCATGTATCTGGGAAGGGTGTTTAAAACTCGGGTCCTATTATAAATTGTGAGATTAAACGATTCTTTTTCAAAATTCAAGTATTGGTGTGCTTGTGTATCCTTTTTGGTATGCTTTTCTGCATTAAACTTTGATCATTCTGGATATGTTGTTTGTTGGTGACTGATTTTAATTTAGTGACTGTTTTATGTCTCTTCCAGATATGTGCATGTTCGTTCAGATTCAGTCATTGGCGAACTTCAGTTATCTGAGCCAACTGATCTAGTTTTTCCAGGTACCAATTTGTTCCTATGTAGTAGCTTTATTTTGGCATGGCTCCAAAAAGATTATGTTCTCATGGTTTGTCCTTTGAATTTTTACCCATCATTTATTAAGTTATTCAAGTTCCATGTTCCTGCTATGTAATAGACAAGTGACTGGAAAAGACATGACTAAAGATGCAGCTTGACTTCATTATAGCTTAAAAGCTGAGGGGATTTGCAATTCCATTAATGGCGATATCTATTTCTTTATCTTATTTTTTCCCCTAACTTGAAATAAATGTGAGAAGACGATGTGTTCTTTGATACTGAATGGCAAAGTGAAGCAATTGGGTTCATCTCTAATGGTGATGTTGTGAACCCCCTAGCTCTAAACCATGTCAATGTCCAAGCCAATAGGTTTATCTGAAGTGTTATAAGTATGGAACTTTTAATTCATGGATGTTATTCTTATCAGTATTTGCAACTGATGTGATATCAGTTTATTCCTTATGGTAGAGTGTTATTAAGAGGTGTCGCTCTAGATTTTCTTGCAGTATTATCTCTAAGTTGATTTGTCTGCTCTCATTTCATCTCCCCATAGACACTCCATAATATGTAACAAGTTCCTTCAACAATTTTAAGAAATGTGAATTTTTTATGTTCAAACACTTTTTCTTGTGCAGACTTGTTTCATTTGATGCTCGATACAAAGCCTGGAAGTTGAACACGATGTCATGTAAGAGAGAAAACATGGTCGCATTTGTTTGAGTTCAAAAGGGCAACATCGTCTTCCTCCATATCTACTCAACTTTACGACAAATTCAACAAAAAGAGGCTTGTCTCTTAATTATGTTTTATGGAGCTCATTTTATACGGGTTTCTCACCAATTTTCCTCCAACAAACTTTCCAGTTAAATGACACATTTCATGAGGTTGTATATTACTATTAGTGAAGGCATCTTCTGTGATTTCTGATGGTGTAATAGAGGCTTTAGATAAAGTTCTATCATTTAGAATTTACTATTTTCAGTTTACAATATTTGTAAGTGTACATATTAATTAATATTATAATTTTTAATTGATCCAATTTAATTTTTATTTTTTATTTGAGGAAATAATACTAATTTACTATATTTTTATTAATTATGGAATTTATTAGTGATGAAAATAATTAAAAATGATAATTATTAAAAATCTGTTGCGACACTTAAAAATGTATTTATAGACACTATATATTGTACAGCGAATAAATAAATTGAAATTGGCAGTTTAGAAAGTGTAGTATATGATATCACGAGATGGGTTATCTTATCCCCAATTCGATTTGGGTTTCCGTTAAAATCTCCAGTTTTCGCCTCTGTTTCTCCCATTTTACTGTAATGGTGTGTCATAATCATGAGTTGGTCTATATAGTTGGACTTATGTTAATTATTATTTTCATTAAGGGACTAGTCCATTTAGTTGATATTTATGTTGGGCCTTATTATCTTATGTTTAAGCCCATTTGTGTTTGTATTGTTGTACCTATGATTAAATAGGGGAATCCTGCAGAGAAATGGGTAAGCAGAAACAATTTCAGTCTTCTTCCTCTTATCGCCGTTCTCGGCATTCTCTGTCTCTCTCTCTATTTCTCTGTAACTCCCCCCCTTCAATCTCTCTATCTTTTCTCTTTTATTCATATATCTTCATGTTATCAGAAATTACCCATAAAAATATGTATGACAGTAGCAGTAGTGATCAAATCACTACAATTGATACACAATTGGTATCAGAGCCAACGATTCTCCGTCCGGCCTCGATTTGGCGATACAGAGATTCAATTCTAAATTAGAAGCAAATTTTGAGAAAGTAAACAATCAGCTGGATCAGATTACCAAAATGCTAGAGAATATGCTGCTACATAATCAACGACGAAATGGAGTTGTAGATCTACACCAGAATTTGGAGAAGCAGGGCACTGGTGCGGGTGTTTATATTAACGGTCAATTGGAAAACGAAGTTGGTTCCAAATATTTGGAGTTGGTGTGCGGCGAACACGACAGCGACGCCACCGACTGCTATCACGAGGATTCAGATACTCAACTTGAGAGCATCAAGACCTATGAGATGGAATCATATGCATGAAGAGATTGAGCTCGATCGAGTTCGAAAAACGCGCCGAGATGGCTCAATTTACTCGGAGGATTTGACTGCTGAAGGTATGCAGATCGTAAACCCTTTACTCAAGATTGAATTTCCTATGTTTGGTGGGTTTCATCCTAGATTTTGGATTGTGGAAAATAATAGTTGTGATAATGTGAAAAATTGTAGTAGTAATTTTGATGGAATCATTCGTATGTCTGATGTGGGAAAGGAGTTTTTCAATTACATGAGTGTGAAGGAAATAGGGAATTGTAGTATCTGGGCGTCTTCAGTAGCGATGGGTTTGATTAATTGGAGTGTTAATGGGGATGGGAATTGGGTTGGATATACTATCGAGGGTTGTGTGGCATTGAAGGATACCGTGAAGAAGAGTATGGGTTTGGGTGTGAAGAAACAGCTCTCCGGAGCAATACCAAATCGTCAGTCTAGATGATACTCATCCGTTAAAGATGCCACAGATGGTGAGAGTTTTGGTAAAGAAGGCTAGGAAAAATTTCAGACAAATGCCGGAAACGAGTTCCTGAAATTGATGGAATGGAACAAGAGGTAAGAAAATTACTTCCCTCTTATGAATTCTTTGGTGATGAGTTTTGGCCTCCCCCTATGATTTCAATAGTAAGAGCCTATGAGAAATTGCAAATGCCTGTGATGTTGAATTCGAAAATGCTTATTGATAGTGATAGTGGTAAAGGAGTTGATGCATATTATGTGGATAATTATATCAGGGGTGGTATTACATATTGGGATATTGAGTTGTTTTGTGACTTTGGGGAAAGCGTAAATGTGAATATGATTGTTACTGCTGGTGGTGTTATTGTGATGGGTTCACTAGAGCTCTTATTTTCTAAATTGGTTGTGCATGGAATTTTTTTGAAAATCAGGCTAGGTGATGATAGAATTTCTCGAGTGCTTTATGAGTATTAGCGACCAATTTTTCCAATATAGGATAAGTATCCTTGGTCTTTTGGTGGAGCTATGGTTGCATTATGCATACTTCAATTTATGTTGGTACTTGAAGAGTTCATCTCGATTTGGTGTTGGGTATCCTGACTCAAGAAAAGGTTTCTCAAGGACGACATTGAGGGACGAGGTTAATGCTTACATATCAACTCCTCACAGACAAAATGATTTGCCATTCTTAATGGCAATTGAAGAAGTTTCTATAATAAAAAATAGAGGTATCATTAAGCTTGGAGAAATTGGTTATGTGGTATTTTTCGTTGACGTGTTAGATGTTGAAGTGAGTGCTTCTGGTGTTTCATCACTCTTCCTTGTGTACTATCTTAATTATGATAGGATGCGGTTGGCAACTAAAAATATAGGCAGCGAAAATCCGACTCTCGAGCCATGGGGACAAGGCTCATTCAAAGTGAGAGATGTCTGCCGAAATTCTATGGTTGTAATAAAATTGGAGCTTAGGGGCTCTGTGATAGAAAACGAGGGGATTATGATTGATACTAGGCTTCTTGCAGTTTCTTTGTGGAGTTTTGGAGAGGCTCTCGGTATTACAAGTGTGGTTGCTGCAATGCTCGAACTATCGATACCCTTATCATTGGGGATGCTTGACTGGGATGACTGCTTAAGTGAGAAATCAACAGGGTATACATTGGCATGGTTCGCACTTCCATTGGGCATGGCTGGTGAATTGTCAAATCTTGGCATTGTAATTTGGATGGCTGATTGTGTAGCCAAAACACTGGAGTCACCATTACTAAGTTGGCATATTCTTCAAGCAGCTTACTTCTTTATCCACCACCTATATGCAAGTCAATTGGGCCACATTGAAGCATTGTACCATGTGTTTCTTGTCATGCTTTTCGCGGCAGGAGTTCCAGGTGTGCTAGTTGCATTGGCTCTTGATTACAATATCAACCTCTTTGGAAATTTGATGCATTACAACAGTGGTCATGTTGAAGTATACTATGGAGCTGGCTATTTAGATCTTCCAGAGGATGTTGAGAGGGTCACCCGAAAAGGGGCACTAGAAAAACAATTCTCTACCGCTGAACCCATCCATTTCCGTTTGGTTGTTTCATTTTTTAGCGAACATCATCTTAGATCCTTGGGGACAAGGATCTCAAAAACGGGGGAGTATTGTCACGATCATGAGTTGGGCTATATAGTTGGACTTATGTTAATTATTATTTTCATTAAGGGACTAGCCCATTTAGTTGATATTTCTGTTGGACCTTATTATCTTATGTTTAAGCCCATTTGTGTTTGTATTGTTGCACCTATGATTCAATAGGGGAATCATGCAGAGAAATGGGTAAGCAGAACAATTTCAGTGTTCTTCCTCTTATCGCCGTTCTCGGCATTCTCTGTCTCTCTCTATTTCTCTGTAACTCCCCCCCCTTCAATCTCTCTATCTTTTCTCTTTTATTCATATATCTTCATGTTATCAGAAATTACCCATAAAAATATGTATGACAGTAGCAGTAGTGATCAGATCACTACAAGGTGAGCTCTCTCTGTTCAATAAATGTTGAGAAATACCGTTTTTATAGGTGATTTCTGGTGTTTTGAAATTCAATTTTTTTTGTAAAGACCGATTGGGGTTAAATTAGCTAGCGCGTGTTGATTTAGGGCTTATCTCTATAATTAATAGATAAGGGGTGTCGCCTTGATCCCCACTTCATGATATTTTTTATTTTTTTACATTATCCATTTTTTGATTCTGTTACAGTGAATCTCTCGTGTGATTTTTTTATTTTTGAAAAAAAAGAAGCAATCTCGAACTCTCTTGTTTCCTTATATGTCCACCATTCTGTTATGAAAATCAAGGATATTAGATAAGATAGATATTTAGTAACCGCGTAATCATCTACTTATAAATATCAGACTCACTCTCATACATTCTCCTTTCTTTTCTCACAAGTATTTTCAATTAAATTCATCGCTAGAAAATTATACAGAGAATTCAATAGTGAAAATTCAGTTTTTGATCGATGGGTTCATTTGAATTTTGTCCAGCGGATGTTCGTGTCCTTGTTGTAGATGATGATATGCAGGAGTTGAAGAGTGTTGAAAGGATGCTTACAATGTGTGACTATAAAGGTACATTAATCAATTTCTCTGTTTTTTCTATGTTATTTTTAATGCATGCAAATTACAATGTGAGATGCCTTGCAACATTGTTGATTATGAACTTGAAATTTCAAACATTGACATTTAACTTTTAGTGATTCCAAATTTATTATTGTTTTGAATTTACATGAATTTATATAAATTCTGCCTTTGAAATCCTTTGATTCGAGAATCTGGGGACTTTTCCTTGACTTTTCATCTACATTAGAACACGTTTTGGTTAAGAATTTAGACGCGTTTTATAAATTGCTTTTGAATTATGTTGAGAGAGTCTCTCGATGTTGTGTGTGTAATTAACTTATGGATTTTGTGAGTTTCAGTAACGTCGTGCAACTCAGCGACAGAGGCAATTTATATGCTTGGAAATAAAAACGAGAGGTTTACGTTTGACATTGTAATGACTGATGTGAACCTGGGCGACGTGGATAGCTTCGAGTTTCTTAAATATATTAGTCTCAACTTGGAAATTCCAGTGATACGTGAGTCTTCTTCTTCTTCTTTCCCTCTCTACATGTATGTATATAAATGTTAGTTTTAATCCAGTTTGTTTATGATATATTAATTAGTAATGTCGGGAGATGGAGAAACAAGCAAGGTGATGAAAGGGGTTGAATGTTGCGCTTGTGATTACCTTGTAAAGCCTATAAGAAGGAAGGACCTACGGTACATATGGCTACACGTGTTCAAGAAAAGAATGCAGATACAATATCAATTCGAAGATAGCCTTATTACGGGTGGTTCGATTTCTGAAGATGGTTCGAATTCTAGAAAGAAAAGAAAGGACTTAGAAATTGCGGGTGGCTTTTCCAGCTCTGCCAAGAAACCTAAGCTCATTTGGATCCCTGAACTTCATAACAAGTTCGTGAAAGCTGTGGATGAGATCGGCATTGACAGTAAGTCTTCTTTCTATCCATCCATCCATCATTAATTAAATTGTCGTGGGAATCTATTATTAATTCATTCTGTCGTATTTCACTTGCAGAAGCTACTCCAAAGCTAATACACGGCTTGATGAACGAGTCATCGCTGACAAGAGAGAATGTTTCTAGCCATTTGCAGGTTTGTTTCTCGTTCATTTTGGTCCCAACTAAACTAATATTTGTATCTTTCAAGATTGATGTTAATTGCATTTTATTGTGGATGATTTCAGAAGTATAAACTAAAAACGAGTAGAATGGCAGCAGTAGCAACACAAAACTTTCCAGCACAAGTATCTACTGCGTGCAGCACCGATGACGAGCAAAACCTGGATTTCAATGCTCCATCTTCTTCTTCTTCTTGTACTCCTTGTCCAGTGCTGTTAAAAGAATCGAGTCCTGTCACCACGCGCGCTGTTCCATCCGACGGCCAAGATTTTTTAGATCCTTTGTTCTCTGATCTTCCAAGCCCTGAGTTTTGGCATGCTGTTTATTTCGGCCTTAGTAGGTCTGATATTTGTCAAAATAACTAGTGGCGACAATGTTCATATTGATATTCTTAGTAGGTAATTTTAGGATACAATACAACATTGCTTATCTATTTTTCACTTTAATTCATGTCTCTTGCTACATCAATATGCAATACTTTGTGATTAAGATTATATTGTCATTTATATTTTAAACTTGTAGCATCTTCTTTCTCTCTACTTTGTGAGTTACATATGAATATCAATAAGAGGTGGTAAGCTATGAAAGATACAAAATGAGCTTTTGATGCGGAAATGTTTAAAATTGTACATGCATGTTTCTGTTTGTGTTTGGAATAGCTTTTCGCTTCAAGCCTTCAACAAGGCTTCAAATACATGAAATTGTTCCCAAGTAGCCCATCATGGCAACACCCATAAAAGAAATATGAAAATGCCATATGGTGCATTAAAAATAAATGAAAAAAAAATCTGCTCAAGTCAATATCTGGACCAATTCTAAAATTTTAAAAAATTTATAAAATCAAAATTAAAAAAAGTCAAAACAATCGAGACCAATTTCAAAACGATGCAACTTATTGAACTACATAAAGGAAAAATAAATACACATGTGGCAGGCGACCAGTTCGGTAACCTGCTGGAGCTGGTTCCTGAACTAATTTCAGAATTTTAAAAAACTTACAGGATCAAAATAAATAGAGTGGGTCTCTTGTACACCAAGTGCGCACCGTGCACTCGGGTATATGAGTGACCCATTAAAAAAATGAGACCTTATCATTAGTGAAAATAAGGATCCTGTTGGTCCCGGTGGGAAAACCCATTTTGTGCGTGAGGAAGCAAACATTTCGTTCGATGCATATAAAAATAGGGGCGAAGGAATGGTGATTACAGATTTTCTCGTTTTGAGCTCATGTGTTGTGTTTTGCTTATAATCGAATGCATATGACAATATAAGAACATAAAGCAGTAAACAACACAACAATGTATAGTGGTTCGGAGACTCAAGCTCCTACATCCACTCTCCCTGTTCCTAGGGAAATTCCTTCAAACACTTCCTGAGCTTTCTGACTACCTCGCGTAGTTTACTTACTCAACTCGGCCCTGAGTTTTCTGACTACTCCTGTAGTTTACTTACTCAACCCGACCTTGAGCTTTCTGACTACCTCTGTAGTTTACTAACTCAAACTGGACTTATCACCCTCTCGGGCTCGCCTCTTAGATGTTTAACGAGTTCACACTCCTTCGGGACTTATCACCCTCACTCGGGATTGCCTAACAACTACCTCTCTTCTCCACTACTTATCTCTTACGAGAATGGGTTTGGGTTTGGTGTTGTCTCCAACTATGGTGAGATTTTCCCTTACATTTGTTTAGCCTCAATGCTAAGGTTGGGAAAATCTCTCTAAGCTTAGGATACATCGTGGGTTGCTTAGATTGGGTTCTAGAACACTCTTTGAACATATTTGTATATCTACAGACTTGTGTTCTAGAGTGGGAATGCTTTGGGTATAACTCTCTTTGGCTCTGTAGCATCTTGTGCTATAATCTCCATGCATCCACACATTAGAATGATGAAAGACCTTGTATTTATAGTGTGGATTTGAATGTTACCGTTGAAGAGAATCACATTCAAATCCATACTATTCTTGTAAATCTGGCCAGCCTTCTTCTTCATTTGGTTGTCTTCCTCTCATTGGTCCACGTCGGTGATTCTAATCGGCTATATTCCTCGATTCCTCGCCTTGGAATCATTCAGTTTATCGAGTCTCGGTGTCTTGAGAGACATCTCGAGTCTTGATTCTATCTAAGTCCTCGGTTTATCCGAGTTTGATTTCTCATCCGAGCCTCAGTTTATCGAGCCTCGGGATACTTGATTGGCCGAGACTTCTCTTGGACGGACCTTGTGCGATCAAGCATCTTGACACTCAGCCGACCGAGTTGATTCTCTGGTCGACACATCGACCTTCGAATTACTTTGACTCAACTATCTCGATTTCTTCTTTCTTTCGATCGATCAAATTTCGACTTGATCGGATCAACACATCTTCAGATCAACATCTCGGGATAGCATCAGTCGATTACATTAGGTTTAGCATATCGGTTTAGCACATGTCGATCTCAATCACGTCGATCTTGATCATCTGCTCATCTTCATATCGATCTCGATCACGTCGATCTCGTCGGTCTCATCCACTCCTCTTCCGATCTGCAACCTTCTCTTACGATCTTACGGTCGGTTTCTTTACGATCGACATGCATTCTTCCGATCACCATATCGGCTCATTGTTCTTCCGATCGTCGATCAGTGTCATTACAGTCATCCGATCGGGTCATCCGGTTATCGATCTTCCGATCGGTGGCTTAGCTTATCTTCTCTTACGATTTTGCCTGACTTATCGGTTAACTTCGAACTCATCTAACTCATCGATCTCGATCGGTCTAAATCTGACCTCGTCGATCTCGATCATCTACTTACGATTTTCGTGAGTTCCCCTCAATTTGTTCTTTCGTTTTCCCCCTCAACTTGTTATCTGTAAATTAGCTTCAATAACACAAGTTGATAATGTTTTGGCATAATTCATCAAAACTAAAATATCCCAACAGATCCACAATAAAATGGGTAGGGTCAAAGTGAGTGCACGGATCTAGAGTCCGTGCACCAAGTGTATATGAGACCTTGCCAAATAAATAAATCAATACAATTGAAACCAATTTGTAAACAATGCAAAGCTATTGGACTATAAAAAATATAATTTGAATTGGCCTCTAAATAATACTTTCTTTTACTTTCTATTAAAAATTATTGAATTTTTTGTAGCTCAATAATTTTGGATAGCTTTAAAATTGGTACTTTAGATTTCAGAATTTATATCGCCCTTTGTATGTTTTTTTTTATTTTTGAATTTAGTCCAAAAAAACTGGCACCAACCGGTTTTCTAACCGGTCAACCGCCACGTGGAATGTTTTTTCATTTCTCCTTTATTTTTTAGGGTGTGTATATCTTCTATTTTTTATTTTTTGTTTATTTTTATTCACTTATTTAATAGGGTTTCGGGTTGGGTCGGTTTTTCGAGTCGGGTTTAGGGATTCGGGTCATAACAAAAGACCCATCACCATTAAGGCCATTTTAAAGACTCTTCTCCGCCGCCCCATCCAGTGGCAGCGCCACCTTCATCCTTCAATTATGCTCGATTCGGAGTGAAAAAAAGTGAGAAGGAATTCTATAACCTGAAATCCCCTTATTTTCTTGGCTGAAATTATAAATACAACATTTACATTTTAGATCGATCCTTCAATTTTATGTTAATTATTTCTTTCCCAAGTTTTACCTCTGTTTTCCCTACATAATTTGGACTTAGTAACATTAACTGGGTTATGATTAGTGTTATGTATTTTTCAAACTTCCTCCCTTCCATATTTCTTATGCTTATTTATTCCTTAACGTCTTGTTAGGTGCAAGGTATTAATTCCTTAACTGACCCTAACAGTGCCGACCTTGTTAAATAATTGAATAAAAATAAATCAATAATAAAAATAGAAAATATATACATGACGGACCAAAAATAAAGGAGAAATGAAAATAAAATTCCACGTGGACAGTTACCAATTGACCAACCGGGTTGATTATTCGGGACTAAAATAAAAAAAGATCTAAAACATACTGGTGACAATACTATAACCTGATATGTGCGGGACCAAATTCAAAACGGCCCAAAGTTATTGGGCTAAAAAACTTTAATCCCTATTAAAAATAAGGATAAGTACAATTTGTTTGTCCTTCAACTTGTACCAATTTTAATTTTTGCCCCCTTAGTATTTCATTTTTGAAATTAGTCCTCACTATTTACAAATTTCAGCACTTTAGTCCCTTTAAGGACTAACATAGGTATCTCATTAGGCAATTCGCATCATGTATAAAAGAAAATTAAAATGTAGCATCAACATGAAAGAAGCAGAAAGTTTATACCTAATAATTTAACACAAAAACACATTTTTTACTGAATATAAGTCATAATATGTCGCAAAATTGTGAATTTTTTCTCATAAATATCTACGGTGTGGAGCACCGGGAATTAAGCAGAAATTTTGGCTTTCGATTTTAATGGTCTTGTTGTTGCATCAATAGTTCATGCTCGGCGATGTGCTATATATATCAAAATAATTAGTGACAACAATGTTAATATTGCTATTCTTGTAGATAATTTGAGAAAGAAAAGTGGAAAACTATTGGTTTTTTCACCCTAGAGTTGTAATGATTTCTTCGTTTAGTATTGAAGAAATTGTCATCTGGCCATCATCCATTTTTTGATTTCATGATCGTAGGATACAATAAAACACGCTTAACTATTTTTCATTTTAATTCATATCTCTTGCTCCACAATATGCAATACTATGTGATTAAGATATATATATTTTTTTTTAATATTTTGTAGCATCTTGCATAATTTGGAAACCCAACAAGATTTGAGTTCTAATGTATCATATTCGTACCTGAAAATCCAACAAAAAACTATGAGTAGTTGAACGCCGAAGGACACCGATTCCCTTACCCCACACAGTTAAGAAATAATTTCGACTACATTTTACATTTAGGAAAATCCATGAAGTTGCAAAGTAAAAAAATCAACATATGGCTGTTATGAAATATGAAAAACAATAAATATGCATGTCGATTTGGTAGGCCATGTATGAATGGAGGTGATTGATGGTGGAGGTATATATATAAGTGTTAAGTGCAAGAAAAATGAGATATACACTTATAAATTGAATGAGTTTTTTGCACTTTTGGTCCCATGAACCACACCATGTTTTCAATCTAGTCCCACTACTGACAGAACTAGTCCCATAAGAATTTTAATTTGCAAATGTGGTTCCACCTTGACGGAAACCGTTAAATCGACTTGCAAATGTGGTCCCATAAGTTATGGGACAAAATTAATTCGCAATTAAAGCTTAACCACCTTTTAACCACTTGCATTTTTAGTCCCATAAGTTATGAAACATAATTAACACAAAATTAACCAATTAACTTACGTGAGCCCACTTGCACATATGGTCCCATAGGTTCCAAAAACCCAAAATTCTTCCCTCCATATCTTTTGGCGCCAATTTTCAGCTAATCACGTTTTTTGGCGCCAATATACTTTCACTTTTAGTCCCATTGAATTCAAATTTGATAAAAATTGGTGGGAAAATCAAGTGTTTCCCACAATTTTTTTCCCAAAACCTAGTTTTTCACATCTGCTAAATAGATAAAACAGAATAAATGAGTGATTTTTCCACTGATTTTTATTATACTACTTATCATTTTTGCATCTAAGACCCTATAGCGGTGTGGTTAGTTTCTTGCATCTTAATGTGAGTCCTATTTTGGTACTCATAATATTTTATGTGATAAAGTGATGGGTAGTTGGGGGTAATAAGAGTTGGTTATTACTCCCTCCATCCTAATTTTGATTGGCCAAATAGGCAAATACTGTAGACACAGAAATTAAGAAAAGTAGGAGATAAATAATATTAAATAGTGTAAAGTGGATTTAGTGGAGATAAATAATAGTATTAAATAGTGTAAAGTGGATTTGGTGGAGGGAATAATAATATTAAATAGAATTGAAAGTTGCTTTATTTTCTTATTAGGAATGACCAAACAAAATTAGGACGGCTATCTACCGAAAGTGGACAATCAAAGTTAGGACATAGGGAGTAGTATTTTATGTGATAAAGTGATAAAATGAGTATATCCATTTTAAGAAATGTTCCTTAAAGATTGAAACAAAAAAAAAATTAAGAAAAAAATGAAAAGAGTTTCTTAAAAATTGGGACGGAGGGAGTATTAATTATACGTTTGACAGTTTCCGTTTCGCGGTTAACGAGATGCCGTCAAGAGCCATTTAATTTTGGGACCACATTTGCAAACTTGGTAAATTGTGGGACCACATTTGCAAATTAAAATTCTTGTGGGACTAGTTCTGCCAGTGGTGGGACTAGATTGAAAACATGGCGTGATTCATGAGACCAAAAGTATAAAAAACTCAATTAATTTGTTAAGACAAATTAATGTTTAACACATATTAATTATACGTTTAACAGTGTCCGTTTAGCGGTTAACGAGATGCCGTCAAGCGCCGTTTAATTTTGGGACCAAATGTGCAAACTTGGTAAATTGTGGGACCATATTTGCAAATTAAAATTCTTGTGGGACTAGTTCTGTCAGTAGTGGGACTAGATTGAAAACATGGTGTGGTTCATGGGACCAAAAGTGCAAAAAACTCTAAATTTAATTAACTTAACTTGTATAAACTGATTATTCTTGTCATGCATATTTGTCCATTAACCTACTCATCGAACTTTAAATTTAATTAACTTAACTTGTATACATTTATTATTCTTGTCATGCATATTAGTTCGTTAACCAACTCTTGATTAAAAGTCCGTTTGATAAGCTTATTTTAAATATCTTATAAATTTTATTATTTTATAAGTTGTTTTAAAAATTTATAAGATGCAATTTGAAATGCTTTAATTTGAGCATTTGAATTAATAGTAAAATTATATGCACGAGACTTTTTCTTGACTTCTCATTACGTTATTATGTGAGACTGGAAGGGTGTTAAGTTTGATGCAATAGACAAGCACAATAATTAAAAGTCATGAGTTCAATTCACTTGCTTATATTTTTTTTGGTTGAATTTGCACCTTACCTTATTAAAAAATTATCATTGAATTATTGTAATAAAATCAAATAGATTGTTTGAAAAATAGTTGGTCTCATGTGCACTTTCGGGTGCACCGTGCACTCATAATGTATTTTAGAAATATATGTACGAGACTTTTCCTTTGACTTCTCATTACATTAAAAAACATAAACATAAGTCGATTTGGTAGGCCATGTATGAATGGAGGTATATATATAAGTGTTAAGTGCAAGAAAAATGAGATATACACTTATAAATTTAATTAACTTAACTTGTATAAACTGATTATTCTTGTCATGCATATTTCTATGTTTGGTGGGTTTCATCCTAGATTTTGGATTGTGGAAAATAATAGTTGTGATAATGTGAAAAATTGTAGTAGTAATTTTGATGGAATCATTCGTATGTCTGATGTGGGAAAGGAGTTTTTCAATTACATGAGTGTGAAGGAAATAGGGAATTGTAATGGCGGGTGTCTTCAATAGCGATGGGTTTGATTAATTGGAGTGTTAATGGGGATGGGAATTGGGTTGGATATACTATCGAGGGTTGTGTGGCATTGAAGGATACCGTGAAGAAGAGTATGGGTTTGGGTGTGAAGAAAAAGCAGGGCTCAGGAGCAATACCAAATCGTCGGATCTAGGATGATACTCATCCGTTAAAGATGCCACAGAGATGGTGAGAGTTTTGGTAAAGAAGGCTAGGAAAAATTTCAGACAAATGCCGGAAACGAGTTCCGAAATTGATGGAATGGAACAAGAGGTAAGAAAATTACTTCCCTCTTATGAATTCTTGGTGATGAGTTTTGGCCTCCCCTATGATTTCAATAGTAAGAGCCTATGAGAAATTGCAAATGCTGTGATGTTTAATTGAAAATGCTTATTGATAGTGATAGTGGTAAAGGAGTTGATGCATATTATGTGGATAATTATATCGGGGTGGTATTACATATTGGGATGTTGAGTTGTTTTGTGACTTTGGGGAAAGCGTAAATGTGAATATGATTGTTACTGCTGGTGGTGTTATTGTGATGGGTTCACTAGAGCTCTTATTTTCTAAATTGGTTGTGCATGGAATTTTTTTGAAAATCAGGCTAGGTGATGATAGAATTTATGAGTGCTTTATGAGTATTAGCAGCCAATTTTTCCAATATAGGATAAGTATCCTTCAGTCTTTTGGTGGAGCTATGGTTGCATTATTCATACTTCAATTTATGTTGGTACTTGAAGAGTTCATCTACGTATTTGGTGTTGGGTATCCTGACTCAAGAAAAGGTTTCTCAAGGACGACATTGAGGGACGAGGTTAATGCTTACATATCAACTCCTCCACGTAGACAAAATGATTTGCCATTCTTAATGGCAATTGAAGAAGTTTCTATAATAAAAAATAGAGGTGTCATTAAGCTTGGAGAAATTGGTTATGTGGTATTTTTCGTTGACGTGTTAGATGTTGAAGTGAGTGCTTCTGGTGTTTCATCACTCTTCCTTGTGTACTATCTTAATTATGATAGTATGCGGTTGGCAACTAAAAAAAATATAGGCAAAAAAATCCGACTCTCGAGCCATGGGGACAAGGCTCATTCAAAGTGAGAGATGTCTTAGAAATTCTATGGTTGTAATCAAATTGGAGCTTAGGGGCTCTGTGATAGAAAATGAGGGGATTATGATTGATACTAGGTCGCTTGTAGTTTCTTTGTGGAGTTTTGGAGAGGCTCTCGGTATTACAAGTGTAGTTCTTTGCAATGCTCGAACTATCGATACCCTTATCATTGGGGATGCTTGGATGGGATGACCGCTAAGTGAGAAATCAATATGGTGTACATTGGCATGGTTCGCACTTCCATTGGGCATGGCTGGTGAATTGTCAAATCTTGGCATTGTAATTTGGATGGCTGATTGTGTAGCAAAAAACACTGGAGTCACCATTACTAAGTTGGCATATTCTTCAAGCAGCTTACTTCTTTATCCACCACCTATATGCAAGTCAATTGGGCCACATTGGAGCATTGTACCATGTGTTTCTTGTCATGCTTTTCGCGGCAGGAGTTCCAGGTGTGCTAGTTGCATTGGCTCTTGATTACAATATCAACCTCTTTGGAAATTTGATGCATTACAACAGTGGTCATGTTGAAGTATACTATGGAGCTGGTTATTTAGATCTTCCAGAGGATGTTGAGAGGGTCACCCGAAAAGGGGCACTAGAAAAACAATTCTCTACCGCTGAACCCATCCATTTCCGTTTGGCTGTTTCATTTTTTAGCGAACATCATCCTAGATCCTTGGGGACAAGGATCTCAAAAACGGGGGAGTATTGTCATGATCATGAGTTGGGTTATATAATTGGACTTATGTTAATTATTATTTTCATTAAGGGACTAGCCAATTTAGTTGATATTTCTGTTGGACCTTATTATCTTATGTTTAAGCCCATTTGTGTTTGTATTGTTGCACCTATGATTAAATAGGGGAATCCTGCAGAGAAATGGGTAAGCAGAAACAATTTCAGTCTTCTTCCTCTTATCGCCGTTCTCGGCATTCTCTGTCTCTCTCTATTTCTCTGTAACTCCTCCCCCTTCAATCTCTCTATCTTTTCTCTTTTATTCATATATCTTCATGTTATCAGAAATTACCCATAAAAATATGTATGACAGTAGCAGTAGTGATCAGATCACTACAAGGTGAGCTCTCTCTGTTCAATAAATGTTGAGAAATACAGTTTTTATAGGTGATTTCTGGTGTTTTGAAATTCAGTTTTTTTTGTAAAGACCGATTGGGGTTAAATTAGCTAGCGCGTGTTGATTTAGGGCTTATCTCTATAATTAATAGATAAGGGGTGTCGCCTTGATCCCCACTTCATGATATTTTTTAGTTTTTTACATTATCCATTTTTTGATTCTGTTACAGTGAATCTCTCGTGTGATTTTTTTATTTTTGAAAAAAAAAGAAGCAATCTCGAACTCTCTTGTTTCCTTATATGTCCACCATTCTGTTATGAAAATCAAGGATATTAGATAAGATAGATATTTAGTAACCGCGTAATCATCTACTTATAAATATCAGACTCACTCTCATACATTCTCCCTTTCTTTTCTCACAAGTATTTTCAATTAAATTCATCGCTAGAAAATTATATGAAAATTCAGTTTTTGATCGATGGGTTCATTTGAATTTTGTCCAGCGGATGTTCGTGTCCTTGTTGTAGATGATGATATGCAGGAGTTGAAGAGTGTTGAAAGGATGCTTACAATGTGTGACTATAAAGGTACATTAATCAATTTCTCTGTTTTTTCTATGTTATTTTTAATGCATGCAAATTACAATGTGAGATGCCTTGCAACATTGTCGATTATGAACTTGAAATTTCTAACATTGACATTTAACTTTTAGTGATTGCAAATTTATTATTGTTTTGAATTTACATGAATTTATATAAGTTCTGCCTTTGAAATCCTTTGATTCGAGAATCTGGGGACTTTTCCTTGACTTTTCATCTACATTAGAACACGTTTTGGTTAAGAATTTAGACGCGTTTTATAAATTGCTTTTGAATTATGTTGAGAGAGTCTCTCGATGTTGTGTGTGTAATTAACTTATGGATTTTGTGAGTTTCAGTAACGTCGTGCAACTCAGCGACAGAGGCAATTTATATGCTTGGAAATAAAAAACGAGAGGTTTACGTTTGACATTGTAATGACTGATGTGAACCTGGGCGACGTGGATAACCGAAGTTTCTTAAATATATTAGTCTCAACTTGGAAATTCCAGTGATACGTGAGTCTTCTTCTTCTTCTTTCCCTCTCTACATGTATGTATATAAATGTTAGTTTTAATCCAGTTTGTTTATGATATATTAATTAGTAATGTCGAGAGATGAAGAAACGAGCAAGGTGATGAAAGGGGTTGAATCGGCGCTTGTGATTACCTTGTAAAGCCTATAAGAAGGAAGGACCTACAGTACATATGGCTACACGTGTTCAAGAAAAGAATGCAGATACAATATGAATTCGAAGATAGCCTTATTATGGGTGGTTCGATTTCTGAAGATGGTTCGAATTCTAGAAAGAAAAGAAAGGACTTGGAAATTGTGGGTGGCTTTTCCAGCTCTGCCAAGAAACCTAAGCTCATTTGGATCCCTGAACTTCATAACAAGTTCGTGAAAGCTGTGGATGAGATCGGCATTGACAGTAAGTCTTCTTTCTATCCATCCATCCATCCATCCATCATTAATTAAATTGTCGTGGGAATCTATTATTAATTCATTCTGTCGTATTTCACTTGCAGAAGCTACTCCAAAGCTAATACACGGCTTGATGAACGAGTCATCGCTGACAAGAGAGAATGTTTCTAGCCATTTGCAGGTTTGTTTCTCGTTCATTTTGGTCCCAACTAAACTAATATTTGTATCTATCAAGATTGATGTTAATTGCATTTTATTGTGAATGATTTCAGAAGTATAAACTAAAAACGAGTAGAATAGCAGCAGTAGCAACACATAACTGCCCCGCACAAGTATCTACTGCGTGCAGCACCAATAACGAGCAGAACCTTGATTTCAATGCTCCATCTTCTTCTTCTTCTTGCCCAGTGCTATTTGAAGAATCGAGTCCTGCCACCACGCGCGCTGTTCCATCCGACGGCCAAGATTTTTTAGATCCTTTGTTCTCTGATCTTCCAAGCCCTGAGTTTTGGCATGCTGTTTATTTCGGCCTTAGTAGGTCTGATATTTGTCAAAATAACTAGTGGCAACAATGTTCATATTGATATTCTTGTAGGTAATTTGAGAAAGAGAAGTTGAAAACTATTGGTTTTTCATTCTAGTGTTGTAATAATTTCTTCGTGTAGCTCGTTTGGCTATCATCTATTTTTATTTTTTTTCAGATCTTAGGATACAATACAACATTGCTTATCTATTTTTCACTTTAATTCATGTCTCTTGCTACATCAATATGCAATACTTTGTGATTAAGATTATATTGTCATTTATATTTTAAACTTGTAGCATCTTCTTTCTCTCTACTTTGTGAGTTACATATAGTTTGGCTGATGCATATGAATATCAATAAGAGGTGGTAAGCTATGAAAGATATCAAATATAAAATTGTACATGCATGTTTCTGTTTGTGTTTGGAATAGCTTTTCGCTTCAAGCCTTCAACAAGGCTTCAAATACATGAAATTGTTCCCAAGGAGCCCATCATGGCAACACCCATAAAAGAAATATGAAAATGCCATATGGTGCATTAAAAATAAAAAAAAAAAAAAATCTGCTCAAGTCAATATCTGGACCAATTCTAAAATTTTAAAAATTTATAAAATCAAAATTAAAAAAAGTCAAAACAATCGAGACCAATTTCAAAACGATGCAACTTATTGAACTACATAAAAGGAAAAATAAATACACATGTGGCGAAGACCAGTTCGGTAACTTTCTTTTGAGCCTGGTTCTGAACTAATTTGAGAATTTTTAAAAACTTACGGGAAAAAAAAAAATAGAGTGGGTCTCTTGTACACCAAGTGCGTGTTGGGGAATAAGTTGCACGGATCTATTCGGGATAAATATTTAAATACAAATTTAATTCTTATAATTATTACTAGTATGAATTAATCCTATATTAATTCAAATAATAATCCAACAACAAATCATGCATATAATCAATTCACGTAAATCCTACGCATGAGAAAAAATTCTACGAGTTCGTGAACATACGTCTTGGAGCGGCAATGGTCTTGTTGATTAGACACACCAAAAGAACTTTTCAAGTATTCCTTAATCCTTGCTTTCGACTATCCGGTGGTAGGACGCTTTGCGAACAATTAACAAAAAGGAAAACAAACTTTGTTGCACCACCTTTGTGGATTTACTAATTTTTTCAAAGACATGGAATTGTACTTGGGAATGAAAGAATCATCCCCTATTTATAGAGTAGTGGTGGTCGAATTTTTAGGGCAAAAACAATGTGGGAAAATCTTTTCTTGATCTCCAAGAAATCTTGAATATATCTCCTATATTCTTTTTCCCATAATTATAATATTCCACAAAATCCCACCTCCTCTTTTTTATGGAATATTTTCGAAAAAAATAGGGCAAGAATCCAAGATTTGGATCTTCTTGAATTTATGAGATATTCTTGTATTTCAAGAAATACATATCTTTCATAATATCTTTTCAAGAAAATCAAGAAAATCTTTCTTTCTCCTTTTTTCTCAAAATTTCGAAATATGCTATATGGATAACCAAGCGGGAGATTTCTTGAATTTAATGAGATAATCTTGTATTCCAAGAATACATATCTTCATTCCATAACAAAATTCAAAGAAAATCTTTCTCCCCTTTTAATCCATAATTTTCGAAAATATTAGGAAAAATAAGGCAACAATATTTATTTTAAACACCTTTTTCAGTTATTGGACTTTATGTTGGGCTACTTAGGGGGCCTTTAGGAGAATTAAGATTGGACCTTCCAATGGATCTTGAATTATCAATATTGAGCCATAATATTATTCAAGCCCATAAATATTAATTAATCCCACTACATAATTAATATTGCACTATCCATCTTAAACCATATTACAGTCAATATGGCTCTCGATTATTATTTCCCGTGTTTAAGATTATCTAGCCCATTAATTAATTCAAGCCACTGAAATAGCTTTCCATTAATTAATATCTTTTGTCCTTGGTTAAGTTACGGTTCAACATTATTATCCATACCGGAAACTAGTTCCACTTGCAAGATTTGTTATGATAAAGCTTATGAACCTCCCAAGGGGGCAAATCGAACAAGCGTACTTGCACACGATTCTCCGTATTAAATCTTAGCAATCACATGTGACCAATAATATTGCCCAAGATAAAAAGTATTGAACCTCGTTGATTCTCTACCCATGATAAGTCAAAGCAATAGTTACCAACCACACGTGATCCTATTTAAGGAACGAAGATTAAGAAATAACGAACCACTGAGGTCTAATTCTTCCTTGTTCAGTTCTGAAGAATTTGTCCTCCTGTAGGTCCTATTCAGTGCATCAGTCATGCACTAGTGTAATCTTTTGGTCAAGACAAGCCAATCCGAGCCTTACACTTCAACCTTTCACGATTGATTGTTCATTTCCATCTAGGTCGTGAATAGTGTACTTTTAGTTACAAGGGACTGTTAATTTAATCTTCTGTGATCTGGTATCACTAAATAAACTACAATGTAACACGTACTATTTAATGAACAGTTATGCAGTAAATATATGTAACATTCGATGATATTTAAAGCATCAGTGATAAACAATTTATTTCAGTAAATAAGTCCGAAATTCAGTTTTGATTATACAAAGTAAAAGCATACTTTCCAGTATAATCCCAACAATCTCCCACTTATACTCAAAGTCTGCTTTTAAGTATACTACAACATGTCTCGTGTAGTTCCTAATACGTGACATCTAATGTCACCTACACGAACCTAATAATTTCTCCCACTTATACTCAAAAGCATTGGCAAAACCTGGATTTCAATGCTCCATCTTCTTCTTCTTCTTGTACTCCTTGTCCAGTGCTGTTAAAAGAATCGAGTCCTGTCACCACGCGCGTTGTTCCATCCGACGGCCAAGATTTTTTAGATCCTTTGTTCTCTGATCTTTCAAGCCCTGAGTTTTGGCATGCTGTTTATTTCGGCCTTAGTAGGTCTGATATTTGTCAAAATAACTAGTGGCGACAATGTTCATATTGATATTCTTGTAGGTAATTTGAGAAAGAGAAGTTGAAAACTATTGGCTTTTCATTCTAGTGTTGTAATAATTTCTTCGTGTAGCTCGTTTGGCTATCATCTATTTTTTTTTTTCAGATCTTAGGATACAATACAACATTGCTTATCTATTTTTCACTTTAATTCATGTCTCTTGCTACATCAATATGCAATACTTTGTGATCTTTTGATGCGGAAATGTTTAAAATTGTACATGCATGTTTCTGTTTGTGTTTGGAATAGCTTTTCGCTTCAAGGCTTCAAATACATGAAATTGTTCCCAAGGAGCCCATCACGGCAACACCCATAAAAGAAATATGAAAATGCCATATGGTGCATTAAAAATAAATGAAAAAAAAAATCTGCTCAAGTCAATATCTGGACCAATTCTAAAATTTTAAAAAATTTATAAAATCAAAATTAAAAAAAGTCAAAACAATCGAGACAAATTTCAAAACGATGCAAGTTATTGAACTACATAAAGGAAAAATAAATACACATGTGGTAAAGTGATCAGTTCGGTAACTTTCTTTGGAGCCGGGTTCTGAACTAATTTCAGAATTTTAAAAAACTCACAGGATCAAAATAAATAGAGTGGGTCTCCTGTACACCAAGTGCGCACCGTGCACTCGGGTATATGAGTGACCCTTTAAAAAAATGAGACCTTACCATTAGTGAAAATAAGGATCCACAATAAAATGGGTAGGGTCAAAGTGAGTGCACGGATCTAGAGTCCGTGCACCAAGTGTATATGAGACCTTGCCAAATAAATAAGTCAATACAATTGAAATCAATTTGTAAACAATGCAAAGTTATTGGACTATAAAAAATATAATTTGAATTGGCCTCTAAATAATACTTTCTTTTAATTTCTATTAAAAATTATTGAATTTTTTGTAGCTCAATAATTTTGGATCTTTTTAAAATTGGTTCTTTAGATTTCAGAATTTATATCGCCACTGTATGTTTCGCCTATTTTTGAATTTAGTCCAAGAAAACTGGCACCAACCGGTTTTCTAACCGGTCAACCGCCACGTGGAATGTTTTTTCATTTCTCCTTTATTTTTTAGGGTGTGTGTATCTTCTATTTTTTATTTTTTGTTTATTTTTATTCACTTATTTAATAGGGTTTCGGGTTGGGTCGGTTTTTCGAGTCGGGTTTAGGGATTCGGGTCATAACAAAAGACCCATCACCATTAAGGCCATTTTAAAGACTCTTCTCCGCCGCCCCATCCAGTGGCAGCGCCACCTTCATCCTTCAATTATGCTCTATTCGGAGTGAAAAAAAGTGAGAAGGAATTCTATAACCTGAAATCCCCTTATTTTCTTGGCTGAAATTATAAATACAGCATTTACATTTTAGATCGATCCTTCAATTTTATGTTAATTATTTCTTTCCCAAGTTTTACCTCTGTTTTCCCTACATAATTTGGACTTAGTAACATTAACTGGGTTATGATTAGTGTTATGTATTTTTCAAACTTCCTCCCTTCCATATTTGTTATGCTTATTTATTCCTTAACGTCTTGTTAGGTGCAAGGTATTCCTTAACTGACCCTAACCGTGCCGACCTTGTTAAATAATTGAATAAAAATAAATCAATAATAAAAATAGGAAATATATACATGACGGACCAAAAATAAAGGAGAAATGAAAATAAAATTCCACGTGGACAGTTACCAATTGACCAACCGGGTTGATTATTCGGGACTAAAATAAAAAAAGATCGAAACATACCGTGACAATACTATAACCTGATATGTGCGGGACCAAATTCAAAACGGCCCAAAGTTATTGGGCTAAAAAACTTTAGTCCCTATTAAAAATAAGGATAAGTACAATTTGTTTGTCCTTCAACTTGTACCAATTTTAATTTTTGCCCGCTTAGTATTTTATTTTTGAAATTAGTCCTCACTATTTACAAATTTCAGCACTATAGTCCCTTTAAGGACTAACATAGGTATCTCATTAGGCAATTCGCATCATGTATAAAAGAAAATTAAAATGTAGCATCAACATGAAAGAAGCAGAAAGTTTATACCTAATAATTTAACACAAAAACACATTTTTACTGAATATAAGTCATAATATGTAGCAAAAATTGTGAATTTTCTCGCATAAATATCTACGGTGTGGAGCACCGGGAATTAAGAAGCAGAATTTTGGCGCGCTCGATTTTAATGGTCTTGTTGTTGCATCAATAGTTCATGCTCGGCGATGTGCTATATATATCAAAATAATTAGTGACAACAATGTTAATATTGCTATTCTTGTAGATAATTTGAGAAAGAAAAGTGGAAAACTATTGGTTTTTTCACCCTAGAGTTGTAATGATTTCTTCGTTTAGTATTGAAGAAATTGTCATCTGGCCATCATCCATTTTTTGATTTCATGATCGTAGGATACAATAAAACACGCTTAACTATTTTTCATTTTAATTCATATCTCTTGCTCCACAATATGCAATACTATGTGATTAAGATTTTTTTTTTTTTTTTTAATATTTTGTAGCATCTTGCATAATTTGGAAACCCAACAAGATTTGAGTTCTAATGTATCATATTCGTACCTGAAAATCCAACAAAAAACTATGAGTAGTTGAACGCCGAAGGACACCGATTCCCTTACCCCACACAGTTAAGAAATAATTTCGACTACATATTACATTTAGGAAAATCCATGAAGTTGCAAAGTAAAAAAATCAACATATGGCTGTTATGAAATATGAAAAACAATAAATATGCATGTCGATTTGGTAGGCCATGTATGAATGGAGGTGATTGATGGTGGAGATATATATATAAGTGTTAAGTGCAAGAAAAATGAGATATACACTTATAAATTTAATGAGTTTTTTGCACTTTTGGTCCCATGAACCACACCATGTTTTCAATCTAGTCCCACTACTGACAGAACTAGTCCCATAAGAATTTTAATTTGCAAATGTGGTCCCACCTTGACGGAAACCGTTAAATCGACTTGCAAATGTGGTCCCATAAGTTATGGGACATAATTAATTCGCAATTAAAGCTTAACCACCTTTTAACCACTTGCATTTTTAGTCCCATAAGTTATGAAACATAATTATCACAAAATTAGCCAATTAACTTACGTGAGCCCACTTGCACATATGGTCCCATAGGTTCCAAAAACCCAAAATTCTTCCCTCCATTTCTTTTGGCGCCAATTTTCAGCTAATCACGTTTTTTGGCGCCAATATACTTTCACTTTTAGTCCCATTGAATTCAAATTTGATAAAAATTGGTGGGAAAATCAAGTGTTTCCCACAATTTTTTCCCAAAACCTAGTTTTTCACATCTGCTAAATAGATAAAACAGAATAAATGAGTGATTTTTCCACTGATTTTTATTATACTACTTATCATTCTTGCATCTAAGACCCTATAGCGGTGTGGTTAGTTTCTTGCATCTTAATGTGAGTCCTATTTTGGTACTCATAGTATTTTATGTGATAAAGTGATGGGTAGTTGGGGGTAATAAGAGTTGGTTATTACTCCCTCCATCCTAATTTTGATTGGCCAAATAGGCAAATACTGTAGACACATAAATTAAAAAAGTAGGAGATAAATAATATTAAATAGTGTAAAGTGGATTTAGTGGAGATAAATAATAGTATTAAATGGTGTAAAGTGGATTTGGTGGAGGGAATAATAATATTAAATAGAATTGAAAGTTGCTTTATTTTCTTATTAGGAATGACCAAACAAAATTAGGACGGCTATCTACCGAAAGTGGACAATCAAAGTTAGGACATAGGGAGTAGTATTTTATGTGATAAAGTGATAAATATAGTATATCCATTTTAAGAAATGTTCCTTAAAGATTGAGACAAAAAAAAATTAAGAAAAAAATGAAAAGAGTTTCTTAAAAATTGGGACGGAGGGAGTATTAATTATCGTTTGATGGTTTCCGTTTTCATGTTAACGAGATGCCGTCAAGAGCCATTTAATTTTGGGACCACATGTGCAAACTTGGTAAATTGTGGGACCAAATTTGCAAATTAAAATTCTTGTGGGACTAGTTCTGCCAGTGGTGGGACTAGATTGAAAACATGGCGTGATTCATGAGACCAAAAGTATAAAAAACTCAATTAATTTGTTAAGACAGATTAATGTTTAACACATATTAATTATACGTTTAACAATGTCCGTTTCGCGGTTAACGAGATGCCGTCAAGCGCCGTTTAATTTTGGGACCAAATGTGCAAACTTGGTAAATTGTGGGACCATATTTGCAAATTAAAATTCTTGTGGGACTAGTTCTGTCAGTAGTGGGACTAGATTGAAAACATGGTGTGGTTCATGGGACCAAAAGTGCAAAAAACTCTAAATTTAATTAACTTAACTTGTATAAACAGATTATTCTTGTCATGCATATTTGTCCATTAACCTACTCATCGAACTTTAAATTTAATTAACTTAACTTGTATACATTTATTATTCTTGTCATGCATATTAGTTCGTTAACCAACTCTTCGATTAAAAGTCCGTTTGATAAGCTTATTTTAAATATCTTATAAATTTTATTATTTTATAAGTTGTTTTAAAAATTTATAAGATGCAATTTGAAATGCTTTAATTTGAGCATTTGAATTAATAGTAAAATTATATGCACGAGACTTTTTCTTGACTTCTCATTACGTTATTATGTGAGACTGGAAGGGTGTTAAGTTTGATGCATTAGACAAGCACAATAATTAAAAGTCATGAGTTCAATTCACTTGCTTATATTTTTTTTTGGTTGAATTTGCACCTTACCTTATTAAAAAATTATCATTGAATTATTGTAATAAAATCAAATAGATTGTTTTAAAAAAATAGTTGGTCTCATGTGCACTTTCGGGTGCACCGTGCACTCATAATGTATTTTAGAAATATATGTACGAGACTTTTCCTTTGACTTCTCATTACATTAAAAACATAAACATAAGTCGATTTGGTAGGCCATGTATGAATGGAGGTATATATATAAGTGTTAAGTGCAAGAAAAATGAGATATACACTTATAAATTTAATTAACTTAACTTGTATAAACTGATTATTCTTGTCATGCATATTTCTATGTTTGGTGGGTTTCATCCTAGATTTTGGATTGTGGAAAATAATAGTTGTGATAATGTGAAAAATTGTAGTAGTAATTTTGATGGAATCATTCGTATGTCTGATGTGGGAAAGGAGTTTTTCAATTACATGAGTGTGAAGGAAATAGGGAATTGTAGTAACTGGGTGTCTTCAATAGCGATGGGTTTGATTAATTGGAGTGTTAATGGGGATGGGAATTGGGTTGGATATACTATCGAGGGTTGTGTGGCATTGAAGGATACCGTGAAGAAGAGTATGGGTTTGGGTGTGAAGAAACAGCTCAGGAGCAATACCAAATCGTCGTGGATCTAGGCGATACTCATCCGTTAAAGATGCCACAGATGGTGAGAGTTTTTTGGTAAAGAAGGCTAGGAAAAATTTCAGACAAATGCCCTAAACGAGTTCTGAAATTGATGGAATGGAACAAGAGGTAAGAAAATTACTTCCCTCTTATGAATTCTTCGGTGATGAGTTTTGGCCTCCCCCTATGATTTCAATAGTAAGAGCCTATGAGAAATTGCAAATGCCTGTGATGTTTAATTCGAAAATGCTTATTGATAGTGATAGTGGTAAAGGAGTTGATGCATATTATGTGGATAATTATATCAGGGGTGGTATTACATATTGGGATGTTGAGTTGTTTTGTGACTTTGGGGAAAGCGTAAATGTGAATATGATTGTTACTGCTGGTGGTGTTATTGTGATGGGTTCACTAGAGCTCTTATTTTCTAAATTGGTTGTGCATGGAATTTTTTTGAAAATCAGGCTAGGTGATGATAGAATTTATGAGTGCTTTATGAGTATTAGCAGCCAATTTTTCCAATATAGGATAAGTATCCTTGATCTTTTTGGTGGAGCTATGGTTTGCATTATGCATACTTCAATTTATGTTGGTACTTGAAGAGTTCATTCACGATTTGGTGTTGGGTATCGACTCAAGAAAAAAGGTTTCTCAAGGGCGACATTGAGGGACGAGGTTAATGCTTACATATCAACTCCTCATCGACAAAATGATTTGCCATTCTTAATGGCAATTGAAGAAGTTTCTATAATAAAAAATAGAGGTGTCATTAAGCTTGGAGAAATTGGTTATGTGGTATTTTTTTGTTGGCGTGTTAGATGTTGAAGTGAGTGTTTACGGTGTTTCATCACTCTTCCTTGTGTACTATCTTAATTATGATAGGATGCGGTTGGCAACTAAAAAATATAGGCAGCGAAAATCCGACTCTCGAGCCATGGGGACAAGGCTCATTCAAAGTGAGAGATGTCTGCCGAAATTCTATGGTTGTAATCAAATTGGAGCTTAGGGGCTCTGTGATAGAAAATGAGGGGATTATGATTGATACTAGGCTGCTTGCAGTTTCTTTTGTGGAGTTTTGGAGAGGCTCTCGGTATTACAAGTGTAGTTGCTGCAATGCTCGAACTATCGATACCCTTATCATTGGGGATGCTTGTGGGGATTTGCTTAAGTGAGAAATCAATAGGGTATACATTGGCATGGTTCGCACTTCCATTGGGCATGGCTGGTGAATTGTCAAATCTTGGCATTGTAATTTGGATGGCTGATTGTGTAGCCAAAACACTGGAGTCACCATTACTAAGTTGGCATATTCTTCAAGCAGCTTACTTCTTTATCCACCACCTATATGCAAGTCAATTGGGCCACATTGGAGCATTGTACCATGTGTTTCTTGTCATGCTTTTTTTGGCGGGGAGTTCAGTGTGCTAGTTGCATTGGCTCTTGATTACAATATCAACCTCTTTGGAAATTTGATGCATTACAACAGTGGTCATGTTGAAGTATACTATGGAGCTGGTTATTTAGATCTTCCAGAGGATGTTGAGAGGGTCACCCGAAAAGGGGCACTAGAAAAACAATTCTCTACCGCTGAACCCATCCATTTCCGTTTATTGTTTCATTTTTTAGCGAACATCATCCTAGATCCTTGGGGACAAGGATCTCAAAAACGGGGGAGTATTGTCATGATCATGAGTTGGGTTATATAATTGGACTTATGTTAATTATTATTTTCATTAAGGGACTAGCCAATTTAGTTGATATTTCTGTTGGACCTTATTATCTTATGTTTAAGCCCATTTGTGTTTGTATTGTTGCACCTATGATTAAATAGGGGAATCCTGCAGAGAAATGGGTAAGCAGAAACAATTTCAGTCTTCTTCCTCTTATCGCCGTTCTCGGCATTCTCTGTCTCTCTCTATTTCTCTGTAACTCCTCCCCTTCAATCTCTATCTTTTCTCTTTTATTCATATATCTTCATTTTATTAGAAATTACCCATAAAAATATGTATGACAGTAGCAGTAGTGATCAGATCACTACAAGGTGAGCTCTCTCTGTTTAATAAATGTTGAGAAATACCGTTTTTATAGGTGATTTCTGGTGTTTTGAAATTCAATTTTTTTTGTAAAGACCGATTGGGGTTAAATTAGCTAGCGCGTGTTGATTTAGGGCTTATCTCTATAATTAATAGATAAGGGGTGTCGCCTTGATCCCCACTTCATGATATTTTTTATTTTTTTACATTATCCATTTTTTGATTCTGTTACAGTGAATCTCTCGTGTGATTTTTTTATTTTTGAAAAAAAAGAAGCAATCTCGAACTCTCTTGTTTCCTTATATGTCCACCATTCTGTTATGAATATCAAGGATATTAGATAAGATAGATATTTAGTAACCGCGTAATGATCTACTTATAAATATCAGACTCACTCTCATACATTCTCCCTTTCTTTTCTCACAAGTATTTTATATTAAATTCATCGCTAGAAAATTATACAGAGAACTCAATAGTGAAAATTCAGTTTTTGATCGATGGGTTCATTTGAATTTTGTCCAGCGGATGTTCGTGTCCTTGTTGTAGATGATGATATGCAGGAGTTGAAGAGTGTTGAAAGGATGCTTACAATGTGTGACTATAAAGGTACATTAATCAATTTCTCTGTTTTTTCTATGTTATTTTTAATGCATTCAAATTACAATGTGAGATGCCTTGCAACATTGTCGATTATGAACTTGAAATTTCTAACATTGACATTTAACTTTTAGTGATTGCAAATTTATTATTGTTTTGAATTTACATGAATTTATATAAGTTCTGCCTTTGAAATCCTTTGATTCGAGAATCTGGGGACTTTTCCTTGACTTTTCATCTACATTAGAACACGTTTTGGTTAAGAATTTAGACGCGTTTTATAAATTGCTTTTGAATTATGTTGAGAGAGTCTCTCGATGTTGTGTGTGTAATTAACTTATGGATTTTGTGAGTTTCAGTAACGTCGTTCGTGCAACTCAGCGACAGAGGCAATTTATATGCTTGGAAATAAAAACGAGAGGTTTACGTTTGACATTGTAATGACTGATGTGAACCTGGGCGACGTGGATAACCGAGTTTCTTAAATATATTAGTCTCAACTTGGAAATTCCAGTGATACGTGAGTCTTCTTCTTCTTCTTTCCCTCTCTACATGTATGTATATAAATGTTAGTTTTAATCCAGTTTGTTTATGATATATTAATTAGTAATGTCGAGAGATGAAGAAACGAGCAAGGTGATGAAAGGGGTTGAATCGGCGCTTGTGATTACCTTGTAAAGCCTATAAGAAGGAAGGACCTACAGTACATATGGCTACACGTGTTCAAGAAAAGAATGCAGATACAATATGAATTCGAAGATAGCCTTATTATGGGTGGTTCGATTTCTGAAGATGGTTGAATTCTAGAAAGAAAAGAAAGGACTTGGAAATTGTGGGTGGCTTTTCCAGCTCTGCCAAGAAACCTAAGCTCATTTGGATCCCTGAACTTCATAACAAGTTCGTGAAAGCTGTGGATGAGATCGGCATTGACAGTAAGTCTTCTTTCTATCCATCCATCCATCCATCCATCATTAATTAAATTGTCGTGGGAATCTATTATTAATTCATTCTGTCGTATTTCACTTGCAGAAGCTACTCCAAAGCTAATACACGGCTTGATGAACGAGTCATCGCTGACAAGAGAGAATGTTTCTAGCCATTTGCAGGTTTGTTTCTCGTTCATTTTGGTCCCAACTAAACTAATATTTGTATCTATCAAGATTGATGTTAATTGCATTTTATTGTGAATGATTTCAGAAGTATAAACTAAAAACGAGTAGAATAGCAGCAGTAGCAACACATAACTGCCCCGCACAAGTATCTACTGCGTGCAGCACCAATAACGAGCAGAACCTTGATTTCAATGCTCCATCTTCTTCTTCTTCTTGCCCAGTGCTATTTGAAGAGTCGAGTCCTGCCACCACGCGCGCTGTTCCATCCGACGCCAAGATTTTTTAGATCCTTTGTTCTCTGATCTTCCAAGCCCTGAGTTTTGGCATGCTGTTTATTTCGGCCTTAGTAGGTCTGATATTTGTCAAAATAACTAGTGGCGACAATGTTCATATTGATATTCTTGTAGGTAATTTGAGAAAGAGAAGTTGAAAACTATTGGTTTTTCATTCTAGTGTTGTAATAATTTCTTCGTGTAGCTCGTTTGGCTATCATCTATTTTTATTTTTTTTCAGATCTTAGGATACAATACAACATTGCTTATCTATTTTTCACTTTAATTCATGTCTCTTGCTACATCAATATGCAATACTTTGTGATTAAGATTATATTGTCATTTATATTTTAAACTTGTAGCATCTTCTTTCTCTCTACTTTGTGAGTTACATATAGTTTGGCTGATGCATATGAATATCAATAAGAGGTGGTAAGCTATGAAAGATATCAAATATAAAATTGTACATGCATGTTTCTGTTTGTGTTTGGAATAGCTTTTCGCTTCAAGCCTTCAACAAGGCTTCAAATACATGAAATTGTTCCCAAAAGGAGCCCATCATGGCAACACCCATAAAAGAAATATGAAAATGCCATATGGTGCATTAAAAATAAATGAAAAAAAAATCTGCTCAAGTCAATATCTGGACCAATTCTAAAATTTTAAAAAATTTATAAAATCAAAATTAAAAAAAGTCAAAACAATCGAGACCAATTTCAAAACGATGCAACTTATTGAACTACATAAAGGAAAAATAAATACACATGTGGTAAAGCGACGGTTCGGTAACTTTCTTTGGAGCCGGGTTCTGAACTAATTTTTAATTTTAAAAAACTTACAGGAGGATCAAAAAAAAATAGAGTGGGTCTCTGTACACCAAGTGCGTGTTGGGGAATAAGTTGCACGGATCTATTCGGGATAAATATTTAAATACAAATTTAATTCTTATAATTATTACTAGTATGAATTAATCCTATATTAATTCAAATAATAATCCAACAACAAATCATGCATATAATCAATTCACGTAAATCCTACGCATGAGAAAAATTCTACGAAGTTTACGTGAACATACGTCTTGGAACGGCAATGGTCTTGTTGATTAGACACACCAAAAGAACTTTCCAAGTATTCCCTTAATCCTTGCTCGACTATCCGGTGGTAGGACGCTTTGCGAACAATTAACAAAAAAGGAAAACAAACTTTGTTGCACCACCTTTGTGGATTTACTAATTTTTCCAAAGACATGGAATTGTACTTGGGAATGAAAGAATCATCCCCTATTTATAGAGGAGTGGTGGTCGAATTTTTTAGGGCAAAAAACAATGTGGGAAAATCTTTTCTTGATCTCCAAGAAATCTTGAATATATCTCCTATATTCTTTTTCCCATAATTATAATATTCCACAAAGTCCCACCTCCTCTTTTTTATGGAATATTTTCGAAAAAAATAGGGCAAGAATCCAAGATTTGGATCTTCTTGAATTTATGAGATATTCTTGTATTTCAAGAAATACATATCTTTCATAATATCTTTTCAAGAAAATCAAGAAAATCTTTCTTTCCTTTTTTTTTCAAAATTTGAAATATGCTATATGGATAACCAAGCGGGAGATTTTCTTGAATTTAATGAGATAATCTTGTATTCCAAGAATACATATCTTCATTCCATAACAAAATTCAAAGAAAATCTTTCTCCCCCTTTAATCCATAATTTTCGAAAATATTAGGAAAAATAAGGCAACAATATTTATTTTAAACACCTTTTTCAGTTATTGGACTTTATGTTGGGCTACTTAGGGGGCCTTTTGGAGAATTAAGATTGGACCTTCCAATGGATCTTGAATTATCAATATTGAGCCACAATATTATTCAAGCCCATAAATATTAATTAATCCCACTACATAATTAATATTGCACTATCCATCTTAAACCATATTACAGTCAATATGGCTCTCGGTTATTATTTCCCGTGTTTAAGATTATCTAGCCCATTAATTAATTCAAGCCACTGAAATAGCTTTCCATTAATTAATATCTTTTGTCCTTGGTTAAGGAACGGTTCAACATTATTATCCATACCGGAAACTAGTTCCACTTGCAAGATTTGGTATGATAAAGCTTATGAACCTCCCAAGGGGGCAAATCGAATCGAACAAAGCATTTCTTGCACACGATTCTCCGTATTAAATCTTAGCAATCACATGTGACCAATAATATTGCCCAAGATAAAAAGTATTGAACCTCGTTGATTCTCTACCCATGATAAGTCAAAGCAATAGTTACCAACCACACGTGATCCTATTTAAGGAACGAAGATTAAGAAATAACGAACCACTGAGGTCTAATTCTTCCTTGTTCAGTTCTGAAGAATTTGTCCTCCTGTAGGTCCTATTCAGTGCATCGGTCATGCACTAGTGTAATCTTTTGGTCAAGACAAGCCAATCCGAGCCTTACACTTCAACCTTTCACGATTGATTGTTCATTTCCATCTAGGTCATGAATAGTGTACTTTTAGTTACAAGGGACTGTTAATTTAATCTTCTGTGATCTGGTATCACTAAATAAACTACAATGTAACACGTACTATTTAATGAACAGTTATGCAGTAAATATATGTAACATTCGATGATATTTAAAGCATCAGTGATAAACAATTTATTTCAGTAAATAAGTCCGAAATTCAGTTTTGATTATACAAAGTAAAAGCATACTTTCCAGTATAATCCCAACAATCTCCCACTTATACTCAAAGTCTGCTTTTAAGTATACTACAACATGTCTCGTGTAGTTCCTAATACGTGACATCTAATGTCACCTACACGAACCTAATAATTTCTCCCACTTATACTCAAAACAGATTGGCAAAACCTGGATTTCAATGCTCCATCTTCTTCTTCTTCTTGTACTCCTTGTCCAGTGCTGTTAAAAGAATCGAGTCCTGTCACCACGCGCGTTGTTCCATCCGACGGCCAAGATTTTTTAGATCCTTTGTTCTCTGATCTTCCAAGCCCTGAGTTTTGGCATGCTGTTTATTTCGGCCTTAGTAGGTCTGATATTTGTCAAAATAACTAGTCGCGACAATGTTCATATTGATATTCTTGTAGGTAATTTGAGAAAGAGAAGTTGAAAACTATTGGCTTTTCATTCTAGTGTTGTAATAATTTCTTCGTGTAGCTCGTTTGGCTATCATCTATTTTTTTTTTTTCAGATCTTAGGATACAATACAACATTGCTTATCTATTTTTCACTTTAATTCATGTCTCTTGCTACATCAATATGCAATACTTTGTGATCTTTTGATGCGGAAATGTTTAAAATTGTACATGCATGTTTCTGTTTGTGTTTGGAATAGCTTTTCGCTTTAAGGCTTCAAATACATGAAATTGTTCCCAAGGAGCCCATCACGGCAACACCCATAAAAGAAATATGAAAATGCCATATGGTGCATTAAAAATAAATGAAAAAAAAATCTGCTCAAGTCAATATCTGGACCAATCTAAAATTTTAAAAAATTTATAAAATCAAAATTAAAAAAAGTCAAAACAATGACAAATTTCAAAACGATGCAAGTTATTGAACTACATAAAGGAAAAATAAATACACATGTGGTAAAGACGGTTCGGTAACTTTCTTTGGAGCTGGTTCCTGAACTAATTTCAGAATTTTAAAAAACTCACAGGATCAAAATAAATAGAGTGGGTCTCCTGTACACCAAGTGCGCACCGTGCACTCGGGTATATGAGTGACCCATTAAAAAAATGAGACCTTACCATTAGTGAAAATAAGGATCCACAATAAAATGGGTAGGGTCAAAGTGAGTGCACGGATCTAGAGTCCGTGCACCAAGTGTATATGAGACCTTGCCAAATAAATAAGTCAATACAATTGAAATCAATTTGTAAACAATGCAAAGTTATTGGACTATAAAAAATATAATTTGAATTGGCCTCTAAATAATACTTTCTTTTAATTTCTATTAAAAATTATTGAATTTTTGTAGCTCAATAATTTTGGATCGTTTTAAAATTGGTACTTTAGATTTTAATTTATATCGCCCTTTGTATGTTTCGCCTATTTTTGAATTTAGTCAAAAAAAAAAAATCTGGCACCAACGGTTTTCTAACGGTCAACCGCCACGTGGAATGTTTTTTTCATTTCTCCTTTTTTTTTTAGGGTGTTTGTATCTTCTATTTTTTATTTTTTGTTTATTTTTATTCACTTATTTAATAGGGTTTTGGGTTGGGTCGGTTTTTCGAGTCGGGTTTAGGGATTCGGGTCATAACAAAAGACCCATCACCATTAAGGCCATTTTAAAGACTCTTCTCCGCCGCCCCATCCAGTGGCAGCGCCACCTTCATCCTTCAATTATGCTCTATTCGGAGTGAAAAAAAAAGTGAGAAGGAATTCTATAACCTGAAATCCCTTTATTTTCTTGGCTGAAATTATAAATACAGCATTTACATTTTAGATCGATCCTTCAATTTTATGTTAATTATTTCTTTCCCAAGTTTTACCTCTGTTTTCCCTACATAATTTGGACTTAGTAACATTAACTGGGTTATGATTAGTGTTATGTATTTTTCAAACTTCCTCCCTTCCATATTTGTTATGCTTATTTATTCCTTAACGTCTTGTTAGGTGCAAGGTATTCCTTAACTGACCCTAACCGTGCCGACCTTGTTAAATAATTGAATAAAAAAAATAAATCAATAATAAAAATAGGAAATATATAAATGACGGACCAAAAATAAAGGAGAAATGAAAATAAAATTCCACGTGGACGAGTTACCAATTGACCAACCGGGTTGATTATTCGGGACTAAAATAAAAAAGATCGAAACATACCGTGACAATACTATAACTTTGATATAAAAGGGACCAAATTCAAAACGCCCAAAGTTATTGGGCTAAAAACCTTAGTCCCTATTAAAAATAAGGATAAGTACAATTTGTTTGTCCTTCAACTTGTACCAATTTTAATTTTTGCCCCCTTAGTATTTTATTTTTGAAATTAGTCCTCACTATTTACAAATTTCAGCACTATAGTCCCTTTAAGGACTAACATAGGTATCTCATTAGGCAATTCGCATCATGTATAAAAGAAAATTAAAATGTAGCATCAACATGAAAGAAGCAGAAAGTTTATACCTAATAATTTAACACAAAAACACATTTTTTACTGAATATAAGTCATAATATGTAGCAAAAATTGTGAATTTTCTCAAGATAAATATCTACGATTGTGGAGCACCGGGAATTAAAAGCAGAATTTTGGCGCTCGATTTTAATGGTCTTGTTGTTGCATCAATAGTTCATGCTCGGCGATGTGCTATATATATCAAAATAATTAGTGCCAACAATGTTAATATTGCTATTCTTGTAGATAATTTGAGAAAGAAAAGTGGAAAAACTATTGGTTTTTTCATCCTAGAGTTGTAATGATTTCTTCGTTTAGTATTGAAGAAATTGTCATCTGGCCATCATCCATTTTTTGATTTCATGATCGTAGGATACAATAAAAACACGCTTAACTATTTTTCATTTTAATTCATATCTCTTGCTCCACAATATGCAATACTATGTGATTAAGATATATATATTTTTTTTTAATATTTTGTAGCATCTTGCATAATTTGGAAACCCAACAAGATTTGAGTTCTAATGTATCATATTCGTACCTGAAAATCCAACAAAAAACTATGAGTAGTTGAACGCCGAAGGACACCGATTCCCTTACCCCACACAGTTAAGAAATAATTTCGACTACATTTTACATTTAGGAAAATCCATGAAGTTGCAAAGTAAAAAAATCAACATATGGCTGTTATGAAATATGAAAAACAATAAATATGCATGTCGATTTGGTAGGCCATGTATGAATGGAGGTGATTGATGGTGGAGGTATATATATAAGTGTTAAGTGCAAGAAAAATGAGATATACACATATAAATTTAATGAGTTTTTTGCACTTTTGGTCCCATGAACCACACCATGTTTTCAATCTAGTCCCACTACTGACAGAACTAGTCCCATAAGAATTTTAATTTGCAAATGTGGTCCCACCTTGACGGAAACCGTTAAATCGACTTGCAAATGTGGTCCCATAAGTTATGGGACATAATTAATTCGCAATTAAAGCTTAACCACCTTTTAACCACTTGCATTTTTAGTCCCATAAGTTATGAAACATAATTAACACAAAATTAACCAATTAACTTACGTGGGCCCACTTGCACATATGGTCTCATAGGTTCCAAAAACCCAAAATTCTTCCCTCCATTTCTTTGGCGCCAATTTTCAGCTAATCACGTTTTTTTGGCGCCAATATACTTTCACTTCTAGTCCCATTGAATTCAAATTTAATAAAAATTGGTGGGAAAATCAAGTGTTTCCCACAATTTTTTCCCCAAAACCTAGTTTTTCATATCTCGCTAAATAGATAAAAAAGAATAAATGAGTGATTTTTCCACCGATTTTTTATTATACTACTTATCATTCTTGCATCTAAGACCCTATAGTGGTGTGGTTAGTTTCTTGCATCTTAATGTGAGTCCTATTTTGGTACTCATAGTATTTTATGTGATAAAGTGATGGGTAGTTGGGGGGGTAATAAGAGTTGGTTATTACTCCTCCATCCTAATTTTGATTGGCCAAATAGGCAAATCATGAGACACGGAAATTAAGAAAAAAGTAGGAGATAAATAATATTAAATAGTGTAAAGTGGATTTAGTGGAGATAAATAATAGTATTAAATGGTGTAAAGTGGATTTGGTGGAGGAATAATAATATTAAATAGAATTGAAAGTTGCTTTTTATTTTCTTATTAGGAATGACCAAACAAAATTAGGACTGACTATCACCGAAAGTGGACAATCAAAGTTAGGACATAGGGAGTAGTATTTTATGTGATAAAGTGATAAAATGAGTATATCCATTTTAAGAAATGTTCCTTAAAGATTGAGACAAAAAAATTAAGAAAAAAATGAAAAGAGTTTCTTAAAAATTGGGACGGAGGGAGTATTAATTATACGTTTGACAGTTTCCGTTTCGCGGTTAACGAGATGCCGTCAAGAGCCATTTAATTTTGGGACCACATGTGCAAACTTGGTAAATTGTGGGACCACATTTGCAAATTAAAATTCTTGTGGGACTAGTTCTGCCAGTGGTGGGACTAGATTGAAAACATGGCGTGATTCATGAGACCAAAAGTATAAAAAAACTCAATTAATTTGTTAAGACAGATTAATGTTTAACACATATTAATTATACGTTTAACAGTGTCCGTTTCGCGGTTAACGAGATGCCGTCAAGCGCCGTTTAATTTTGGGACCAAATGTGCAAACTTGGTAAATTGTGGGACCATATTTGCAAATTAAAATTTTTGTGGGACTAGTTCTGTCAGTAGTGGGACTAGATTGAAAACATGGTGTGGTTCATGGGACCAAAAGTGCAAAAAACTCTAAATTTAATTAACTTAACTTGTATAAACTGATTATTCTTGTCATGCATATTTGTCCATTAACCTACTCATCGAACTTTAAATTTAATTAACTTAACTTGTATACATTTATTATTCTTGTCATGCATATTAGTTCGTTAACCAACTCTTCGATTAAAAGTCCGTTTGATAAGCTTATTTTAAATATCTTATAAATTTTATTATTTTATAAGTTGTTTTAAAAATTTATAAGATGCAATTTGAAATGCTTTAATTTGAGCATTTGAATTAATAGTAAAATTATATGCACGAGACTTTTTCTTGACTTCTCATTACGTTATTATGTGAGACTGGAAGGGTGTTAAGTTTGATGCAATAGACAAGCACAATAATTAAAAGTCATGAGTTCAATTCACTTGCTTATATTTTTTTTGGTTGAATTTGCACCTTACCTTATTAAAAAAATTATCATTGAATTATTGTAATAAAATCAAATAGATTGTTTCGAAAAATAGTTGGTCTCATGTGCACTCGGGTGCACCGTGCACTCATAATGTATTTTAGAAATATATGTACGAGACTTTTCCTTTGACTTCTCATTACATTAAAAACATAAACATAAGTCGATTTGGTAGGCCATGTATGAATGGAGGTATATATATAAGTGTTAAGTGCAAGAAAAATGAGATATACACTTATAAATTTAATTAACTTAACTTGTATAAACTGATTATTCTTGTCATGCATATTTCCTATGTTTGGTGGGTTTCATCCTAGATTTTGGATTGTGGAAAATAATAGTTGTGATAATGTGAAAAATTGTAGTAGTAATTTTGATGGAATCATTCGTATGTCTGATGTGGGAAAGGAGTTTTTCAATTACATGAGTGTGAAGGAAATAGGGAATTGTAGTAACTGGGCGTCTTCAGTAGCGATGGGTTTGATTAATTGGAGTGTTAATGGGGATGGGAATTGGGTTGGATATACTATCGAGGGTTGTGTGGCATTGAAGGATACCGTGAAGAAGAGTATGGGTTTGGGTGTGAAGAAACAGGCTCCGGAGCAATACCAAATCGTCAGTCTAGCTGATACTCATCCGTTAAAGATGCCACAGATGGTGAGAGTTTTGGTAAAGAAGGCTAGGAAAAATTCTGTACAAATGCCCGGAAACGAGTTCCTGAAATTGATGGAATGGAACAAGAGGTAAGAAAATTACTTCCCTCTTATGAATTCTTCGGTGATGAGTTTTGGCCTCCCCCTATGATTTCAATAGTAAGAGCCTATGAGAAATTGCAAATGCCTGTGATGTTGAATTCGAAAATGCTTATTGATAGTGATAGTGGTAAAGGAGTTGATGCATATTATGTGGATAATTATATCAGGGGTGGTATTACATATTGGGATGTTGAGTTGTTTTGTGACTTTGGGGAAAGCGTAAATGTGAATATGATTGTTACTGCTGGTGGTGTTATTGTGATGGGTTCACTAGAGCTCTTATTTTCTAAATTGGTTGTGCATGGAATTTTTTTGAAAATCAGGCTAGGTGATGATAGAATTTATGAGTGCTTTATGAATATTAGCAGCCAATTTTTCCAATATAGGATAAGTATCCTTCAGTCTTTTGGTGGAGCTATGGTTGCATTATGCATAATTCAATTTATGTTGGTACTTGAAGAGTTCATCTACGTATTTGGTGTTGGGTATCCTGACTCAAGAAAAGGTTTCTCAAGGACGACATTGAGGGACGAGGTTAATGCTTACATATCAACTCCTCACTGACAAAATGATTTGCCATTCTTAATGGCAATTGAAGAAGTTTCTATAATAAAAAATAGAGGTGTCATTAAGCTTGGAGAAATTGGTTATGTGGTATTTTTTTTCGTTGGCGTGTTAGATGTTGAAGTGAGTGCTTCGGTGTTTCATCACTCTTCCTTGTGTACTATCTTAATTATGATAGGATGCGGTTGGCAACTAAAAAAATATAGGCAGCGAAAATCCGACTCTCGAGCCATGGGGACAAGGCTCATTCAAAGTGAGAGATGTCTGCCGAAATTCTATGGTTGTAATCAAATTGGAGCTTAGGGGCTCTGTGATAGAAAATGAGGGGATTATGATTGATACTAGGCTGCTTGCAGTTTCTTTGTGGAGTTTTGGAGAGGCTCTCGGTATTACAAGTGTAGTTGCTGCAATGCTCGAACTATCGATACCCTTATCATTGGGGATGCTATTGACTGGGATGACTGCTTAAGTGAGAAATCAATAGGGTATACATTGGCATGGTTCGCACTTCCATTGGGCATGGCTGGTGAATTGTCAAATCTTGGCATTGTAATTTGGATGGCTGATTGTGTAGCCAAAACACTGGAGTCACCATTACTAAGTTGGCATATTCTTCAAGCAGCTTACTTCTTTATCCACCACCTATATGCAAGTCAATTGGGCCACATTGGAGCATTGTACCATGTGTTTCTTGTCATGCTTTTCGCGGCAGGAGTTCCAGGTGTGCTAGTTGCATTGGCTCTTGATTACAATATCAACCTCTTTGGAAATTTGATGCATTACAACAGTGGTCATGTTGAAGTATACTATGGAGCTGGTTATTTAGATCTTCCAGAGGATGTTGAGAGGGTCACCCGAAAAGGGGCACTAGAAAAACAATTCTCTACATTTGAACCCATCCATTTCGTTTGGCTGTTTCATTTTTTTTTAACATCATCCTAGATCCTTGGGGACAAGGATCTCAAAAACGGGGGAGTATTGTCATGATCATGAGTTGGGTTATATAATTGGACTTATGTTAATTATTATTTTCATTAAGGGACCAGCCAATTTAGTTGATATTTCTGTTGGACCTTATTATCTCATGTTTAAGCCCATTTGTGTTTGTATTGTTGCACCTATGATTAAATAGGGGAATCCTGCAGAGAAATGGGTAAGCAGAAACAATTTCAGTCTTCTTCCTCTTATCGCCGTTCTCGGCATTCTCTATCTCTCTCTCTCTATTTCTCTGTAACTCCTCCCCTTCAATCTCTCTATCTTTTCTCTTTTATTCATATATCTTCATTTTATTAGAAATTACCCATAAAAATATGTATGACAGTAGCAGTAGTGATCAGATCACTACAAGGTGAGCTCTCTCTGTTCAATAAATGTTGAGAAATACAGTTTTTATAGGTGATTTCTGGTGTTTTGAAATTCAGTTTTTTTTTGTAAAGACCGATTGGGGTTAAATTAGCTAGCGCGTGTTGATTTAGGGCTTATCTCTATAATTAATAGATAAGGGGTGTCGCCTTGATCCCCACTTCATGATATTTTTTTATTTTTTACATTATCCATTTTTGATTCTGTTACAGTGAATCTCTCGTGTGATTTTTTTATTTTTGAAAAAAAAGAAGCAATCTCGAACTCTCTTGTTTCCTTATATGTCCACCATTCTGTTATGAAAATCAAGGATATTAGATAAGATAGATATTTAGTAACCGCGTAATCATCTACTTATAAATATCAGACTCACTCTCATACATTCTCCCTTTCTTTTCTCACAAGTATTTTCAATTAAATTCATCGCTAGAAAATTATACAGAGAACTCAATAGTGAAAATTCAGTTTTTGATCGATGGGTTCATTTGAATTTTGTCCAGCGGATGTTCGTGTCCTTGTTGTAGATGATGATATGCAGGAGTTGAAGAGTGTTGAAAGGATGCTTACAATGTGTGACTATAAAGGTACATTAATCGATTTCTGAAGATGGTTCGAATTCTAGAAAGAAAAGAAAGGACTTGGAAATTGTGGGTGGCTTTTCCAGCTCTGCCAAGAAACCTAAGCTCATTTGGATCCCTGAACTTCATAACAAGTTCGTGAAAGCTGTGGATGAGATCGGCATTGACAGTAAGTCTTCTTTCTATCCATCCATCCATCCATCCATCATTAATTAAATTGTCGTGGGAATCTATTATTAATTCATTCTGTCGTATTTCACTTGCAGAAGCTACTCCAAAGCTAATACACGGCTTGATGAACGAGTCATCGCTGACAAGAGAGAATGTTTCTAGCCATTTGCAGGTTTGTTTCTCGTTCATTTTGGTCCCAACTAAACTAATATTTGTATCTATCAAGATTGATGTTAATTGCATTTTATTGTGAATGATTTCAGAAGTATAAACTAAAAACGAGTAGAATAGCAGCAGTAGCAACACATAACTGCCCCGCACAAGTATCTACTGCGTGCAGCACCAATAACGAGCAGAACCTTGATTTCAATGCTCCATCTTCTTCTTCTTCTTGCCCAGTGCTATTTGAAGAGTCGAGTCCTGCCACCACAGCGGGCTGTTCCATCCGGCGGCCAAGATTTTTTTTAGATCCTTTGTTCTCTGATCTTCCAAGCCCTGAGTTTTGGCATGCTGTTTATTTCGCCTTAGTAGGTCTGATATTTGTCAAAATAACTAGTGGCGACAATGTTCATATTGATATTCTTGTAGGTAATTTGAGAAAGAGAAGTTGAAAACTATTGGTTTTTCATTCTAGTGTTGTAATAATTTCTTCGTGTAGCTCGTTTGGCTATCATCTATTTTTATTTTTTTTCAGATCTTAGGATACAATACAACATTGCTTATCTATTTTTCACTTTAATTCATGTCTCTTGCTACATCAATATGCAATACTTTGTGATTAAGATTATATTGTCATTTATATTTTAAACTTGTAGCATCTTCTTTCTCTCTACTTTGTGAGTTACATATAGTTTGGCTGATGCATATGAATATCAATAAGAGGTGGTAAGCTATGAAAGATATCAAATATAAAATTGTACATGCATGTTTCTGTTTGTGTTTGGAATAGCTTTTCGCTTCAAGCCTTCAACAAGGCTTCAAATACATGAAATTGTTCCCAAGGAGCCCATCATGGCAACACCCATAAAAGAAATATGAAAATGCCATATGGTGCATTAAAAAATAAATGAAAAAAAAAATCTGCTCAAGTCAATATCTGGACCAATTCTAAAATTTTAAAAAAATTTATAAAATCAAAATTAAAAAAGTCAAAACAATCGAGACCAATTTCAAAAACGATGCAACTTATTGAACTACATAAAGGAAAAATAAATACACATGTGGCGGTGACGATTCGGGTAACTTTCTTTGAGCCGGGTTCTGAACTAATTTCAGAATTTTAAAAAACTTACAGGATCAAAAAAAATAGAGTGGGTCTCCTGTACACCAAGTGCGTGTTGGGGAATAAGTTGCACGGATCTATTCGGGATAAATATTTAAATACAAATTTAATTCTTATAATTATTACTAGTATGAATTAATCCTATATTAATTCAAATAATAATCCAACAACAAATCATGCATATAATCAATTCACGTAAATCCTACGCATGAGAAAATTCTACGAGTTTACGTGAACATACGTCTTGGAACGGCAATGGTCTTGTTGATTAGACACACCAAAAGAACTTTCCAAGTATTCCCTTAATCCTTGCTCGACTATCCGGTGGTAGGACGCTTGCGAACAATTAACAAAAGGAAAACAAACTTTGTTGCACCACCTTTGTGGATTTACTAATTTTTCCAGCACATGGAATTGTACTTGGGAATGAAAGAATCATCCCCTATTTATAGAGGAGTGGTGGTCGAATTTTTAGGGCAAAAACAATGTGGGAAAATCTTTTCTTGATCTCCAAGAAATCTTGAATATATCTCCTATATTCTTTTTCCCATAATTATAATATTCCACAAAGTCCCACCTCCTCTTTTTTATGGAATATTTTCGAAAAAAATAGGGCAAGAATCCAAGATTTGGATCTTCTTGAATTTATGAGATATTCTTGTATTTCAAGAAATACATATCTTTCATAATATCTTTTCAAGAAAATCAAGAAAATCTTCATTTCCCATTTTTTTCTCAAAATTTCGAAATATGCTATATGGATAACCAAGCGGAGATTTCTTGAATTTAATGAGATAATCTTGTATTCCAAGAATACATATCTTCATTCCATAACAAAATTCAAAGAAAATCTTTCTCCCCCTTTAATCCATAATTTTCGAAAATATTAGGAAAAATAAGGCAACAATATTTATTTTAAACACCTTTTTCAGTTATTGGACTTTATGTTGGGCTACTTAGGGGGCCTTTTGGAGAATTAAGATTGGACCTTCCAATGGATCTTGAATTATCAATATTGAGCCACAATATTATTCAAGCCCATAAATATTAATTAATCCCACTACATAATTAATATTGCACTATCCATCTTAAACCATATTACAGTCAATATGGCTCTCGGTTATTATTTCCCGTGTTTAAGATTATCTAGCCCATTAATTAATTCAAGCCCTTTGAAATAGCTTTCCATTAATTAATATCTTTTGTCCTTGGTTAAGGAACGGTTCAACATTATTATCCATACCGGAAACTAGTTCCACTTGCAAGATTTGGTATGATAAAGCTTATGAACCTCCCAAGGGGGCAAATCGAACAAGCGTACTTGCACACGATTCTCCGTATTAAATCTTAGCAATCACATGTGACCAATAATATTGCCCAAGATAAAAAGTATTGAACCTCGTTGATTCTCTACCCATGATAAGTCAAAGCAATAGTTACCAACCACACGTGATCCTATTTAAGGAACGAAGATTAAGAAATAACGAACCACTGAGGTCTAATTCTTCCTTGTTCGGGATTCAAGAATTTGTCCTCCTCAGAGGTCCTATTCAGTGCATCGGTCATGCACTAGTGTAATCTTTTGGTCAAGACAAGCCAATCCGAGCCTTACACTTCAACCTTTCACGATTGATTGTTCATTTCCATCTAGGTCATGAATAGTGTACTTTTAGTTACAAGGGACTGTTAATTTAATCTTCTGTGATCTGGTATCACTAAATAAACTACAATGTAACACGTACTATTTAATGAACAGTTATGCAGTAAATATATGTAACATTCGATGATATTTAAAGCATCAGTGATAAACAATTTATTTCAGTAAATAAGTCCGAAATTCAGTTTTGATTATACAAAGTAAAAGCATACTTTCCAGTATAATCCCAACAATCTCCCACTTATACTTAAAGTCTGCTTTTAAGTATACTACAACATGTCTCGTGTAGTTCCTAATACGTGACATCTAATGTCACCTACACGAACCTAATAATTTCTCCCACTTATACTCAAAACAGATTGGCAAAACCTGGATTTCAATGCTCCATCTTCTTCTTCTTCTTGTACTCCTTGTCCAGTGCTGTTAAAAGAATCGAGTCCTGTCACCACGCGCGTTGTTCCATCCGACGGCCAAGATTTTTTAGATCCTTTGTTCTCTGATCTTCCAAGCCCTGAGTTTTGGCATGCTGTTTATTTCGGCCTTAGTAGGTCTGATATTTGTCAAAATAACTAGTCGCGACAATGTTCATATTGATATTCTTGTAGGTAATTTGAGAAAGAGAAGTTGAAAACTATTGGCTTTTCATTCTAGTGTTGTAATAATTTCTTCGTGTAGCTCGTTTGGCTATCATCTTTTTTTTTTTTTTCAGATCTTAGGATACAATACAACATTGCTTATCTATTTTTCACTTTAATTCATGTCTCTTGCTACATCAATATGCAATACTTTGTGATCTTTTGATGCGGAAATGTTTAAAATTGTACATGCATGTTTCTGTTTGTGTTTGGAATAGCTTTTCGCTTCAAGGCTTCAAATACATGAAATTGTTCCCAAGGAGCCCATCACGGCAACACCCATAAAAGAAATATGAAAATGCCATATGGTGCATTAAAAATAAATGAAAAAAAAATCTGCTCAAGTCAATATCTGGACCAATCTAAAATTTTAAAAAATTTATAAAATCAAAATTAAAAAAAGTCAAAACAATGACAAATTTCAAAACGATGCAAGTTATTGAACTACATAAAGGAAAAATAAATACACATGTGGCAGGCGACCAGTTCGGTAACCTGCTGGAGCTGGTTCCTGAACTAATTTCAGAATTTTAAAAAACTCACAGGATCAAAATAAATAGAGTGGGTCTCCTGTACACCAAGTGCGCACCGTGCACTCGGGTATATGAGTGACCCATTAAAAAAATGAGACCTTACCATTAGTGAAAATAAGGATCCACAATAAAATGGGTAGGGTCAAAGTGAGTGCACGGATCTAGAGTCCGTGCACCAAGTGTATATGAGACCTTGCCAAATAAATAAGTCAATACAATTGAAATCAATTTGTAAACAATGCAAAGTTATTGGACTATAAAAAATATAATTTGAATTGGCCTCTAAATAATACTTTCTTTTAATTTCTATTAAAAATTATTGAATTTTTTGTAGCTCAATAATTTTGGATCGTTTTAAAATTGGTACTTTAGATTTCAGAATTTATATCGCCACTGTATGTTTCGCCTATTTTTGAATTTAGTCCAAAAAAATTGGCACCAACCGGTTTTCTAACCGGTCAACCGCCACGTGGAATGTTTTTTCATTTCTCCTTTATTTTTTAGGGTGTGTGTATCTTCTATTTTTTATTTTTTGTTTATTTTTATTCACTTATTTAATAGGGTTTCGGGTTGGGTCGGTTTTTCGAGTCGGGTTTAGGGATTCGGGTCATAACAAAAGACCCATCACCATTAAGGCCATTTTAAAGACTCTTCTCCGCCGCCCCATCCAGTGGCAGCGCCACCTTCATCCTTCAATTATGCTCTATTCGGAGTGAAAAAAAGTGAGAAGGAATTCTATAACCTGAAATCCCCTTATTTTCTTGGCTGAAATTATAAATACAGCATTTACATTTTAGATCGATCCTTCAATTTTATGTTAATTATTTCTTTCCCAAGTTTTACCTCTGTTTTCCCTACATAATTTGGACTTAGTAACATTAACTGGGTTATGATTAGTGTTATGTATTTTTCAAACTTCCTCCCTTCCATATTTGTTATGCTTATTTATTCCTTAACGTCTTGTTAGGTGCAAGGTATTCCTTAACTGACCCTAACCGTGCCGACCTTGTTAAATAATTGAATAAAAATAAATCAATAATAAAAATAGGAAATATATAAATGACGGACCAAAAATAAAGGAGAAATGAAAATAAAATTCCACGTGGACAGTTACCAATTGACCAACCGGGTTGATTATTCGGGACTAAAATAAAAAAAGATCGAAACATACCGTGACAATACTATAACTTTGATATAAAAGGGACCAAATTCAAAAACGGCCCAAAGTTATTGGGCTAAAAAACCTTAGTCCCTATTAAAAATAAGGATAAGTACAATTTGTTTGTCCTTCAACTTGTACCAATTTTAATTTTTGCCCCCTTAGTATTTTATTTTTGAAATTAGTCCTCACTATTTACAAATTTCAGCACTATAGTCCCTTTAAGGACTAACATAGGTATCTCATTAGGCAATTCGCATCATGTATAAAAGAAAATTAAAATGTAGCATCAACATGAAAGAAGCAGAAAGTTTATACCTAATAATTTAACACAAAAACACATTTTTTACTGAATATAAGTCATAATATGTAGCAAAAATTGTGAATTTTCTCAGATAAATATTCACGATTGTGGAGCACCGGGAATTAAAAGCAGAATTTTGGCTTTCGATTTTAATGGTCTTGTTGTTGCATCAATAGTTCATGCTCGGCGATGTGCTATATATATCAAAATAATTAGTGCCAACAATGTTAATATTGCTATTCTTGTAGATAATTTGAGAAAGAAAAGTGGAAAAACTATTGGTTTTTTCATCCTAGAGTTGTAATGATTTCTTCGTTTAGTATTGAAGAAATTGTCATCTGGCCATCATCCATTTTTTGATTTCATGATCGTAGGATACAATAAAACACGCTTAACTATTTTTCATTTTAATTCATATCTCTTGCTCCACAATATGCAATACTATGTGATTAAGATATATATTTTTTTTTTTAATATTTTGTAGCATCTTGCATAATTTGGAAACCCAACAAGATTTGAGTTCTAATGTATCATATTCGTACCTGAAAATCCAACAAAAAACTATGAGTAGTTGAACGCCGAAGGACACCGATTCCTTACCCCACACAGTTAAGAAATAATTTCGACTACATTTTACATTTAGGAAAATCCATGAAGTTGCAAAGTAAAAAAATCAACATATGGCTGTTATGAAATATGAAAAACAATAAATATGCATGTCGATTTGGTAGGCCATGTATGAATGGAGGTGATTGATGGTGGAGGTATATATATAAGTGTTAAGTGCAAGAAAAATGAGATATACACATATAAATTTAATGAGTTTTTTGCACTTTTGGTCCCATGAACCACACCATGTTTTCAATCTAGTCCCACTACTGACAGAACTAGTCCCATAAGAATTTTAATTTGCAAATGTGGTCCCACCTTGACGGAAACCGTTAAATCGACTTGCAAATGTGGTCCCATAAGTTATGGGACATAATTAATTCGCAATTAAAGCTTAACCACCTTTTAACCACTTGCATTTTTAGTCCCATAAGTTATGAAACATAATTAACACAAAATTAACCAATTAACTTACGTGAGCCCACTTGCACATATGGTCCCATAGGTTCCAAAAACCCAAAATTCTTCCCTCCATTTCTTTTGGCGCCAATTTTCAGCTAATCACGTTTTTTGGCGCCAATATACTTTCACTTTTAGTCCCATTGAATTCAAATTTGATAAAAATTGGTGGGAAAATCAAGTGTTTCCCACAATTTTTTCCCAAAACCTAGTTTTTCATATCTGCTAAATAGATAAAACAGAATAAATGAGTGATTTTTCCACTGATTTTTATTATACTACTTATCATTCTTGCATCTAAGACCCTATAGTGGTGTGGTTAGTTTCTTGCATCTTAATGTGAGTCCTATTTTGGTACTCATAGTATTTTATGTGATAAAGTGATGGGTAGTTGGGGGTAATAAGAGTTGGTTATTACTCCTCCATCCTAATTTTGATTGGCCAAATAGGCAAAATCATGAGACACGTAAATTAAGAAAAGTAGGAGATAAATAATATTAAATAGTGTAAAGTGGATTTAGTGGAGATAAATAATAGTATTAAATGGTGTAAAGTGGATTTGGTGGAGGAATAATAATATTAAATAGAATTGAAAGTTGCTTTATTTTCTTATTAGGAATGACCAAACAAAATTAGGGACTGACTATCTCCTAGAAAGTGGACAATCAAAGTTAGGACATAGGGAGTAGTATTTTATGTGATAAAGTGATAAAATGAGTATATCCATTTTAAGAAATGTTCCTTAAAGATTGAGACAAAAAATTAAGAAAAAAATGAAAAGAGTTTCTTAAAAATTGGGGACGGAGGAGTATTAATTATCGTTTGACAGTTTTCGTTTCATGTTAACGAGATGCCGTCAAGAGCCATTTAATTTTGGGACCACATGTGCAAACTTGGTAAATTGTGGGACCACATTTGCAAATTAAAATTCTTGTGGGACTAGTTTCGCGTTGGTGGGACTAGATTGAAAACATGGCGTGATTCATGAGACCAAAAGTATAAAAAACTCAATTAATTTGTTAAGACAAATTAATGTTTAACACATATTAATTATACGTTTAACAGTGTCCGTTTAGCGGTTAACGAGATGCCGTCAAGCGCCGTTTAATTTTGGGACCAAATGTGCAAACTTGGTAAATTGTGGGACCATATTTGCAAATTAAAATTTTTGTGGGACTAGTTCATCATTAGTGGGACTAGATTGAAAAACATGGTGTGGTTCATGGGACCAAAAGTGCAAAAAACTCTAAATTTAATTAACTTAACTTGTATAAACTGATTATTCTTGTCATGCATATTTGTCTATTAACCTACTCATCGAACTTTAAATTTAATTAACTTAACTTGTATACATTTATTATTCTTGTCATGCATATTAGTTCGTTAACCAACTCTTCGATTAAAAGTCCGTTTGATAAGCTTATTTTAAATATCTTATAAATTTTATTATTTTATAAGTTGTTTTAAAAATTTATAAGATGCAATTTGAAATGCTTTAATTTGAGCATTTGAATTAATAGTAAAATTATATGCACGAGACTTTTTCTTGACTTCTCATTACGTTATTATGTGAGACTGGAAGGGTGTTAAGTTTGATGCAATAGACAAGCACAATAATTAAAAGTCATGAGTTCAATTCACTTGCTTATATTTTTTTTGGTTGAATTTGCACCTTACCTTATTAAAAAAATTATCATTGAATTATTGTAATAAAATCAAATAGATTGTTTCGAAAAATAGTTGGTCTCATGTGCTTTTCGGGTGCACCGTGCACTCATAATGTATTTTAGAAATATATGTACGAGACTTTTCCTTTGACTTCTCATTACATTAAAAACATAAACATAAGTCGATTTGGTAGGCCATGTATGAATGGAGGTATATATATAAGTGTTAAGTGCAAGAAAAATGAGATATACACTTATAAATTTAATTAACTTAACTTGTATAAACTGATTATTCTTGTCATGCATATTTCCTATGTTTGGTGGGTTTCATCCTAGATTTTGGATTGTGGAAAATAATAGTTGTGATAATGTGAAAAATTGTAGTAGTAATTTTGATGGAATCATTCGTATGTCTGATGTGGGAAAGGAGTTTTTCAATTACATGAGTGTGAAGGAAATAGGGAATTGTAGTAATCGGGCGTCTTGAGAGCGATGGGTTTGATTAATTGGAGTGTTAATGGGGATGGGAATTGGGTTGGATATACTATCGAGGGTTGTGTGGCATTGAAGGATACCGTGAAGAAGAGTATGGGTTTGGGTGTGAAGAAACAGGCTCCGGAGCAATACCAAATCGTCAGTCTTGCCGATACTCATCCGTTAAAGATGCCACAGATGGTGAGAGTTTTGGTAAAGAAGGCTAGGAAAAATTCTGTACAAATGCCCGGAAACGAGTTCCTGAAATTGATGGAATGGAACAAGAGGTAAGAAAATTACTTCCCTCTTATGAATTCTTCGGTGATGAGTTTTGGCCTCCCCCTATGATTTCAATAGTAAGAGCCTATGAGAAATTGCAAATGCCTGTGATGTTGAATTCGAAAATGCTTATTGATAGTGATAGTGGTAAAGGAGTTGATGCATATTATGTGGATAATTATATCAGGGGTGGTATTACATATTGGGATGTTGAGTTGTTTTGTGACTTTGGGGAAAGCGTAAATGTGAATATGATTGTTACTGCTGGTGGTGTTATTGTGATGGGTTCACTAGAGCTCTTATTTTCTAAATTGGTTGTGCATGGTTTTTTTTTTTTTTTTTTTGAAAATCGGGCTAGGTGATGATAGAATTTATGAGTGCTTTATGAGTATTAGCAGCCAATTTTTCCAATATAGGATAAGTATCCTTGAGTCTTTTTGGTGGAGCTATGGTTGCATTATGCATACTTCAATTTATGTTGGTACTTGAAGAGTTCATCTACGTATTTGGTGTTGGGTATCCTGACTCAAGAAAAGGTTTCTCAAGGACGACATTGAGGGACGAGGTTAATGCTTACATATCAACTCCTCATCGACAAAATGATTTGCCATTCTTAATGGCAATTGAAGAAGTTTCTATAATAAAAAATAGAGGTGTCATTAAGCTTGGAGAAATTGGTTATGTGGTATTTTTCGTTGGCGTGTTAGATGTTGAAGTGAGTGCTACGGTGTTTCATCACTCTTCCTTGTGTACTATCTTAATTATGATAGGATGCGGTTGGCAACTAAAAATATATAGGCAGCGAAAATCCGACTCTCGAGCCATGGGGACAAGGCTCATTCAAAGTGAGAGATGTCTGCGAAATTCTATGGTTGTAATCAAATTGGAGCTTAGGGGGCTCTGTGATAGAAAATGAGGGGATTATGATTGATACTAGGTCGCTTGCGGTTTCTTTTGTGGAGTTTTGGAGAGGCTCTCGGTATTACAAGTGTAGTTCTTTTGCAATGCTCGAACTATCGATACCCTTATCATTGGGGATGCTTATTTGGGATATTTGCTTAAGTGAGAAATCAATAGGGTATACATTGGCATGGTTCGCACTTCCATTGGGCATGGTTTGGTGAATTGTCAAATCTTGGCATTGTAATTTGGATGGCTGATTGTGTAGCCAAAACTTTGGAGTCACCATTACTAAGTTGGCATATTCTTCAAAAAAGCTTACTTCTTTATCCACCACCTATATGCAAGTCAATTGGGCCACATTGGAGCATTGTACCATGTGTTTCTTGTCATGCTTTTCATGGCGGGGAGTTCGGTGTGCTAGTTGCATTGGCTCTTGATTACAATATCAACCTCTTTGGAAATTTGATGCATTACAACAGTGGTCATGTTGAAGTATACTATGGAGCTGGTTATTTAGATCTTCTAGAGGATGTTGAGAGGGTCACCCGAAAAGGGGCACTAGAAAAACAATTCTCTACCGCTGAACCCATCCATTTCCGTTTGGCTGTTTCATTTTTTAGCGAACATCATCCTAGATCCTTGGGGACAAGGATCTCAAAAACGGGGGAGTATTGTCATGATCATGAGTTGGGTTATATAATTGGACTTATGTTAATTATTATTTTCATTAAGGGACCAGCCAATTTAGTTGATATTTCTGTTGGACCTTATTATCTCATGTTTAAGCCCATTTGTGTTTGTATTGTTGCACCTATGATTAAATAGGGGAATCCTGCAGAGAAATGGGTAAGCAGAAACAATTTCAGTCTTCTTCCTCTTATCGCCGTTTCTCGCATTCTCTGTCTCTCTCTATTTCTCTGTAACTCCTCCCCCTTCAATCTCTCTATCTTTTCTCTTTTATTCATATATCTTCATTTTATTAGAAATTACCCATAAAAATATGTATGACAGTAGCAGTAGTGATCAGATCACTACAAGGTGAGCTCTCTCTGTTCAATAAATGTTGAGAAATACAGTTTTTATAGGTGATTTCTGGTGTTTTGAAATTCAGTTTTTTTTGTAAAGACCGATTGGGGTTAAATTAGCTAGCGCGTGTTGATTTAGGGCTTATCTCTATAATTAATAGATAAGGGGTGTCGCCTTGATCCCCACTTCATGATATTTTTTATTTTTTTACATTATCCATTTTTGATTCTGTTACAGTGAATCTCTCGTGTGATTTTTTATTTTTGAAAAAAAAAAGCAATCTCGAACTCTCTTGTTTCCTTATATGTCCACCATTCTGTTATGAAAATCAAGGATATTAGATAAGATAGATATTTAGTAACCGCGTAATCATCTACTTATAAATATCAGACTCACTCTCATACATTCTCCTTTCTTTTCTCACAAGTATTTTCAATTAAATTCATCGCTAGAAAATTATACAGAGAACTCAATAGTGAAAATTCAGTTTTTTGATCGATGGGTTCATTTGAATTTTGTCCAGCGGATGTTCGTGTCCTTGTTGTAGATGATGATATGCAGGAGTTGAAGAGTGTTGAAAGGATGCTTACAATGTGTGACTATAAAGGTACATTAATCAATTTCTCTGTTTTTTCTATGTTATTTTTAATGCATGCAAATTACAATGTGAGATGCCTTGCAACATTGTCGATTATGAACTTGAAATTTCTAACATTGACATTTAACTTTTAGTGATTGCAAATTTATTATTGTTTTGAATTTACATGAATTTATATAAGTTCTGCCTTTGAAATCCTTTGATTCGAGAATCTGGGGACTTTTCCTTGACTTTTCATCTACATTAGAACACGTTTTGGTTAAGAATTTAGACGCGTTTTATAAATTGCTTTTGAATTATGTTGAGAGAGTCTCTCGATGTTGTGTGTGTAATTAACTTATGGATTTTGTGAGTTTCAGTAACGTCGTGCAACTCAGCGACAGAGGCAATTTATATGCTTGGAAATAAAAAAACGAGAGGTTTACGTTTGACATTGTAATGACTGATGTGAACCTGGGCGACGTGGATAGCTTCGAGTTTCTTAAATATATTAGTCTCAACTTGGAAATTCCAGTGATACGTGAGTCTACTTCTTCTTCTTTCCCTCTCTACATGTATGTATATAAATGTTAGTTTTAATCCAGTTTGTTTATGATATATTAATTAGTAATGTCGAGAGATGAAGAAACGAGCAAGGTGATGAAAGGGGTTGAATGTGGCGCTTGTGATTACCTTGTAAAGCCTATAAGAAGGAAGGACCTACAGTACATATGGCTACACGTGTTCAAGAAAAGAATGCAGATACAATATGAATTCGAAGATAGCCTTATTATGGGTGGTTCGATTTCTGAAGATGGTTCGAATTCTAGAAAGAAAAGAAAGGACTTGGAAATTGTGGGTGGCTTTTCCAGCTCTGCCAAGAAACCTAAGCTCATTTGGATCCCTGAACTTCATAACAAGTTCGTGAAAGCTGTGGATGAGATCGGCATTGACAGTAAGTCTTCTTTCTATCCATCCATCCATCCATCCATCATTAATTAAATTGTCGTGGGAATCTATTATTAATTCATTCTGTCGTATTTCACTTGCAGAAGCTACTCCAAAGCTAATACACGGCTTGATGAACGAGTCATCGCTGACAAGAGAGAATGTTTCTAGCCATTTGCAGGTTTGTTTCTCGTTCATTTTGGTCCCAACTAAACTAATATTTGTATCTATCAAGATTGATGTTAATTGCATTTTATTGTGAATGATTTCAGAAGTATAAACTAAAAACGAGTAGAATAGCAGCAGTAGCAACACATAACTGCCCCCGCACAAGTATCTACTGCGTGCAGCACCAATAACGAGCAGAACCTTGATTTCAATGCTCCATCTTCTTCTTCTTCTTGCCCAGTGCTATTTGAAGAGTCGAGTCCTGCCACCACGCGCGCTGTTCCATCCGACGGCCAAGATTTTTTAGATCCTTTGTTCTCTGATCTTCCAAGCCCTGAGTTTTGGCATGCTGTTTATTTCGGCCTTAGTAGGTCTGATAGTTGTCAAAATAACTAGTGGCGACAATGTTCATATTGATATTCTTGTAGGTAATTTGAGAAAGAGAAGTTGAAAACTATTGGTTTTTCATTCTAGTGTTGTAATAATTTCTTCGTGTAGCTCGTTTGGCTATCATCTATTTTTATTTTTTTTCAGATCTTAGGATACAATACAACATTGCTTATCTATTTTTCACTTTAATTCATGTCTCTTGCTACATCAATATGCAATACTTTGTGATTAAGATTATATTGTCATTTATATTTTAAACTTGTAGCATCTTCTTTCTCTCTACTTTGTGAGTTACATATAGTTTGGCTGATGCATATGAATATCAATAAGAGGTGGTAAGCTATGAAAGATATCAAATATAAAATTGTACATGCATGTTTCTGTTTGTGTTTGGAATAGCTTTTCGCTTCAAGCCTTCAACAAGGCTTCAAATACATGAAATTGTTCCCAAAGGAGCCCATCATGGCAACACCATATAAAAGAAATATGAAAATGCCATATGGTGCATTAAAAATAAATGAAAAAAAAAATCTGCTCAAGTCAATATCTGGACCAATTCTAAAATTTTTAAAAAAATTTATAAAATCAAAATTAAAAAAAAAGTCAAAACAATCGAGACCAATTTCAAAAAACGATGCAACTTATTGAACTACATAAAGGAAAAATAAATACACACATGTAAAGTGACCGGTTCGGTAACTTTCTTTGGAGCTGGTTCTGAACTAATTTTGAATTTTAAAAACTTACAGGATCAAAAAAAAAAAAAATAAGTGGGTCTCCTGTACACCAAGTGCGTGTTGGGGAATAAGTTGCACGGATCTATTAGGGATAAATATTTAAATACAAATTTAATTTTATAATTATTACTAGTATGAATTAATCCTATATTAATTCAAATAATAATCCAACAACAAATCATGCATATAATCAATTCACGTAAATCCTACGCATGAGAAAATTCTACGAGTTTACGTGAACATACGTCTTGGAACGGCAATGGTCTTGTTGATTAGACACACCAAAAGAACTTTCCAAGTATTCCCTTAATCCTTGCTCGACTATCCGGTGGTAGGACGCTTGCGAACAATTAACAAAAGGAAAACAAACTTTGTTGCACCACCTTTGTGGATTTACTAATTTTTCCAGCACATGGAATTGTACTTGGGAATGAAAGAATCATCCCCTATTTATAGAGGAGTGGTGGTCGAATTTTTAGGGCAAAAACAATTTGGGAAAATCTTTTCTTGATCTCCAAGAAATCTTGAATATATCTCCTATATTCTTTTTCCCATAATTATAATATTCCACAAAGTCCCACCTCCTCTTTTTTATGGAATATTTTCGAAAAAAATAGGGCAAGAATCCAAGATTTGGATATTCTTGAATTTATGAGATATTCTTGTATTTCAAGAAATACATATCTTTCATAATATCTTTTCAAGAAAATCAAGAAAATCTTTCTTTCCCCTTTTTTCTCAAAATTTCGAAATATGCTATATGGATAACCAAGCGGGAGATTTCTTGAATTTAATGAGATAATCTTGTATTCCAAGAATACATATCTTCATTCCATAACAAAATTCAAAGAAAATCTTTCTCCCCCTTTAATCCATAATTTTCGAAAATATTAGGAAAAATAAGGCAACAATATTTATTTTAAACACCTTTTTCAGTTATTGGACTTTATGTTGGGCTACTTAGGGGGCCTTTTGGAGAATTAAGATTGGACCTTCCAATGGATCTTGAATTATCAATATTGAGCCACAATATTATTCAAGCCCATAAATATTAATTAATCCCACTACATAATTAATATTGCACTATCCATCTTAAACCATATTACAGTCAATATGGCTCTCGGTTATTATTTCCCGTGTTTAAGATTATCTAGCCCATTAATTAATTCAAGCCACTGAAATAGCTTTCCATTAATTAATATCTTTTGTCCTTGGTTAAGGAGCGGTTCAACATTATTATCCATACCGGAAACTAGTTCCACTTGCAAGATTTGGTATGATAAAGCTTATGAACTCCCAAGGGGGGCAAATCGAACAAAGCGTGCTTGCACACACGATTCTCCGTATTAAATCTTAGCAATCACATGTGACCAATAATATTGCCCAAGATAAAAAGTATTGAACCTCGTTGATTCTCTACCCATGATAAGTCAAAGCAATAGTTACCAACCACACGTGATCCTATTTAAGGAACGAAGATTAAGAAATAACGAACCATCGAGGTCTAATTCTTCCTTGTTCGGGCCTCAAGAATTTGTCCTCCCAGAGGTCCTATTCGATTGCATCGGTCATGCACTAGTGTAATCTTTTGGTCAAGACAAGCCAATCCGAGCCTTACACTTCAACCTTTCACGATTGATTGTTCATTTCCATCTAGGTCATGAATAGTGTACTTTTAGTTACAAGGGACTGTTAATTTAATCTTCTGTGATCTGGTATCACTAAATAAACTACAATGTAACACGTACTATTTAATGAACAGTTATGCAGTAAATATATGTAACATTCGATGATATTTAAAGCATCAGTGATAAACAATTTATTTCAGTAAATAAGTCCGAAATTCAGTTTTGATTATACAAAGTAAAAAGCATACTTTCCAATATAATCCCAACAATCTCCCACTTATACTCAAAGTCCGCTTTTAAGTATACTACAACATGTCTCGTGTAGTTCTAACACGTGACATCTAATGTCACCTACACGAACCTAATAATTTCTCCCACTTATACTCAAAACAGATTGGCAAAACCTGGATTTCAATGCTCCATCTTCTTCTTCTTCTTGTACTCCTTGTCCAGTGCTGTTAAAAGAATCGAGTCCTGTCACCACGCGCGTTGTTCCATCCGACGGCCAAGATTTTTTAGATCCTTTGTTCTCTGATCTTCCAAGCCCTGAGTTTTGGCATGCTGTTTATTTCGGCCTTAGTAGGTCTGATATTTGTCAAAATAACTAGTGGCGACAATGTTCATATTGATATTCTTGTAGGTAATTTGAGAAAGAGAAGTTGAAAACTATTGGCTTTTCATTCTAGTGTTGTAATAATTTCTTCGTGTAGCTCGTTTGGCTATCATCTATTTTTTTTTTTTTCAGATCTTAGGATACAATACAACATTGCTTATCTATTTTTCACTTTACTTCATGTCTCTTGCTACATCAATATGCAATACTTTTTGTGATCTTTTGATGCGGAAATGTTTAAAATTGTACATGCATGTTTCTGTTTGTGTTTGGAATAGCTTTTCGCTTCAAGGCTTCAAATACATGAAATTGTTCCCAAGGAGCCCATCACGGCAACACCCATAAAAAAGAAATATGAAAATGCCATATGGTGCATTAAAAATAAATGAAAAAAAAAAATCTGCTCAAGTCAATATCTGGACCAATCTAAAATTTTAAAAAATTTATAAAATCAAAATAAAAAAAAAGTCAAAACAATGACAAATTTCAAAACGATGCAAGTTATTGAACTACATAAAGGAAAAATAAATACACATGTGGTAAAGTATCAGGGTAACCTCTTTGGAGCTGGTTCTGAACTAATTTCAGAATTTTAAAAACTCACGGGATCAAAATAAATAGAGTGGGTCTCACACACCAAGTCGCACACCGTGCACTCGGGTATAGGAGTGACCCATTAAAAAAATGAGACCTTGCCATTAGTGAAAATAAGGATCCACAATAAAATGGGTAGGGTCAAAGTGAGTGCACGGATCTAGAGTCCGTGCACCAAGTGTATATGAGACCTTGCCAAATAAATAAGTCAATACAATTGAAATCAATTTGTAAACAATGCAAAGTTATTGGACTATAAAAATATAATTTGAATTGGCCTCTAAATAATACTTTCTTTTAATTTCTATTAAAAATTATTGAATTTTTGTAGCTCAATAATTTTGGATCGTTTTAAAATTGGTACTTTAGATTTTAATTTATATCGCCCTTTGTATGTTTCGCCTATTTTTGAATTTAGTCCAAAAAATCGCACCAACCGGTTTTCTAACCGGTCAACCGCCACGTGGAATGTTTTTTTTCATTTCTCCTTTATTTTTTTAGGGTGTGTGTATCTTCTATTTTTTATTTTTTGTTTATTTTTATTCACTTATTTAATAGGGTTTCGGGTTGGGTCGGTTTTTCGAGTCGGGTTTAGGGATTGGTCATAACAAAAGACCCCCATCACCATTAAGGCCATTTTAAAGACTCTTCTCCGCCGCCCCATCCAGTGGCAGCGCCACCTTCATCCTTCAATTATGCTCTATTCGGAGTGAAAAAAAAGTGAGAAGGAATTCTATAACCTGAAATCCCCTTATTTTCTTGGCTGAAATTATAAATACAGCATTTACATTTTAGATCGATCCTTCAATTTTATGTTAATTATTTCTTTCCCAAGTTTTACCTCTGTTTTCCCTACATAATTTGGACTTAGTAACATTAACTGGGTTATGATTAGTGTTATGTATTTTTCAAACTTCCTCCCTTCCATATTTGTTATGCTTATTTATTCCTTAACGTCTTGTTAGGTGCAAGGTATTCCTTAACTGACCCTAACCGTGCCGACCTTGTTAAATAATTGAATAAAAATAAATCAATAATAAAAATAGGAAATATATAAATGACGGACCAAAAATAAAGGAGAAATGAAAATAAAATTCCACGTGGACAGTTACCAATTGACCAACCGGGTTGATTATTCGGGACTAAAATAAAAAAAAAAGATAAAACATACCGTGACAATACTATAACTTTGATATAATGCGGGACCAAATTCAAAACGGCCCAAAGTTATTGGGCTAAAACCATAGTCCCTATTAAAAATAAGGATAAGTACAATTTGTTTGTCCTTCAACTTGTACCAATTTTAATTTTTTGCCCCCTTAGTATTTTATTTTTTGAAATTAGTCCTCACTATTTACAAATTTCAGCACTATAGTCCCTTTAAGGACTAACATAGGTATCTCATTAGGCAATTCGCATCATGTATAAAAGAAAAATTAAAATGTAGCATCAACATGAAAGAAGCAGAAAGTTTATACCTAATAATTTAACACAAAAACACATTTTTTACTGAATATAAGTCATAATATGTAGCAAAAATTGTGAATTTTCTCAAGATAAATATCTCACGGTGTGGAGCACCGGGAATTAAGAAGCAGAATTTTGGCGCGCTCGATTTTAATGGTCTTGTTGTTGCATCAATAGTTCATGCTCGGCGATGTGCTATATATATCAAAATAATTAGTGCCAACAATGTTAATATTGCTATTCTTGTAGATAATTTGAGAAAGAAAAGTGGAAAAACTATTGGTTTTTTCATCCTAGAGTTGTAATGATTTCTTCGTTTAGTATTGAAGAAATTGTCATCTGGCCATCATCCATTTTTTGATTTCATGATCGTAGGATACAATAAAACACGCTTAACTATTTTTCATTTTAATTCATATCTCTTGCTCCACAATATGCAATACTATGTGATTAAGATATATATATTTTTTTTTAATATTTTGTAGCATCTTGCATAATTTGGAAACCCAACAAGATTTGAGTTCTAATGTATCATATTCGTACCTGAAAATCCAACAAAAAACTATGAGTAGTTGAACGCCGAAGGACACCGATTCCCTTACCCCACACAGTTAAGAAATAATTTCGACTACATTTTACATTTAGGAAAATCCATGAAGTTGCAAAGTAAAAAAATCAACATATGGCTGTTATGAAATATGAAAAACAATAAATATGCATGTCGATTTGGTAGGCCATGTATGAATGGAGGTGATTGATGGTGGAGGTATATATATAAGTGTTAAGTGCAAGAAAAATGAGATATACACATATAAATTTAATGAGTTTTTTGCACTTTTGGTCCCATGAACCACACCATGTTTTCAATCTAGTCCCACTCTTTGATGAACTAGTCCCATAAGAATTTTAATTTGAAAATGTGGTCCCACCTTGACGGAAACCGTTAAATCGACTTGCAAATGTGGTCCCATAAGTTATGGGACATAATTAATTCATAATTAAAAGCTTAACCACCTTTTAACCACTTGCATTTTTTAGTCCCATAAGTTATGAAACATAATTAACACAAAATTAACCAATTAACTTACGTGAGCCCACTTGCACATATGGTCCCATAGGTTCCAAAAACCCAAAATTCTTCCCTCCATTTCTTTTGGCGCCAATTTTCAGCTAATCACGTTTTTTGGCGCCAATATACTTTCACTTTTAGTCCCATTGAATTCAAATTTGATAAAAATTGGTGGGAAAATCAAGTGTTTCCCACAATTTTTTCCCAAAACCTAGTTTTTCATATCTGCTAAATAGATAAAACAGAATAAATGAGTGATTTTTCCCTTTGATTTTTATTATACTACTTATCATTCTTGCATCTAAGACCCTATAGTGGTGTGGTTAGTTTCTTGCATCTTAATGTGAGTCCTATTTTGGTACTCATAGTATTTTATGTGATAAAGTGATGGGTAGTTGGGGGTAATAAGAGTTGGTTATTACTCCCTCCATCCTAATTTTGATTGGCCAAATAGGCAAATACTGTAGACACGGAAATTAAGAAAAGTAGGAGATAAATAATATTAAATAGTGTAAAGTGGATTTAGTGGAGATAAATAATAGTATTAAATGGTGTAAAGTGGATTTGGTGGAGGGAATAATAATATTAAATAGAATTGAAAGTTGCTTTATTTTCTTATTAGGAATGACCAAACAAAATTAGGACGGCTATCTACCGAAAGTGGACAATCAAAGTTAGGACATAGGGAGTAGTATTTTATGTGATAAAGTGATAAAATGAGTATATCCATTTTAAGAAATGTTCCTTAAAGATTGAGACAAAAAAATTAAGAAAAAAATGAAAAAGAGTTTCTTAAAAATTGGGACGGAGGGAGTATTAATTATCGTTTGATGGTTTCCGTTTCATGTTAACGAGATGTCGTTAAGAGCCATTTAATTTTGGGACCACATGTGCAAACTTGGTAAATTGTGGGACCACATTTGCAAATTAAAATTCTTGTGGGACTAGTTACGCGGTGGTGGGACTAGATTGAAAACATGGCGTGATTCATGAGACCAAAAGTATAAAAAAACTCAATTAATTTGTTAAGACAGATTAATGTTTAACACATATTAATTATACGTTTAACAGTGTCCGTTTCTCGGTTAACGAGATGCCGTCAAAAAGCGCCCGTTTAATTTTGGGACCAAATGTGCAAACTTGGTAAATTGTGGGACCATATTTGCAAATTAAAATTTTTGTGGGACTAGTTCTGTCAGTAGTGGGACTAGATTGAAAACATGGTGTGGTTCATGGGACCAAAAGTGCAAAAAACTCTAAATTTAATTAACTTAACTTGTATAAACTGATTATTCTTGTCATGCATATTTCCTATGTTTGGTGGGTTTCATCCTAGATTTTGGATTGTGGAAAATAATAGTTGTGATAATGTGAAAAATTGTAGTAGTAATTTTGATGGAATCATTCATTATGTCTACGATGTGGGAAAGGAGTTTTTCAATTACATGAGTGTGAAGGAAATAGGAATTGTAGTAATGGGCGTCTTGAGAGCGATGGGTTTGATTAATTGGAGTGTTAATGGGGATGGGAATTGGGTTGGATATACTATCGAGGGTTGTGTGGCATTGAAGGATACCGTGAAGAAGAGTATGGGTTTGGGTGTGAAGAAGCAGGGCTCGGAGCAATACCAAATCGCCGGGTCTTGCCGATACTCATCCGTTAAAAGATGCCACAGATGGTGAGAGTTTTGGTAAAGAAGGCTAGGAAAAATTTCACGTACAAATGCGGGAAACGAGTTCACGAAATTGATGGAATGGAACAAGAGGTAAGAAAATTACTTCCCTCTTATGAATTCTTCGGTGATGAGTTTTGGCCTCCCCCTATGATTTCAATAGTAAGAGCCTATGAGAAATTGCAAATGCGTGATGTTGAATTGAAAATGCTTATTGATAGTGATAGTGGTAAAGGAGTTGATGCATATTATGTGGATAATTATATCGAGGGGTGGTATTACATATTGGGATGTTGAGTTGTTTTGTGACTTTGGGGAAAGCGTAAATGTGAATATGATTATTTACTGGTGGTGGTGTTATTGTGATGGGTTCACTAGAGCTCTTATTTTCTAAATTGGTTGTGCATGGATTTTTTTTGAAAATCAGGCTAGGTGATGATAGAATTTCTGAGTGCTTTATGAGTATTAGCAGCCAATTTTTCCAATATAGGATAAGTATCCTTCAGTCTTTTGGTGGAGCTATGGTTGCATTATGCATACTTCAATTTATGTTGGTACTTGAAGAGTTCATCTCGTATTTGGTGTTGGGTATCGACTCAAGAAAATGTTTCTCAAGGGCGACATTGAGGGACGAGGTTAATGCTTACATATCAACTCCTCATCGACAAAATGATTTGCCATTCTTAATGGCAATTGAAGAAGTTTCTATAATAAAAAATAGAGGTATCATTAAGCTTGGAGAAATTGGTTATGTGGTATTTTTCGTTGGCGTGTTAGATGTTGAAGTGAGTGCTTCTGGTGTTTCATCACTCTTCCTTGTGTACTATCTTAATTATGATAGGATGCGGTTGGCAACTAAAAATATAGGCAGCGAAAATCCGACTCTCGAGCCATGGGGACAAGGCTCATTCAAAGTGAGAGATGTCTGTCGAAATTCTATGGTTGTAATCAAATTGGAGCTTAGGGGCTCTGTGATAGAAAATGAGGGATTATGATTGATACTAGGCTGCTTGCAGTTTCTTTGTGGAGTTTTGGAGAGGCTCTCGGTATTACAAGTGTAGTTCTTTGCAATGCTTTCGAACTATCGATACCCTTATCATTGGGGATGCTTATTTGGGATGATTTGCTAAGTGAGAAATCAATAGGGTATACATTGGCATGGTTCGCACTTCCATTGGGCATGGTACGGTGAATTGTCAAATCTTGGCATTGTAATTTGGATGGCTGATTGTGTAGCCAAAACACTGGAGTCACCATTACTAAGTTGGCATATTCTTCAAGCAGCTTACTTCTTTATCCACCACCTATATGCAAGTCAATTGGGCCACATTGGAGCATTGTACCATGTGTTTCTTGTCATGCTTTTCGCGGCAGGAGTTCCAGGTGTGCTAGTTGCATTGGCTCTTGATTACAATATCAACCTCTTTGGAAATTTGATGCATTACAACAAAGTGGTCATGTTGAAGTATACTATGGAGCTGGTTATTTAGATCTTCCAGAGGATGTTGAGAGGGTCACCCTAAAAGGGGCACTAGAAAAACAATTCTCTACATTTGAACCCATCCATTTCCGTTTGGCTGTTTCATTTTTTAGCGAACATCATCCTAGATCCTTGGGGACAAGGATCTCAAAAACGGGGGAGTATTGTCATGATCATGAGTTGGGTTATATAATTGGACTTATGTTAATTATTATTTTCATTAAGGGACCAGCCAATTTAGTTGATATTTCTGTTGGACCTTATTATCTCATGTTTAAGCCCATTTGTGTTTGTATTGTTGCACCTATGATTAAATAGGGGAATCCTGCAGAGAAATGGGTAAGCAGAAACAATTTCAGTCTTCTTCCTCTTATCGCCGTTCTCGGCATTCTCTGTCTCTCTCTATTTCTCTGTAACTCCTCCCCCTTCAATCTCTCTATCTTTTCTCTTTTATTCATATATCTTCATTTTATTAGAAATTACCCATAAAAATATGTATGACAGTAGCAGTAGTGATCAGATCACTACAAGGTGAGCTCTCTCTGTTCAATAAATGTTGAGAAATACAGTTTTTATAGGTGATTTCTGGTGTTTTGAAATTCAGTTTTTTTTGTAAAGACCGATTGGGGTTAAATTAGCTAGCGCGTGTTGATTTAGGGCTTATCTCTATAATTAATAGATAAGGGGTGTCGCCTTGATCCCCACTTCATGATATTTTTATTTTTTTACATTATCCATTTTTTTTTGATTCTGTTACAGTGAATCTCTCGTGTGATTTTCTTATTTTTGAAAAAAAAAGAAGCAATCTCGAACTCTCTTGTTTCCTTATATGTCCACCATTCTGTTATGAAAATCAAGGATATTAGATAAGATAGATATTTAGTAACCGCGTAATCATCTACTTATAAATATCAGACTCACTCTCATACATTCTCCCTTTCTTTTCTCACAAGTATTTTCAATTAAATTCATCGCTAGAAAATTATACAGAGAACTCAATAGTGAAAATTCAGTTTTTGATCGATGGGTTCATTTGAATTTTGTCCAGCGGATGTTCGTGTCCTTGTTGTAGATGATGATATGCAGGAGTTGAAGAGTGTTGAAAGGATGCTTACAATGTGTGACTATAAAGGTACATTAATCAATTTCTCTGTTTTTTCTATGTTATTTTTAATGCATGCAAATTACAATGTGAGATGCCTTGCAACATTGTCGATTATGAACTTGAAATTTCTAACATTGACATTTAACTTTTAGTGATTGCAAATTTATTATTGTTTTGAATTTACATGAATTTATATAAGTTCTGCCTTTGAAATCCTTTTGATTCGAGAATCTGGGGACTTTTCCTTGACTTTTCATCTACATTAGAACACGTTTTGGTTAAGAATTTAGACGCGTTTTATAAATTGCTTTTTGAATTATGTTGAGAGAGTCTCTCGATGTTGTGTGTGTAATTAACTTATGGATTTTGTGAGTTTCAGTAACGTCGTGCAACTCAGCGACAGAGGCAATTTATATGCTTGGAAATAAAAACGAGAGGTTTCGTTTGACATTGTAATGACTGATGTGAACCTGGGCGACGTGGATAACCGAGTTTCTTAAATATATTAGTCTCAACTTGGAAATTCCAGTGATACGTGAGTCTACTTCTTCTTCTTTCCCTCTCTACATGTATGTATATAAATGTTAGTTTTAATCCAGTTTGTTTATGATATATTAATTAGTAATGTGTAGAGATGATGAAGAAACGAGCAAGGTGATGAAAGGGGTTGAATGTGGCGCTTGTGATTACCTTGTAAAGCCTATAAGAAGGAAGGACCTACAGTACATATGGCTACACGTGTTCAAGAAAAGAATGCAGATACAATATGAATTCGAAGATAGCCTTATTATGGGTGGTTCGATTTCTGAAGATGGTTCGAATTCTAGAAAGAAAAGAAAGGACTTGGAAATTGTGGGTGGCTTTTTCCAGCTCTGCCAAGAAACCTAAGCTCATTTGGATCCCTGAACTTCATAACAAGTTCGTGAAAGCTGTGGATGAGATCGGCATTGACAGTAAGTCTTCTTTCTATCCATCCATCCATCCATCCATCCATCCATCATTAATTAAATTGTCGTGGGAATCTATTATTAATTCATTCTGTCGTATTTCACTTGCAGAAGCTACTCCAAAGCTAATACACGGCTTGATGAACGAGTCATCGCTGACAAGAGAGAATGTTTCTAGCCATTTGCAGGTTTGTTTCTCGTTCATTTTGGTCCCAACTAAACTAATATTTGTATCTATCAAGATTGATGTTAATTGCATTTTATTGTGAATGATTTCAGAAGTATAAACTAAAAACGAGTAGAATAGCAGCAGTAGCAACACATAACTGCCCCGCACAAGTATCTACTGCGTGCAGCACCAATAACGAGCAGAACCTTGATTTCAATGCTCCATCTTCTTCTTCTTCTTGCCCAGTGCTATTTGAAGAGTCGAGTCCTGCCACCACGCGCGCTGTTCCATCCGACGGCCAAGATTTTTTAGATCCTTTGTTCTCTGATCTTCCAAGCCCTGAGTTTTGGCATGCTGTTTATTTCGGCCTTAGTAGGTCTGATATTTGTCAAAATAACTAGTGGCGACAATGTTCATATTGATATTCTTGTAGGTAATTTGAGAAAGAGAAGTTGAAAACTATTGGTTTTTCATTCTAGTGTTGTAATAATTTCTTCGTGTAGCTCGTTTGGCTATCATCTATTTTTATTTTTTTTCAGATCTTAGGATACAATACAACATTGCTTATCTATTTTTCACTTTAATTCATGTCTCTTGCTACATCAATATGCAATACTTTGTGATTAAGATTATATTGTCATTTATATTTTAAACTTGTAGCATCTTCTTTCTCTCTACTTTGTGAGTTACATATAGTTTGGCTGATGCATATGAATATCAATAAGAGGTGGTAAGCTATGAAAGATATCAAATATAAAATTGTACATGCATGTTTCTGTTTGTGTTTGGAATAGCTTTTCGCTTCAAGCCTTCAACAAGGCTTCAAATACATGAAATTGTTCCCAAGGAGCCCATCATGGCAACACCCATAAAAGAAATATGAAAATGCCATATGGTGCATTAAAAATAAATGAAAAAAAAATCTGCTCAAGTCAATATCTGGACCAATTCTAAAATTTTAAAAAATTTATAAAATCAAAATTAAAAAAAGTCAAAACAATCGAGACCAATTTCAAAACGATGCAAGTTATTGAACTACATAAAGGAAAAATAAATACACATGTGGCAGGCGACCAGTTCGGTAACCTGCTGGAGCTGGTTCCTGAACTAATTTCACAATTTTAAAAAACTTACAGGATCAAAAAAAATAGAGTGGGTCTCCTGTACACCAAGTGCGTGTTGGGGAATAAGTTGCACGGATCTATTCGGGATAAATATTTAAATACAAATTTAATTCTTATAATTATTACTAGTATGAATTAATCCTATATTAATTCAAATAATAATCCAACAACAAATCATGCATATAATCAATTCACGTAAATCCTACGCATGAGAAAATTCTACGAGTTTACGTGAACATACGTCTTGGAACGGCAATGGTCTTGTTGATTAGACACACCAAAAGAACTTTCCAAGTATTCCCTTAATCCTTGCTCGACTATCCGGTGGTAGGACGCTTGCGAACAATTAACAAAAGGAAAACAAACTTTGTTGCACCACCTTTGTGGATTTACTAATTTTTCCAGCACATGGAATTGTACTTGGGAATGAAAGAATCATCCCCTATTTATAGAGGAGTGGTGGTCGAATTTTTAGGGCAAAAACAATGTGGGAAAATCTTTTCTTGATCTCCAAGAAATCTTGAATATATCTCCTATATTCTTTTTCCCATAATTATAATATTCCACAAAATCCCACCTCCTCTTTTTATGGAATATTTTCGAAAAAAATAGGGCAAGAATCCAAGATTTGGATCTTCTTGAATTTATGAGATATTCTTGTATTTCAAGAAATACATATCTTTCATAATATCTTTTCAAGAAAATCAAGAAAATCTTTCTTTCCCCTTTTTTCTCAAAATTTCGAAATATGCTATATGGATAACCAAGCGGGATTATACCTTTGTTTTTCGTGGTGGCGAACATACTGTTATTTCGCGAGCTAGTGAACAAAACTCACTTTGTTGGCGAAGCATGCTCGCTTGGTTGACAAGTGGCGGTGGCGAACAAACTTGTTTGGTCGGCAAGCCGAGCACACCGGTTGTCCATCGAGCATGGTTATTTTAATAGTTGAATATTACGTGTCCCTTTGGCGTGTTCGATTAAATTGAATAATTATATCGAACACAACAATACCCTACAAGCGGATCGCTTTATATTCATCATGGGGCCCTTTACCGTTATAATTTGATTGGGCCGTAGTGATTGTCGTTTCGTCTTCTGTGCCGGATTTTCAAAATTAAACCCGGTATCTATAAATACCTCATTTTGCCGCCTCAAATCCTTTCCTTTCTTTTCCTCTTCTCTCTGTCTTTGTCTTCACTCTCCTTTGCGTCTGAAACTTAGGCAAGGGCATTATCATTCGGCGAAGGATCTCATTAAGTAACTATTGTATACTCTCTTTAATTAGATTATGGTTTCTCTTTCAAATTCTTCCGCAGCCGATAGAATGGGACCACCATAGTTTCTCTCCCTCTTTCATGCAATCCCGTGGCGGCGCTTAATCGTCGAGATAAATACCTCGGGATCAAGGTCTGGTTGGCAAGTTCCCGATCGTTTGCCCGTTCTTTCCTCGATTCCGATCTTTGCCCTAAATGAATTAGATAGGGATTTAACCCGTCTTTGATTTTTTGGATGATTCAGTGAGGATTCTTTTTTGACCCTAAATTAGGTCTAGGGTTGTAAATAGTTTTGATGTAAATAGGGATGATGAT